>OY855906.1:26376288-26781288 GCA_963693305.1 Meandrina meandrites
TTAATGGCAGTCTAATTAAAATGGGTGGTTCCAAATAATATCCATACCTCCCCCAAGGATGGTTTTTTGGTTTGGACCCTCCTACCCTCTTGAATTTCCAGTATAGCTTCATATTTTCTTTTAAAAACTTGGGTTATTGAGATCACCCCCCCTCCCCCTTCGGAATTTCCAATGACCATCTCCTTGGCGTGGGTATGGATATTTTCTGGAACTGCACAATGTAGGCATTTGCTTATAAACGTAAGCTGCAGATTGGCTCACACTAATCTATTTTGTTAACCTTTTCACATTCACCTGTTTTCTGTGGGATATATAATTATATATTGTTTTTACCGGTTTCACTTGTAATAATAATAATAATAATAATAATAATAAGAAGAAGAAGAAGAAGAAGAAGAAGAAGAAGAAGAAGAAGAAGAAGAAGTAGAAGAAGAAGAAGAAGAAGAAAAAAAATAAGAAAAGTGTCAGTTTGTATATGAAAATACACATTTTTGCCATTTCCGAAGAAATGTCACCACGCAGATCAAGCCTATTTTTCACTCCAGAACCACAGAAAAGTGTCATTTTTTAACTGAAAATTTAATAATAATAATAATAATAATAATAAAAATAAGAAAAGTGTCACTTTGTATATGAAAATACACATTTTTGCCATTTCCAATGAAATGCCACTACGTAGATCTAGCCTATTTTTCACTCCAGAACCACAGAAAAGTGTCATTTTTTAACTGAAAATTTAATAATAATAATAATAATAATAATAATAATAATAATAAAAATAAGAAAAGTGTCACTTTGTATATGAAAATACACATTTTTGCCATTTCCAATGAAATGCCACTACGTAGATCTAGCCTATTTTTCGCTCCAGGACCACAGAAAAGTTTGAGTTTTGTATATGAAAGTTAACAATTTAGTCCTTTCCAATGAAATGCCGCCACGTAGATCTAGCCTATTTTTCGCTCCAGGACCACAGAAAAGTTTCAGTTTAGTATATGAGAGTTAACAATTTAGCCCTTTCCAATGAAATGCCTCCACGTAGATTCCAGCCTATTTTTCACTCCAGAACCACAGAAAAGTGTCAGCTTGTAACTGAAAATTTACAACTTTCCCTCTTCCGACAAATTGAAACCACGTAGATCAAGCCTGTTTTTTACTCTTGAACCACAGAAAGGTGTCAGTTTCAATCTGAAATGTTTCATTTTTGCACTTTCCGATGAAATGCCACCACAGGGCGCGTCAGTGGCAAGTGAGGAATTAATCGTCCCAAAACCCCACCAAAGCTTGCGAAAACAGACAATCAACATTAGGCAAGTGATCTTTATTTATCTGGCTTACAGTCCATTGTAATTTAGGAACAAAAGATCTAAAATTCAGCGATTTATGGGGCATTATTCGATCGCCTGAGTCAAACCGAGAACTACGTTTGCATATCATTAACAAGGCATCGCTTGGTCTGCCTGTGGTAAACCTGTGCTAATGCAGTCAGTGTATGGTCAGTCAGCACAAGCAATGTCTAACTAGACAGTTTCATGTCCTTCTGTATAGCAAGGCTTTATTCGATCCATTGGTTTTATGAAACATAATTTAAACAATAAACGCCTTATTGCTTTGACTTTCCCTAACACTATCACATCCCTATTCTCCAAGGGTCATTATGCAATACCCCGATCCAGGAAAAACCGGAAATTACATGGAAGCAAGGCCCGAGGGCCCTCCCCTGCAAGAAATTGTAAAGTTTTTATAAGCGTGTGGGGCATTTCGAGTCGGAAAACAGCATTTCTTTCGCAAGTTAGCCACGAATCTTGATCTCTATATGTTCAAAAGTATTAAAAAAGAAGAAATTAAAGGTCTAACAAGCGACAGGTGAAATTCTAACAGCTTAGCGGACAGATTTTGGTCGCGACTTCTCTGAACTCGAATAATTATTCCCTCGCAAGCACAGGCTGTATTTCATCCATCCTCTGGTAGCTTACAGTCAATTTTGGATTTTGTTGATCAATAAACTGAAACCGCTTTATAATTCACAAGAACGTTTAAGAAACATATTTTGCTTCGGGGAATCCTTTGGTTTTGATCGGAATGGAAATTTCTGGTATCGAAAGAGAAACTCGCGAAAACACGTCTCGCAAAGACCTATCTGATCTATCAAGTGTCTAATTCTGTTACTGATAAAATAGTTAGACAGATTTATTTTTTCAGTAGAATGTTTATTTTGTGATTGGCATGAACAATTTCAGGTGTAAATTGAATTGTACATTTGTACATGTATTTGACCAGCAAGAGAAAACTAATTGATAAAATGAAGCGCCCTTTCATATCAAAAGAATTGTTTAATTTGTAAAGAAGCAGAACGGTTTGTTTCGACTGAGAAGCTAGCATAAACATGTATGGCCATCATTTTCAAGTTTCTACGTTATGTTGCTGTTAAAATAAACTGGGTATCTTGCCCTGTCTGCAATTGTGATCAAAAGGCGGGACGATTTTTCACAAATGAACACAGTTCTACAATAAGAGGTAAATGTACACATCGTCGCCTTTTTCGATATGCTTATGTAAGAGTTGCGGGTATACACCTTATTCATAAATGGCG
Organism: Meandrina meandrites; assembly: GCA_963693305.1. Lineage (NCBI taxonomy): Eukaryota > Metazoa > Cnidaria > Anthozoa > Scleractinia > Meandrinidae > Meandrina > Meandrina meandrites. The sequence continues at coordinate 26,378,882 of OY855906.1, forward strand.
GAACGCGCGGAAGAGTCTGGGTCGAGTACATGAAAGCGAGGCGAAAGGGGCTTCCGATTCAAATGAAAACAAAGCAGAGTATGGAAATGCAAGTAGCATGTCTTCTATTTCTTGAAATATCTCGTCAGTTAGGCAGTGGTTCTTGCCTGTTGATGACTACTATTGAAATTCCTGGCTTTATATACCATACGACCATATCTGCGGTTGTACCTGAGTGTGTTCAAAGCAGACCCAGTGATTTTCAGTTCTTCAGGAATTGTTTATATTACCGGTATTATAGACTGTAGTAAACAACAAAATCTTCTCTTGTTGTTCAAATTCGACCCAGTGCACAAATGAAGCAATTCGACATGCCTGTGAAAAAGTAAAAATTTTACTGAAAAAAAAAATTGACATTTTTAAAGCTGACTGAGTGCTTTTCGATTATTGAGAACTTTTTATGGCTGGAAAATTTACAACAAAGCGAGACGTGTATGTTATGCAAGCTTCTCTGTTTTGTTTACGCGAGTCTCTCTTCGATTCTCTGTCAATACCTGAAGGGTGTCTCAAAGCAAAATCTGTTTCTTAAACGTTCTTGTGAATCATAAGATGGTTCCGTTTTATTGATCAACAAAATCCAAACTTGAGTTTAAGCTAATACCAGAAAACGGCTAATTCGGGTTATACTCAATCAATCGATTCCAGTGAAGTCGACTCAAAATGTTACCGTTAAGCTGTTAGAATTTCCTTTCTCGCCTGTTAGACCTTAAATTCCTATTTTTATACTTTTGAACTTATCACGAACAAGATTTGTGGCTATTATTTGTGAATGAAATGCTATTTACCGACTCGAAATGTCCCACACGCTTATTAAAAACTTTATAATTTCTAGCCGGCGAGGGCCCTTAGGCCTCGCTTCCATGTAACTTCCGCGGTTTTTTTCTGGATCGGCCCGGCGTAATGTTCTAGTGTGTATTACCGCTTTCACGATTTCATGTCTTCCGAATGAATGCATTTTTTCTTAAATATGGTTTGAGCACAGATGCCACTCACGGGTTCGATTCCCGTCGGGGACTCGGAATTTTTCTTTGTCCCATCCTCGTGACAAATGAAAATTTCAACTTTATCCGAGTTTATTTACCGAGCTTGAAATTTAACATCTTAATTATTTATAGCACATATGATGCTTTCGACATTTCTCATCCTAGCAGTATGCAGGACGCGTGCCACATATAAAACTAGTTGATGGCCTAGCGTACTAAGAGTCAAGAAATTTTATATAGTAGTTTAGAATATAGCCGCTGCATGCATGCAATGGAATTCTAGCGGGCATTATTTTTTTTTAGAATATAGCCGCTGTATACACGCAATGGAATTCTAGCGGGCATTATTTTTTTATAGAACATAGCTAAAAACTATAGAAGCCCGGTACCCCGGATGCAACTTTTGCTGCGTTATGCATGTTGTTCAGTTAAGAATATTTTTCACTTGAAAGTTTGTGAGTCAAAGCAGTTGTCAACTTGTCAAGGCTAAGCCAATCAGCCACGTTGATCAATCTTGAAACAACGTTAAAATGTATTTGATTGGTGTCGTCAGGTTTCTTGGGGTAGCGTTTGTTCATTCAGATTAGCACGCGCGCGGAAAAGTGTTTTTTTTTAATTATTTGCATTTCTATGCTATATTCTAAATAGAACATAGCTAAAAACTATAGAAGCCCGGTACCCCGGATGCAACTTTTGCTGCGTTACGAATTCAAAAACATGGGGGCAACAATCTTTTAAAGTTGTCATTTTATTTCCTTAATTATGGCCGCTAAAAACAGTTCACCTGAATTACGTTTCGGTGTCTGGGAAGTTGAAGACGTGGACGAGTTGTTGAGCAGTGAGTGCCAGGAAGGCGGCCGCTTTGCAAACTTGGAAGACACTGATTTAAACAAAATTGTTACGGAATCGTACTCTAAGAGCACAAAAGCAAACACAAAACGGGCTGCAAAGGTTTTTCAAGGTAAGTACAGCGATATAGAAATTCACTTTCGACTGCAAAACAGAATTAAAATGGATTTGACTGCTGTCGTCAGGTTTCTTTGCGTAGTGTTTGTTCATTCAGATCAGCACGCGCGCGCAAAAGTGTTTTTTTTAATTATTTGCATTTCTATCCTATATTCTAAACCCACTAGAAGATGGTTTTCCTATGTCCTATAAGAAAATAATGCACTTTTGAGGTCTAAAAAAGCAGCTGAATGCCCTCGCCTGACGGCTCGGGCATCCACTAGCAGCTTTTCTAGACCTCAAGCGTGCATTATTTTCTTATAGAACATGGAAAACCATCTTCTAGTAGGTAAATAACGTCACGAAATCTTACATAACATATATATATTAATTTTTTTTATTAATTTGTCCATTATATAATAGGTACAATTAAACTGTTCTATTATCTGCTTATTTAGATATAATGGCTGGAGATCTTAGCAAGCTCTATGAGCTTTTCTATGAAGATCCCCTTATTATAACTAAAATAATTACAGAGTAGATGGAATTATATTTAATTCTAGATGTACGTTTAATTCTAATACGTGTGCTTTCCTAAAAACAAGACTGAAACCTAATTACCTAAGATACCTTGATTTTGCACATAAACCTTTGTGCTTCTTTTAAAAAGATTATAACTTTGCAATGATTTCAACTGTATTGGTAAATTACTCCAAATTTGCGCCCCCCTATATTCAAGTGAAAACTTCCCATAATTTGTCCTTTTGTAATCAATAAATATATTTGACGCTGAACGGGTATCATGACTATGTATGTTTTTATTGAAAGTAAAATAATTATTGAAATATTTTGGTAAATTATTGCTAAAGTATGAATACATAAAGAGTGCTATAAAATACTTGTTTCACTCATATATATCAAGAATTTTAAGAGATTGGAATAGAGCCTTGGATTCATCTTGATATTTTGAAAAAGTCATTATCCGTATCAGTTTTTTCTGTATCGTAATTATCAGTTTCAGCCTGGTTGGGTAAGTGCTTGTCCATATTATGCCACAATATGTTAAATATGGATACGCCATAGTGTCATAAATTGTCTTTAGTGTTTGGATTGATAAAAAATGTCTCGCCTTTGCCATAATCCCAGTCATCTTCGAAATTTTTGTTGAAATTCTTGTTGAAATATTTGTAATATAACGTCTCGAAAATTCTTACATAGTAGTATAACGTCACGGAATCTTACTCTACAAAAACGATAAAGTTTTATTAGCAATAACTATAATTCTAAATTATTGTAATTTACATTCATTTTTTTTTTTTACCTTTTTGAAGTCTTTTATGTACATCATTTAATAAATTCTTTTAACGAATGCAAGACCTCAGTTCCGTTATTGCTGCACATCCATCTGAATTAACTTAAGAAAATTGTACGTGTTGCATTCTCCTATTTGCAGATTGAATCTGTCTCATAACGGATATAATGTCACCTCCTACAAGTCCTGTCACATACAAGTAAAATAGCTGCCTGCAAAAGAAGAAAATTTCAAATGTTCCTGGTGTCAATTAAAATGACATGCGGAGCTCTAGCATGTCGCCGTGTAGTTTAGGACAACTTCTACTGTTTTTCTTCGTCTTCTGTGCAGCTGGCGCATATAAAATATTGCGACCGAAAAGTCCAAAATTTTTTTTTAAAGTGCAAGTTTTTTCTTCTGGTAAGTCACAAATACGCAGATCTTCCGTTACTTTTAGCTGTTGTTATCGTTTTGGCGAGGGAAGCGGAGAACCTTACTCAATATAGCCTTGTACTCTCGTCTGAATTGCCTATTCGTTGCACCATATATGAAGGGGTTGATTGCGCTGCTCAAATAGCCCAAGGACCCGTATGCAAGATACGCTCGTCGCGGCAAAGTGTGTTCCCCACGGGCGGCGTCAATGTTATCCATGATGCAGATAGGAAGCCAGCAACATGTAAAGCCGACCATTACTGCCGCCAATGTCTTGGTCACTTTTGCTTCTTCCACCTTCGCTCTTAGCTGTTGGAGGTTATTTGCGTGCGAGAAAACTTGATTTGATCGTGACACTGTGTAAAACACTTTTGCGTAGCAGACTGTGATAATTGTTAAGGGGGTTGCGATATAAACGCACTCGATAAAGACTGTGTAAGGAATGTTGCTTTCAAAAGTGTACAAGCACTCCGCTTTGCCAGGCTGGAATTCAAAACTTCCGGTCTTGAAGAAGAATGGCGGCACAGATCCAACAAGAGCCCCACACCAAACGACAGCAATGTACATCAAAGTTCTTTGTTTTTTGAACACCACAGTGTACTTTTCAGGTTTCACAATGCAGAAATATCGACTAACTGCAATTAATCCCATTGTACCCATGGAGACCATTCCAAATGTCAATACTCCAAAACCTTGAAATCGACAAAAGCTTTCACCAAACAACCACTGACCATGGAAGAGAGTTGCAACCGAAAAAGGCATACAGCAGGTAGACATTAGAATATCGCTTACACCAAGTGCCACTACAAACACGTTGGGAAGCGTACGGAGGCTCTGGTTTCTGTACACGGTGTAACAAGTGAGAACGTTGCCAAGAAGAGCCATAACGTTGATGGCAGCTAACAAAACTGTTTCAGACCAAACTAGAGCCTCAGGTCTCGTGGCAAGCTCGAGAGAAAGTGATTCCGTCATGATTTTTAATGATCACGGAACTTAAAGATTTAAACTTGTGAAGTTATAATACATAAACGAAGGTGTCGCGCTTCTTCGATTCAGAGAAAATATAAAATAGAACCCGTTTAGACCAGTTGACTAGTTTAGGTGCGGAAGTTACTGTCATCCTAATACAACAGCAGAGGATTTGTTGAACCAAGATCCTCAGTTCTCTCAGCAAGCGCGAGAGGAAGTGATTCCGTCATGACATTCAATGATCACAGAATGTTGTTAAGTTATGACATAATATATAGATTTAGGCAGGCCTAAAAGCGGAGTTCCCATTCATTAATTTTTTTTCTTCAATTTACAGTGTTTCCAAATATTAAAAGGATCCAAACTATTTCTAAGCGTATACGGTGGCCCATATAGGTACAAGATAATATTAAGGCACAAGAAATTTTATTACAGAAAAATGCAACATATATGCATCTCGAGGCACAAACAAAGTAAACTCACGGAAATGAAAAATGGCATAACCTCTCATGGTTTTGTTGACGGACGAGACGTCGATATATTTAGTGATTAAACAGTCTGATTTTTCTGGCCTGTTACTGGTTCTAAAATTTAAAATGATGACCCTGCACTTTAATGGCTTCCTGACGTACGCGCACAGATGAAAGGACCTTGATGAGGCGAAGAAATTCATTTTGATTTACTTCAAAAAACTTGATTCAAGGCTAAAAAAAAACACGGCAAAACTAAGTCATCTCGCGGCTTAACCAAATAAGCTGACACGCCACAACAAGGAATCACGGCTAGTAACCTAGTAAATTCATTGGGAGCCGGTTACTTAAAAGCAGTTTTTTGTATAAGAATTGTGGCTGTTTTTTACATAGGAAGTGGTGCTCGGTTTGTTCATGACAAGCTTGCAATGTAGTTTTGAACCGCCTTTGTTTGGTTACATGATTAGCTATTCTGTTTTATCGTACACGTTGCTAAATACTTTAGAGAATGTTATGTAAAGAACCGAATGCATTTCCTTCGTTTCCGGTAAGCAAATATACGGTAGGAAAAGTCTGAACTCACAGATCAGTCACCCAAGCACAGGTAACTCGTAACGAAACCGGCCTAAATATTCGATTACAAATCAAAAATCACGCGTACGAGATTTCAACAAATAAAAAAATACAAGAGAGTAAAATAGAGCAGTTGGATAATAAATCGCCTAAATAAATTTTGGTGTGCAGTATCGTTGAGTATTTTTACTAGTTTTGATTCGGACTCAGCTGTTTGCGGGATTTTTTTTAAGTGTAGTTTGTAAGCTTAAATATTTGCGAAGGCGACTAAATCGTGTTTTTGATCCGTGTAGCTCAGTAATCAAATATTGTTTTCAAAATCAAAAAATTAACATCACAGTTAACTCCACTAACTAAAGCACAAAATTTGAAACCAGACATTTAATATTCAATGTCTGTATAAAAAATACCGAAAGTGATTAAAGCTAAGAGGTATGAAAGCAGCATTAATGGAAAGATCTCAAAACCGACAAAGCTTCGAATTAGTTTGTACATGTAAATGAAGTATAAACCGATTATCACAATAAAATTAAACTTGAGCTAAGAGCATACATTTACGTTTGTTACCTCAAGTTTGGAGAAGGCTTGTAAATTCTGCAGGGCTAAAATTTCAAACCAGCACAATAATATCAGAAACGAACACGCCAGGTTCGTTCTAAGCTTACTCCAACACCACCGACATATATATACATTATTTGAATTCAAAAGTGGTTTTAGAGACAAACTGAAATCGCTCGCAGTAAGTAGATCACGATTATTTTTCAGTTTTAAGAGCGGACTTCTGTAAATATCGCCTGGAGGAGTGCAATTAAAAAAAAAAAGGAAATTCTCAAACTTGGTCAGAATGTAGGTCTAGTGGAAATATTAAAAAAAAAATGATCAATCAGATTTTTGTTTTACGCGAACGGCGACAATGACGGTTTGAAAGCTCTCACAATGGCGTGACGCACTATTTTGACAGCATTGGAGTTATAAGTTGCGGACTGAAATTGTTTGCGAATATTTTGGAAAGTGACCGATGAAATAAATAAATAAATAAATAAATAATAATAATAATAATAATAATAATAATAATAACTTTATTTATCCTGGTAAAAAACCGGTCAGTCGATCAAGATATAGATTGACTGGTATTAATCGGTGACCAGTATAAAAAGCATCAAAAAAAGTCAATAAAGAATTACAGGAATAGAATTTACAAATTACAAATCTAAAAAGTATAAATTATATACAAAAAATTTAAAATTACATTGTACAAGTGTGATTTGCACTATCCATGTTTATTAGGTAAGTGAATGTTTTGCCTTTAAATTGTGCAAGTGTTGTAAGCTCGCGAATCTCTCTTGGCAGTTTGTTCCAGGCACTCGCAGCCGAAAACTTAAAAGAGGTCTGTCCACATTTGGTCCTAACTTGTGGTAGATCTAATAATGTTGGATCTCTAAAGGATCGACAATGTATTTGTGATCGTTTCATTAAGTAACCTGTCAACTGCTTAGGGTAGTTAATGTTGTTAATTATCTTGTAATAATAATAATAATAATAATAATAATAATAATAATAATAATAATAATAATAGCTGCAATTTAGCGCGCATCTCCTGAGTACGTCTTAAGGTCAGCGTGCAATATTATTCGCATTGCTTGGTTTTGCAGGCGCTCTAAACGTTGGGCGTTCTCTTTGCTGCATTCGCCCCATACAACACAACCATAGTCTAAAAAAGGTCGCACAGTCTGCTTGTAGATTCTCCGCAAAATATCGCGACTAAGAAAAGATGAAATTCTATTCAGCAGTTTTAGTTTAGGGTAAACCCTAGATTGTATATAGGCTACATGTTTGCTCCAGGTCAGACAATGATCGAGGTAAATTCCTAAGTACTTAAAGTAGTCTGACTGTTTCATTGGTTTTCCATTGAGGATAATCTGTAACGCTCAGGTGTTTTTAACAGCGTGCTTTGATCCAATCAACATAGCCTCGCATTTCTTATGATTACAACCACGGATTCCACTGATTCGATAGGCCGTTCTCTTTAATTCTCACATTTCGGCAGAAGTAGTATCGTAAATAGTGATTTCAAACGTCTGTTCAGTGACATTTGAAGGCGAGTGAAAAAGAAAACCGTCGCCAGGTTTCCACAAAACAAACAGGTCGACTTTTTATAATTTATTTATTAAAGTATGAACAGAAGTACCCCAAACTTTTAGAAGGAAAGTGTTTCTTTATTTTGCACAGCAATATCCTCGTGTTAAAATACTGAACAACACACACAACATGCACGATAGCTGCACACTGCGAACTGCTCGAAAAGCACAAATTGAATCACAGGTAACCAAAGCGTACTATTGACGGCTGTGAATGAAATCATCATCGTTCGATGAATTCAACTCGTATTTCTCTTCATATTAAAACAAGTACATTACTTTAGTCAATCTTTTGTTGTCATGCCAAATGTCATGCCGTCCTTTATATAATTCCAAAACATGCCAAACTTGTCGTTTTCTCACCTGAAGCTGAATGTTGTCCTCAAATGAACCAAACTTCATTTCACGCTCCATTTTGAGCGCTTCATGGACGACGGTTTTGTTTTTCAAAACAGCAACGAAACTGTACCAAAATGTACTTGCTCACTTTTAAAATGAGAGTACCATTAGTCTTTAGTGTCTTCGCATTTTGAATTTGATTCGGAATTGGTTTCTCTTTTGCTCGCTGCCATTTCGTATTCTAAATCCAAAACACTGAGATCCTCTCACTTATTTAAATGCCCCGAATTTTCTCCGAATTATTATCATCGATGAAAGACTGCCTGATGATTCTTGTCCGGATTATTTATTCCTCACAAAACGAAATCATGATGACCAACAAACAATAATTTCGTAATGCCGTTCGCTCGAGTTCGCTCGTCCTCTGTCGTTCTGCTCTACAAACAATTTGTTCAGCCAATCTGCGAGTCTGCAAATTTCTGGAACCATCAATTTATCCTATTGTTGATGTGCTCTTTGGCCAAGATCACGTCGATCTTCACTTCTCAAAAAGCGATGCCGGTTGAATCCAGGAGAACCGATTACCAGATTTGGGCCTTTAGGCTGGACGTGTGTTGCCCCCCAGAACAGAAAACTGCTATCGGAAACAACAGAAAAAATTTAGCCTGTACTTTCTCACAAGACCTCATATATTTAAAGAGATCAACGATTCACTGAATGCCGGTGAAATAGGCACCTTAGGCATCCAAGAGAATGACGTGCAAACGATGACTAGAGAAGAGAAAATTGCACTGGATAAGACTCGCCTTTCTCTTGTCCCGGATGGGGAGCGTTACCAAGTTGCCACACCTTGGAAAAATGATCGTCCTGTGTTGCCAAACAACTTTGAGATGGCAAACAGTCGCCTTAGAAACACAGAGAAGCGCTTGATTCGTCAACCGTCAGTGGGAGAAGATTATCAGCGGGTTATTATCTCCTATGTTGGCAAAGGGTAAATCCGCAGAGTACAACCTACGAAGAAGGAGCCAAAAAGTACCTGGTACCTTCCTCATTTCTCAATATGCCGTCCTGAGAGATCAACGACGAAGACAAGAATCGTATTTGATGGATGCGCCAAATTCAAGGGTACGTCCCTAAACGATTACGCCCTGCCAGGTCCCAGGTAACTGTCAAATCTGTTTGATGTGCTTCTCTGCTTTCGTCGTTTCCCAGTAGTGGCTCGACGTCAGTGAAATGTACTTACAAATACGCATACCGCCTGAAGATCGTCCAAAGTTTAGACTCCTTTGGAGGAATTCGGAAGCTGATCGCGGACCTGATGTATATGAATTTGAACATGTCGTGTTCGAAGACGCATCAGCTCTGTTTCGTGCCCAGTTCGTATCCCAGAGAATACGAGACCGTGAGAAAATCGACGTACATGGACGGCTCGTTGGATTCAAAAAGGGGCAATAACACTGCTGATTCTCTGTCGATACCTGAAGGGTGTCTCAAAGCAAAATCTGTTTCTTAAAAGTTCTTGTGAATCATAAGATTGTTCCGTTTTATTGATCAACAAAATCCAAACTTGAGTTTAAGTTAATACCAGGGAACGGCTTATTCGGGTTATACGGGGTTATACTAAATCAATCGATTCCAGTGAAGTCGACAACAAAATGTTCCCGTTAAGCTGTAAGAATTTCTTTTCTCGCCTGCTAGACCTTAAATTCCTATTTTTATACTTTTGAGCTTATAACGAACAAGATTTGTGGCTATTATTTGTAAATGAAATGCTATTTGCCGACTCGAAATGCCCCACACGCTTATAAAAAACTTTATAATCTCTAGCCGGCGATGGCCCTTAGGCCTCGCTTCCATGTAACTTCCCACGGTTTTTTCCTGGATCGGCGTAATGTTCTAGTGTGTATTATCGCTTTCATGATTTTACTTCTTCCGAATGAATGCATTTTTTTCATAAATATGGATGAAGCACAGATGCTACTCACGGGTTCGATTCCCGTCGGGGACTAGGAATTTTTGTTTGTCCCATCCTCGCGACAAAGGAACATTTCAACTTTATCCGAGTTTATTTACCGAGCTTGAAATTTACTTCATTATTTATATCACATATGATGCTTTCGACATTTCTGATCCTAGCAGTATGCAGGACCCGTGCCACATATAAAACTAGTTGATGGCCTAGCACACCAAGAATCTCTCGTAGCATAGTGGTCAAATGCGCCCTTAGGGAATCCTACATAGAAATATGACGTTAAGATCTAGAAATCTTACATAGTAGTATAACGTCACGAAATCTTACATAGTAGTATAACGTCACGAAATCTTACATAGTAGTATAACGTCACGAAATCTTACTCTACACAAACGATATAGTTTTATTAGCAATAACTATAATTCTAAATCATTAATTTACATTCATTTTTTTACCTTTTCGAAGTATTTTATGTACATCATTTAATTAATACTTCTAACAAATGCAAGATCTCACTGAGTTCCGTTATTGCTGCACAACCTTCTGAATTAACTTGAGAAAATTGTACGTGTTGCATTCTTCTATTTGCAGATTGAATCTGTCTCATAACGGATATAATGTCACCTCCCACAAGTCCTGTCACATACAAACAAAATAGCTGCCTGCAAAAGAAGAAAATTTCAAATGTTCCTGGTGTCAGTAAAAATGACATGCGGCACTCTAGCACGTCGCCGTGTAGTTTGGGAAAACTTCTACTGTTTTTCTTCGTCTTCTGTGCAGCTAGCCCATATAATCTTCCGGTAAGCCATAAATACGGTGTGTGCGACAATATGCAACTTTAAATAATGTCCGCCAAATCTTCCGTTACTTTTAGCTGTTGTTATCGTTTTGGCGAGGGAAGCGGAGAACCTTACTCAATATAGCCTTGTAATCTCGTCTGAATTGCCTATTCGTTGCACCATATATGAAGGGGTTGATTGTGCTGCTCAAATAGCCCAAGTACCCGTATGTGAGATACGCTTGTCGCAGCAAAGTGTGTTCCCCACGGGCGGCGTCAATGTTATCCATGATGCAGATAGGAAGCCAGCAACATGTAAAGCCGACCATTACTGCCGCCAATGTCTTGGTCACTTTTGCTTCTTCCACCTTCGCTCTTAGCTGTTGGAGGTTATTTGCGTGCGAGAAAACTTGATTTGATCGTGACACTGTGTAAAACACTTTTGCGTAGCAGACCGTGATAATTGTTAAGGGGGTTGCGACATAAACGCACTCGATAAAGACTGTGTAAGGAATGTTGCTTTCAAAAGTGTACAAGCACTCCGCTTTGCCAGGCTGGAATTCAAAACTTCCGGTCTTGAAGAAGAATGGCGGCACAGATCCAACAAGAGCCCCACACCAAACGACAGCAATGTACATCAAAGTTCTTTGTTTTTTGAACACCACAATGTACTTTTCTGGTTTCACAATGCAGAAATATCGACTAACTGCAATTAATCCCATTGTACCCATGGAGACCATTCCAAATGTCAATACTCCAAAACCTTGAAATCGACAAAAGCTTTCACCAAACAACCACTGACCATGGAAGAGAGTTGCAACCGAAAAAGGCATACAGCAGGTAGACATTAGAATATCGCTTACACCAAGTGCCATTACAAACACGTTGGGAAGCGTACGGAGGCTCTGGTTTCTGTACACGGTGTAACAAGTGAGAACGTTGCCAAGAAGAGCCATAACGTTGATGGCAGCTAACAAAACTGTTTCAGACCAAACTAGAGCCTCAGGTCTCGTGGCAAGCTCGAGAGAAAGTGATTCCGTCATGATTTTTAATGATCACGGAACTTAAAGATTTAAACTTGTGAAGTTATAATACATAAACGAAGGTGTCGCGCTTCTTCGATTCAGAGAAAATATAAAATAGAACCCGTTTAAACCTGTTGACTTGTTTAGCTGCGGAAGTAATACATCAGCAGATGTTTTGTTGAACCAAGATCCTCAGTTCTCTCAGCAAGCGCGAGAGGAAGTGATTCCGTCATGATATTCAATGATCACGGAATGTTGTGAAGTTATAATATATAGATTTAGGCAGGCCTAAAAGCGGAGTTCCCATTTATTAATTTTTTTCTTCAATTTACAGTGTTTCCAAATATTAAAAGAATCCAAACTATTTCTAAGCGTATACGGTGGCCCATATAGGTACAAGATAATATTAAGGCACAAAAAATTTGCATACAGAAAAATGAAACATCTCGAGGCACAACAAAGTAAACTCACGGAAATGAAAAATGGCATAACCTCTCATGGTTTTGTCGACGGACGAGACGTCAATATATTTCGTGAGTAAACAGTCTGACTTTTCTGGCCTGTTGCTGGTTCTAAAATTGAAAATAGTGTCCCTGCACTTTATTGGATTCCTCACGTACGCGCGTACGCGCACAGATATCAAGGTTTTAGTATAAAAACTTTTTACAACTTTTACTGTACGCTAATACACTTCTAAGAGTATTTCAGTGTAATAAGGACCTTGATGAGGCGAAGAAATGTGTTTCATTTACTTCAAAACAGTCATGGCAAAAAACTCAATTCAAGGCTAAAAAAATACGGCAAAACAAGTCATCTCACGGCTTAAACAAATAAGCTGACACGCCACAACAAGGAAAATCACGGCTTCAAAACGAACCTAGTACATTCATTGGGAGCCGGTTATTTTAAAGCAGTTTTTTGCATAAGAATTGTGGCTGTTTTTGTTCCTCAGGGAGGGAGTTACAGCCTTCCATGACAACCTCAATTCAATAGACACTAACATTTCTTTCACCATTGAACAAGAATGCAATGGAAAAATCTCTTTCCTTGACACACTGGTTTCTCGCAGCAATGGAGCAATTTCTGTGGATGTCTACAGAAAACCGACGCATACAGACAGATACTTAGACTTTAATTCCCACCATGACAAAAAACACAAAGAGAGCACGGCAGCAACCCTCCTACATAGAGCGTTGAATTTACCTAACACATCTGAAGGGAAAGAACGCGAACTTTATCATGTTTACGCAGCGCTGGAGTCTAATGGCTATCCGTCAAAATTTATCCACGATTTACAGACCAAAAAAACTCGACCACCGCCAAATTTATCCCCTGAGGAACTTGTTGGAATGTTTTTCAATTTAGTCGAATCTTCTGAGTCACGCAAGTCTTTCGCGTCCCTTCCATATATCAAAGGTGTAACTGAGCCCTTGACCCGCGTTTTGAAAAAATATGATATCTCGGTCACAAATAAGCCAATGAACACTCTACAACAACAGTTCCCGGCCCCGAAGTTTCGCCCTGCTCCGGATTTACAAACCAACGTTGTCTACAAAATTCCTTGCGCCAACTGTTCGTGGTGTTATATTGGCGAAACTGGCAGCGCGTTTAACACCCGAAGAAAAGAACACTTAAGAAATGTAAAAACAGCGGCTAAAGGCCTCAGAATTGCGAACCATGCATGGTCCCATGACCATTCCATTGACTTTAACAACGCCTCCGTAATCGACAAAGGCAGTTTCCGAATAAGAAAAACACTAGAATCGTGGCATTCCATGGTGACTCCAAATGCTGACAACAATTCCTGCCCACTCCCTGGGCAATACAACATTCTTTTTACACACATTCATAATTAATTTACATAGTCCATTCTTTTTTATTCTTACACATTTAAATTCATATTTCGTCATTCATTTTTACCCGTTGAAGACTGTAGATCAAACAGTCGAAAGCTGTACTTTTTAAATATTTTTAGCGAGAGATCGTCTTTAAAAAATTTTGAAAACAATTTTAAACCGTGTTTAACTAAACAGCCTTTAAACATGTTTAAGCTTTGGTGTGAATGGGGTAGTAGTTTTGAACCGCCTTTGTTTGGCTGCATGATTAGCTATTCTGTTTTATCGTACACATTGCTAAATACTTTAGAGAATGTTACGTAAAGAACCGAATGCATTTCCTTAGTTTCTGATAAGCAAATATACGGTAGGAAAAGTCTGAACTCACAGATCAGTCACCCAAGCACAGGTAACTCGTAACGAAACCGGCCTAAATATTCGATTACGAATCAAAAATCACGCGTACGAGATTTCAACACACTTCACTGAAATAAAAAAAAACCTAGAGAGTAAAATAGAGCAGTTGGATAATAAATCGCTTAAATAAATTTTGGTGTGCAGTATCGTTGAGTAGTTTTACTAGTTTTTGTTTGGACTCAGTGTAGTTTGTAAGCTTAAATATTTGCGAAGGCGACTAATACCCCATTCACACCAAAGCTTAAACATTTTTTAATGCTGTTTATTTAAACACGGTTTAAACAGAGATTATTCCATGGAAAATGCGCTCGTACGATTTTTATTCTCGAGTTGAGTAGTATTAGAAAACGAACGAGTGAGCGCAGCGAACGAGTGAGTTTTCTGATACAACTCAACGAGTGAATAAAAAATCGTAAAAGCATTTTCCATGTTGTAATTTGTTTATTTTATAGATACTGAGATTTTTGAAAAGCCAAATTTTGTCAATCTTACGCACGTGTTTAGGGAACCCATTCAACTGCAATGTATGCGTGTAAAACTAGAATAACTATTAAAAACATCAGTTTCTCTTTCAAAATCAAATATTTAATGAACTAACACAAGAAATAAAACGTCAGTTTATACTTTCACAACTTTTATAAACATTTTTCAGTTGAAAACAAAAAACCTGACTGAGGCTTATAAGCTCGAATTTAATGTTTTGTAAAGTCAGATATTTATATAAAACAGCGGTATACGCTGAATATAACACAACGACAACGCAAGCGAACTATTGCCAAATCAGCAATACAACAAAGTCAAGAAAACTGTATGCAAAAGCCTACAGTGTCTTAGTCATCATCTGAATCGCTAGAGACTCTGATTCTTTTCCATTGTCGCTTTTCCGAGGGAGGAGGAAGCGGTGGCGATTTATTCACAGTGTTGATGGCCACAGAAAACTGTCCTCCATGAATAACTGCACCCGAGAATAAAGCCATAGACTGTTGGCCAGGGTTACTGAAGCGACAGGCTCCTTCTGGTCGAAGTACAGCTGAAGTTGACGGAGTTACAGTCGGAGTGAATGGAGTGATGCTTGAACACACTCAAGAAGTGTTTGCCAGTACATTTAATAATAATAATAATAATAATAATAATAATAATAATAATAATAATAATAATAATAATAATAATAAACGTTTATTTAACCACGATCTGTTTTAAAGCAAATACATGCTTGAGGGGTCGTGTGACTATGCATTTGTTGTTTTGTGGTGAGGTGACTGTAGTTTTCAATACTTTTCTCTATAAATAATTCCGACTCAAACACATTGCATATAACTTGTGGAGTACCACAAGGCTCTGTACTTGGCCCTCTATTGTTTCTAATATATATCAATGACTTTATAAATTCTTCATCTATTTTTGATTTCCATCTGTTTGCAGATGACTCTAATCTGTTTTATTCTGATAAAGATTTACAGCATCTTGAGGAAACTGTCAATCGAGAACTCGGTGAAATTAATACATGGCTTTGTGCAAACAAACTATCTCTTAATATTGATAAAACACATTTTGTGATATTTCATCCTTATCAAAAAAAATTAAATTACCCTATGAAAATTAAAATAAATGATAAAACAATAAATCAGCATAAAAGTGTTAAGTACCTGGGAATTCTCATAGAATGTCATCTCAATTGGAAAGAACATATTCAACAAATTTCCAAAAAAATATCTAGAGGTATTGGCATCCTTTGTAAAATCAGGCATTATGTTGATGTCAAAATTTTACTTCAGTTATACCATGCCATTATTCTTCCTTTTTTTTCATATTGCTGTATAGTCTGGGGTAACACCTATGATCATAATATTAAACCACTTGAAAGAATGCAAAAGAAAGCGATCCGGCTAATTACCTTTTCTGATTTTGATGCCCATACTAGTCCTTTGTTTTCTCAACTCAAACTTTTAAAACTTCAGGATCATATCAAACTTCAAACTCTTTACTTCATGCACCAATTCTTTCACGGCAAATTACCAAAGATTTTCGACTCCTTTTTTATTAAAACTTCAGATATGCATAATGTTAACACTCGTTTTGCAACTAGGTCAACTTTTTATGTACCAAAAATTCTAACAAACTATGGCAAATTCAATATTCGATACAATGGACCTATACTATGGAATGAGACTGATGAGAGATTTAAGATTCTAACTCCTTACTCATTTAAAAGAGAATTATCCATGCATTTCATTAATTTCTATTAAGTTTTTCTATTAATTGCTATATTTTGGTATTTCTGCTATTTTTCCTTTTTTTTTTTTACTGTTATCTTTTTTATTGTACTTAAATGCTTTAGAATTATTTGTTCTGTAATCTACTTCCTTAATTAAGTATGTAAAATGTAAAAGGCCTCTTTTCTGACCTAATATTTACTTTAAATTAATAAATGTGGTCACCCAACTAGTTTAGCTCTTTAGTTATTTTGGGTGACCAGCAACTGTATGTATTTTTAATTTATTTATTGTTTAAGTTGTTACTAGTAATTTGCAGTTCAAATAAACCTTGTTGTTTGTTGTTGGTGCGAAGGGTCTCACATCGCGGTGGTCGGCGCTAATTCTTGCACAGGCGGCCCAGACGTTGTATTTGATTATAAGACAATGTATGAGAATACTTTGAAAATTGCTCTAAATAGTACTTGTATGAAAGATTTGAATAAAAATGTCTTACCTTATGTTTATCTTGCGTTATTTTGACATTCCTGTGTTCTGGAGTGGGTTTAAAGCCGTTTAGATGAGTTTTTCTTTTTGACGTTGTGCTTCCCCTAAAGAGAAACGAAAGGCAGGCGACCTAGTTCGCCAACGGCCCGCACTCGAAGCTCCATAAATACCACAAAAATGGTCGAATCTCGCCAAAATTGCTTCAATACAGCGGTCGATAATTCTTCTTTCGATTTCCGTCGCCTAAGGTTCCAAAGTGTATCTAAACCGCCCGAGAAACGCTTGTTTTCGAGCGCTTGGTTTCCATTTTTGCTTTGTCTGAATGCGTGTTCAGTTATCTTGGCCACAAGATTCAAATTTTTAGGTTAGCGACCGCGCCATAGCGACAAAAGTCACCCTCAACCGTGGGGAGGCACAGGGAAATTTGCGTCATGCAAATTACACCGTGCTATGGTCCCTGGGGAAATTTTTACCGGAAACGGCGGGAAATCTGTAGCGTGTAAACTCACTGCGTGCAGCTAAGCGAGCGCGCGTACAAGCTAAAACCAAATAAACGGGAGTTGCTTCGAGTCCATTTCTTAGTTGAAGCCAAGACTTCAGCAGTGCTTCTCAGTGTTAAAATAAGTTTGAAAACTATTTGCTCAGTAAGAGTCGGTTCCTTAGTTGAATTTTATTTCAACAGTGCTTCTAAGCGCTAAAAAAACTGTGTCTTTTCAGATTTCTTCCGCAAAAGACTCTGTGCTAAAAGTTGGGAACGAAAAAGAAATCAGTCGTTCTGTGAACCATAAATTTTGTACGGACGCTATATGTACAGTAGGCTGTGCAGCTTCCGTATCGTGCTAAATTCATCTCCTGAAATTTTTGTCAGTTATGCACAAGACTTGTCTAGAGAAGTTTTCCGAGATGAAGTTCACGATAACTCGTTTATATTCGGATTGTACTTTGGTTAAAAAACTGTATTGTTAAATGTATGAATGGAAACTTTTGTACATGGATTATATTTGCCTTGGTTGTTTCTTTTGTTTATCATGTGCGTGAAAGTGACCATATAATATGCGTTTGTAAAAAATATCGAAACGCTTGGGGCTCAGTAAAAATTCAAAACTTATCTCTGTTCTTGTCGACCAAGGTTTTGATTGGTCTTGAGATTGCATTTAATTGACGAACTGTCCCAAGAGAAGTATGTTGTAGCTCAAGCTTTCTGTCAAGTTAATAATTTCATCTAATATTGAGGTCACAATAGATTTCAATTTTAGGAATGATTTCAATTTTGAATTCTTTGATGTCAAGAATAAACAATTCAGATTAACTACATTACTCTTGCACTTTTTTCTTTGTAATAATAATATTAATAATAATGATAATAATAACAAAATAATAATCATGATGATGATGATGATGATGACAGAAATCACTGGCATTTGCAACAGATCAAACAGACGTGTAGTTTAGGGTGTTAAAAGATAAGCATTTGTCATTACCAGGTATAAATATAAAATGCCTTATAAAGAGCAACATGAAATACAAGAGTAAACATATATTTCATATATGGTTAGTTTTTCTCTGAGAATAAAGAAATACTTTTTTTTGTCATTTTCTCCTGTGATTTAATTATATTGTTATCTACTTGGCTCACTGATTAGAAAAAGTTAGTCATCCCTAAGGGAAACAACATTTGTTTGGACATAAATACCAATAGTTGAATGCCCCCTGCTTTCGAAAGTAAGACCAAAATAAACTGCAGCTTTTTGTCGGATAATTTGTGGCATCATCTAACAAAGTAAGTACATGTGCAAAAAAAATGCTGCACTGAAAATTATAATACATGATACTAAAAGAAAAATTTTGGAGCAGCATTAGTCGGATAAGTGACTTCGATGAAAATATTTTCATTGTGCAGTATATATGTAAACTTATATGATATGAAAGCCACATGTAACTTACAACAAAGCATCAAGAAAAGGTCAAAATGGCGTATACAATCGTATTTCGGAAAAAAACATGGTTTCTCCCTTTTTTGCTGTCATTCTATATTTTTTGGTTACCCATATCGCTGCGCTGTGAAACGTTTCCGAAATTGTCTTGACCACTGTGGGATTCCTCGTCCGACATGTCTAACGAGTCTTCGCGACTGGATTTGTCCGAAAAAATTCTACTGCAGACACCCCAATCAATTGAATCATCCTCGCTTTCATGGCTACATTCAAAGAAGTCATCAAGGAGACCTTGACGTAGTCGTCTCATTCCAGCAAGTGTTTACTTTACTTGCAGAGGTAATTTTGGACGCCATTTTTGTTTATATTTCTCCGCGCGACGTCCTCGCTAAAATCCTCGCGGCAGAACGCGCGCGCGCCACGCGGGATGGCACGACTTGTTCTAAAAATAGGAATTTTGTCCCATATCATAGGGGCAAGGCCAGATCTCGCGCTTACGGTCTCCTTCCATTATGGCTCCTGTTCCCTAGTACCCCCGGTCAAAGCTCATCCAAGAATCAGATGAAGAGAAAGACATTGTCAGTTTCAATGGAACTGAGGTGACTGCGGAGCCCAAATCATAAAATTGTGTTGCAAAAAGCCTCAGAAGACTCAGAATACCACGTTATTACAGGGAATTGAAGAGAGCCTACCCAGCATCGGTCTTGATTTGACGTCACAAGCTGCTGTTAGCGCGGTCGCGAACCACACGGAACTTGACTTCGACAGGGCATAGAAAATCGAGAATTTAACCAAATCAAAACATTTTTGCGCCAAAAAGCTTGACAAAGTACTATCATTTTTTAGAGGAAAAAAAATGGTGTCAAGATTATTACCTTTGCCAGAGATACCAAAATGGACAGCTTTTGATTAGTTACCAAACCCAGCCCGAAAGTATGCTTATTCATTGTAAAACAAAAGCCGATCCCTAATTGTTCCATTGTTTGTGTATCTCTTCAAACATTGAGAGTTGTTTTAGCGACACAGGTTAAAATCGCTCGTAGTAAGAAGGTATGATTATATTTTATAGTTTTAGAGCTTTGACCTGGACTATCACAAACTCAAGTCTTATTTCAGAGCAACTTCTAGCAAGCAAGACTACTTACAATTGTTATTGGCATGAGTTGGTTTAAGTTCTTCGTTGTGTGTGCTTTGCTGTTGTGTTTGATGGAACCGTGCTTCGTGCAAGCACAGAGAGGAGGAGGAGGAGGAGGAGGACTTGGAGTCCGTGGCGGTGAAATAGATGACATAAGGTTTGCGCCATTTCATTGATTTTTGCCATAGGTGTACCGAAGGGTTCTTTACATGCGCATTTCATTCCGTCGATACCCGGCTATATATCTCGTTTATCGGGGCTGGCTTTCCTGTAACTGATGCAAGCAGTTAACTGAGAAGTGGATGGCAGCAAGCTAATTGAAGAGGTACCGTTGATCTTGCATGATACTTGTCCCCCAAGGCCGATCTTTGCATAGAGCAGCATACACTCTTTTCTTTCTCTTCGCTTGCAAGTCTCTCCTAAATAACAGTGAATGTTAAGCCTCTACGGGATTTGATATTGAACGTTTGATTATGCAATGCCTGTAGCGCAGTTGATTTCGTAACTAAAATGGTCGACTTCATTCCGCAGATTCAAGAGAGCAGTTGAAAAGGAAGCAGATCAGCGCAACATCAGGGATAAAAGGTCCGTTCTTTCGATGCTGGGTAAGCGGCCTCCCCAAGGGATTTATTGACTGAATACTAACAGAAGACAAAGAATTAGAGTGAAAGTGATGCCATCAGCGATTGTTATCGGTTATGTTTAATTAATCAATTTGATGTGATTTCTTGTATGCGGTATAAGTCGACTAAATATTTAGATAACGGATAGTTTTCAAAACGAGGGTACTTTAAAACAGTGAACGCATAGTTTTTGCGAGCTCTTTAAATAAAATCTTAATAGAAATCCAGTAAAAATAGTGTTGTTTTGGTTGGCTTTACTGTAAACTCATGGTTCAATACGCTATGACGTTAAATTAACTTCGCTGTCTTTTAACATAAGTCGACTGACTAAATTGCCAACAGCCAACTGAATTCTACGACCATCCCAGCGAAGGGGGAAGCGGTTAGTACTTCACCTCATCCAGATTGCTGGAGTAATCAAACCAAATGCTTGTATTATCTTAATGACTAGCATGCCATCAAGGGCGGCCAAAATACTGAAACTTACTTATCTATACTCTACCAGCAGGAACAATTTCTGCACGTAGGCGTAATACGAACATTTCAATATCTACACCCTCCCTGATGAGGAACAAACCAACAGACAGATGCACTGAATTTTGGGTTGGTTTCAAGTAAAGTAGTTATGCAATTTCAAATTAATGGATCACGGCTACTAACTATCAAATGTGCGTTTTATGAAGGCTCCCATTGGTAATTAGTCAAACTTTTAATCCGTTTATACAAGCACTTAAACGAACTTGTGTCTTGAAAGTGTTTTTGGGTTTACATCGTTTATGTTTTATTTCAGAATTGCATAATTCTTGTCATGGTGCGCAGACGTTTTGACCGATAATATAACAGCTCCAGCAGGGGATGAGTAAAATCATAGAACTGTGTCGAAACGTACCACACTCTTTTTCTATGTAACAGCATAATATATAGATTTAGGCAGACCTAAAAGCGGAGCTCCTATTTATTAATATTTTCTGCTTGAGTTTGCACTGTTTCCCAATTAATAAGTAGCCACACTATTTCTAAGCGTATCCGATTGCCTAAATAGGTACATGTCGCTGCACTTTATTGGGTTCCTCATGCACGTACGCACGTAGGCAAATTTTAGTGTAAAGACTTTTAATAACTCTAAGGGTTATTCAATGTAAAAATGACCTTCATGAAGGCGAAGAAATTTTTTTTGATTTACTTCAAAGGCAAAAAGATCAACTTAAGGCACTGAACAACGTGAACTCGCGGCTAAACAAAATGAACTCGCGGCTAAACAAAATGAACTCACACCACAACAAAGAAAATCACAGCGGTAAAACTAACTCAGCAAATTCATTGGAAGTCGGTTTAAGTCATTTTTTAAGCAGTTTTTTTTGTGTCACGGTTTGTGATTTAGAAAGTGGTGTTCGCTGTCTAATAAGCTTACAATGTAGTTTTGAACCATCTTGGTTTGGCTGCATGATTACTACGCTGCATGTTTTATCGTATACATTGTTAAATACCTTAGAGAATTTTATGCAGAGAAGTGAATGAATTTCCTTTGTTTCTAACAGGCAAATGTACGTTGGGAGAAGTCTGAACTCACTCACCCAAGCACAGGCAATTCGCAATATCAAAACCGGCGTAAATACTTGTTTAGGAATGTAAAAAATTATTGCGCGTACGAGATTTCAACACACTCACCAAAATGACAAAAATGCAAGCTAGTGAGATAGAGCAGTTGGATAATAAGTCGTTTAATCGTTGGTGTGAAGTATCGTGCCAAAGGTTTGCTCGTTTTTTGCTTTGATTTGTTTGCGGGATTCTTCTGCAAATGCAGCGCGCAAAATCATGTTTTTGATCCGTGTAGCTCAATAATTGAAAATCCAACGATGAACCTCAAAGTTAAGAACTTAACTCCACTAGCTAAAAAAAACACAATATTTGAAACGAAGCGTTTTATAGGCAAAAAAGAACAAAAGTGATTAAAGCTAAGAGGTTTGAAAGCAGCCGTTTTAACGAAACATAAGTTGACAGGAAGATCTGAAAACCGACATAACATCGAATTTGCTCATAAATGAAGTATAAACAGATTCTCATAACAAAATGTGTACATTTACGTTTGTTACCTCATATTTTGAGAAGGCTTGTAAATTCTGCAGGGCAAAGCTTTCAAACCAGCCAAATAACATCGGAGACGAAGCAACGAAAACGGTAGTTTCGTCCAATGTTAGAAATAATCTCACACCACGGTACGGTATATACATAATTTGAATTATCAGCGAAGATCAATATCTTTCTTCCTTTCGGTGTAGCTTTTAACCACTCATGTCCAATACTGTCGCATAGAGTCCATCCGAAAAAATAACATTCTATTTGTTGTCGATCGGACAATTGCATTTCATTAGCGATAAGCTGGACAATGTGCTGTCGATTCGATCGATTCGTTCGATTTGTCAATCGGAAAAATGATCCGACATGCATCTCATTAGTGAGAAAGCTACCCGCTGGAAGATTGTCGAATCGACCGATTCGTTCGATTTGTCAAATGGAAAAGTTTACTACCGATCGGACAAGTGCAGTTGTCGATACACGTGAATGACGACTAACGGCGGATACACGTGAACGACGACAAACGGCGGATACACGTGAATGACGACTAACAAATGTACATGTATATTCCTCGTTCTAAAAACACAAAAGGGAGTAGAACAGTTTGTCGAACCGACCGATAAACGCCGGCGAAAAACGATTTTAACAGTCTTTTATCCGTCACTTCAGTCAACTTGACCGGCTCTGAGCACACTTTTAAATTAGCTCAGTTAATTTTCCAGTCTTGGTCAGCCGCAGGAACCGAAGACAGTGCTTCAACTCTCCCTGTTTTTGACTCGTACTTCGATATATCATGTTCAGGTCAACAATTATTTCGGATCTTCCCGTTAAGAGGTTATCCTAAATCACTTGGCATAAGTTTCCATGCTGTAGATAAGTAAACAAAGAGAGAAATATTCACGAAGATCTATGTCCTCCAGCACGCTTTCTTCCCGTCTTTCAATTCAGCAGTGAACAACGTGCAAACCAGTTTGCCGCCTTTTCATACTATCACTTCGTTTAAGGTGGCTCAGAACAGTTTCCTGCATTTTTCAACACCTCAATTTTGACGGATCACTGCCAAAATTCTTTTTCAGTTGACCCAACAATTATGGTATCAAACAGATGCCCAATGGCCGGTAAACAAGTTATGGCTATTTTTTGGACATTGCAAGTTACCATAGCAACAGTATAACCTGTTAAAAACAGCCTTAATTCTAGCTTTAAGTGCTTATAACTCGAAAACAAGTCCGGTGACCCCCATTTTTTATTATCGAATTGTAATCAACAGTACAAGATGCAACTTTTTGCAAAGTTTTAAAAAAATCTGCACATGGCGTTCAGAGCCACCTTAAATTTACGACAATTTAAGGTGGCTCTGAACCCCATGTGCAGATTTTTTTAAAACTTTGCCAAAAGTTGCATCTTGTCTTGCTGATCAAAATTTCGTAATAAAAAATGGGGGTCACCGGGCTCGTTTTTGAGTTAGAAGCACTTAAAGCTAAAATTAAGGGTGTTTTTAACAGGTTGCAGTGTTGCTATGGTAACATATTGTGTAATGAAAAAGACAACAACGTGTTCACCAATCACTAATCATTTGTTTGATACCATGATTGTAGCATCAACTGGTTAAGAGTGGTTATAATGGCCAATCGAAAGTCTTGGAAAGTGTTGGAAACGGTAGCCAGCCACCTTAAGTTGAAATGAAATTAAATGTCTAGATCATTTTTTTAACATGAGAAAAAACTTTTAAGATAGATTTAGCTAAGCCTAAAAGCTGAGCTTCTCGGTTATTAACTTTGCCTTTTTAGTTAAAACCTGAATTAACGCGATGATCAAACAATTTGTAAAAAAGTAGGACTTGAGCCCGCGATCAACTAGAAAATCATCATGTGGTAAGCGGTCAACTTAAAAAAAAACACGTGACCTCGATGAGCTCCACATGTGAGCCCGCGATATGGCCACGTGATACTGGCTAGCGGATAACTTGTTTTGACAGCTGTCAATTGATAATTTATTTATTTATTTCTTTATTTAATTTTTATTACAATTTACTCCATACAATACAAATACATAATAGAAATTAAGATAACAGAACAAACAAAAAGCTGTGGAGAAGGAGAAAACCAAAAGCGCAATGGCACCATACTAGGGATGTCCCCACTTAATAAAATTTAAAATATGTATACAAATATACAAATACAAATATACAAATATTCTAATTATCCATAAGAAAACTTAAAACATTCCTTTTAAAAGTTGCAATACAATTTACTTCTCTAATATGATTAGGTAAACTATTCCATTCATTAACAATACGGTTAAAAAAACTATATTTAAAACCATTAGTCCTACTTAGATTTGGGACAAGATCCTGTGTGACATTTTTCCTCAAGTTGTGCCATGTGCTTCTGTCCTTGCAAAATATGAGCTTGTCTGAGATATCTATATCATAATAACATGGATGTCAAAGTTGTACGTAGGGATGAGGGAGCATTCATCTGCTCCCCATCTCCCTCTGCTTATTTTCCTCCCCCCACCCCCGGTCGGGCTGCCTTAGGACTCCACTCCCCCTCCCGGAGAGTCTGTACGGGAGGGCGTGCGGGCGGGCGTACGCACCAAATTTTCTTGCCCTCATCGCCCTCATGGGTTTATCAAAAATTCTTACCCATGGTGCTCCGCTGGCGCGCTTCGCGCGCAGGAGCTCCGCTATAATGTCAAAAAAGTCAAAACAATCTACTCTGACTGTAAATCAAAACAGACTTGTTTGAAAAGCTACATTAACTGATTTCAATTGATTTTGTAAAGAACTTTTGTCCAAGAGAAATAGAGCATGAATTGAAAGGGTTTCTTTTTGCTTTCTCGCTCCTCCAAGGGTAAGTTTATTCTCGCTTCAATTTTAAAGTTTAGCAAGTTGGATGTCGACGCATTTCCTGTTTGTGTTGTTCCAGTAGGCGCTCTTAAAATATTCCCATCTAGGCCATGTCTCAATTTGATTTAGAGAAACTCGACAACAAAATGCCTAGCGCTTTCGGGTTCAAAAATTAGGCCGAGAATTTTCGTTTCGGGTGAGAAAGTAAGGCCCTCTAGAAGGGAAATTCCTTTTAATACAATTAATCATCACTACGTCGAAGTGTCATTGACATCTAATAAAATGACCACACTTTTAGCGTATCTCGCACGATTAAGGAAAATTGAAAGGGAAAATTGAAAGTTGTAGTCATGAAAATGACTACATGACAATTATTCGCCTCAGGCTCAGTGAATCTCGGCGAACATTCCCCTCGATTTCGTCTCGGGGAATATTCGCCGAGATTCACTGAGCCTGAGGCGAATAATTGTTTTAGTCTAATTTTCAGAGGTTAATATCAAGAATTAGTATATACCAAACCAGTGAATAGTGCTTTTCGCGCGCGCTGATTGGCTAGCTCGGAGGTGAATAGCAAGTACTATTCACCTCCGAGCAAAGTAAGATGACTTCTACGAGTAACTTCGGTTAAAAAGCGGGTTTTGATCCATAAAGAAACCGCTGTACTTTAATGTGTTGTCAACTTTACCACGTCAGAACAATGCTAGGTTTAGCGATACGTAGCGATGTTTATTTAAAATGTTTTAAGCGTTTCCTTCAACGAAACGATTGATAAAATGTGGTACAAAATATTTTGTTTACCTTCGCCGCGTACACGTACGCAAAATTAAAACGTAGATGAATTTTTTCCAAATATACACCGTCCAACTGTCCAACTAAGAAAATTAAGTACATTTCTTACCTGTATCTCTGTTTTAAAGCCAGTAAATCCTTGCAGTTGTTTTGGTCGTGCTATAAACGATTTTGGCAAGTTGTTTTCGGCTCGGCCATATAAAGTCACGCTGGAGACTAAAATATTTAGGTTTGCACCGAAGATCAACTTCAATTGTGAATTGCTGTGGTTTTTCACTCCTCTTCCGCTGACTCTCCTCCAGTCAACTAGCTTAGCAGCCGTATTAAACTTCGATCAAATCCAGTCCACGTATTCTTGGCATTCGCGGTCGTTTGCAGCATCTTGTCAACATAATTCAATGAACAGTTTTTGCAGCACGTTTCATGACTTCACGGACGTTTCCCAGGCTATAGTGACCGGCACAGGTTGTATTCACGAGTAAATTTAAGACTTGTGTTCTTCAGTAGTGAAAATAAAGTAAAGAATTCCGCTTGAAATCGTCCAAATCCATTCAACAAACGAAACACAGTTGCAAATTTATTTCGGTCGATCGCCTGTGTAGTGTTGTCATGTGACTTTTTCCCGCGCTGTCGTCTTTTCATGTGCACAGTGTTCAGTCCTTTGAATTGCTTTCTTTCACGGTAAAACTTTTAATTTTAGGCCGGCTATTCAACTGGTTTGGTATACACTAAAACAATTATTCACCTCAGTGTCGGTGAAAAGCGGCGGATATTTACCTCGCCGCTTCGCGGCTCGGTAAATATCCACCGCTATTCACCTCCACTTCGGTGAATAATTGTTAACTACAAAATAAAGAACTAAAAGGCGGAAACAACAAACACAAATGCTCGCTTGCATACGTTTAAACAAGTTTAATTCATCGTAAACAAACACTAAGAAAAAGACATATCTAGTACCTTTGATTAGTCGTTGGCGACTTCTGAACAATGGTCTAAATCCTCTTGAAATGAGTCGAGCAGCTTTGGTCTGAAGAGAACTGAATAATTTTGGGTCAATCGATCGCATTGAGTTTCTCATGGCCGCGTGCGATCTACAAAACCACCGCGTTTACCATCAATTCTAATGCCTTGGGAATCATCTCTTGAAAATATTTTCGGTCCAAAAGCCTTGGCAGACAATTTTCAAAATTCCAACTGTGCTGAATACTCCGGATTTGGAGTGATTTCTTCAGAGTGAACGAAAATTTCATTCAGCAAAGGCTGCCATGTTTACTTGCCTGGATGGCAAAGGTGGCGTAGCTGAGTAACCAAACCCTGAAATGCTATATTCACTCCTAGCGAGTTGAATATAGCGTCATAAACTAGAGCTTTTCCAGCAATCAAAATGTTCCATTCTTATATTCACCTCTGGGGATTAGACTAAAACTTATTCAGCAATGACTGGATTCGATATCAATATTGTAGAATTAACTGATAACGATTTGTAGTACTGGCCCATCAAAGTTTTACGGGGGGGGGGGGGGGGGAGGAGGGAGACTCTTAACTACAGATCCAAAGCAGTTGCTAAGGAATTGCTGAAGACTGAATGAATTTTGCATGGGGGAACACCTGGTTTGAAAAATATATCATTGCGCGTGCATTACTAGTGCCAGTCCCAAACCGCGCGTTAGAGTTTGAGATCCCTAGAACTCAGAGGAAGGGAGGTATAGTTCTGATTTCTTTTACGAATCAGAGATAACGTAAGCGTCTTTATAATCTGGCGTATACAATTACCATTGACACGAAAAAAGGAAATGCTTCTGCAAGAAGTCTGTAAATACGAGTGTTTATTTCGCCATTTGGGTTCTAGGCCTTTTCTGTTCTGATAACGTGATTTGTCAAGTATGGCCGTGATATTTATGGGTTAGAGACTGTTGTGAGTGTTTTGTTTACAAATACACGCACGCGCTGGCCGCACAATGAACGAGAAATTTTCAATACTGCACGAGGCGTAGCCGAGTGCAGTATTGAAAATTTCGAGTTCATTGTGCTGCCAGCAAGTGCGGGTATTTGTAAACAAAACACGAACTAACAGCCTCTAACCCTTTTAATATACAATCTGAGTACACTGCACGCAATACACAATTTCGCGAATTTTGATCAAGAATTTTAATAAATAAGAATCCAGTTGTATCTAAGTAGTACAAAATTATACTGGCGTAGTTTAAGAATATCGAAATCACAAAAACCTTTACTTAATCAAATATAAAGGGGGCTAAAAATCATTCACAACATCGTTCATAAGCTGAAAACGTTCACAAAAAAGTCAGCCATTGTCAATAATGCACGATTTTTATGCGTTATTGTCAATAACGCACTGTCGGAGTTTGCTGACATCAGGTAAAGTAAAATCACGTGGTCGATTTTAACCAATTGCGTGTGCGGATTTTGGACAGTGAACGAAGATTGTATATTAAGAAACTCTTAAAGTACTCTTCAATGGAACAAATCTGTGCAAAAAGCTTGTCCCCATCCGGGATAGAAATCTCCCTTAGCAACAAACCGGTAGTTAAAGGCGGACAATTTCATAGCTTTTTTGACATTTACATCCAATTTACAGTGCCAGATAATAGGTACAAGTTGAAACGCGCCTTTTAACATGTTTATATAACAACGAAAAAAATGAAAAATACTTGAGCAAAATGCTCCCCGTCTCTGCTCCCCACCTACCCCCCTCATGGGGTGGAGTAACTGGGAGCAGAGTCTCTACAGAGTCCCACCCTCACCGGTCCACCCGCAGGAAGGAGGATCATATTTTATAGCATCGCCTCATGTAACAAGTTGAGGTTTTTCGCTCTCAATTTTGCCATTTTTTGCCGTGCTGAAATCAACAAAATAAGCCAAAAAATAAAAATGTTGAAAATATTGATTATTTTTGCAGTCAAATTGTTCATATAACCATTTAAACTGTTAAACAATAAGTTTTCTTTTAAATAATGTATTACAAAAAAAATCTGTAAGAGCATTTCTGAAATATTCCGTTAAATATGAAATACTGGGCCCGGTTGTTCGAAAGAGGGTTAACTCCTAACCTCGGGTTAAATCGACTTAACCTCCGGTTAAATTTTATCCGCACGTTAGTTCTGTTGTTCGAAGGTAAGTTAACACTAACCTCGGGGTAAACAGCGGGTTAAATTTAACCCACCTAGCTAGGTGGGTTAACTCACTATCCTCGGGTTAAATAAAGGAAAATTGAAACAATATGGCGAACTTGTTGTTTTTTAATGTCGAGCGAGGACACAGAAGGCCACGAAAATTTCGTCTCTCAAATAATTCTTTAATCGATGACTACACTGACGAAGAGTTGATTTTTTTTCTGGTTAGTTATACTGTTTGTCAGCTTGCTTTGTAAAATTGCTAAATTTTCCTCTACTTTCTCTGTAAGTGTAGCAATCTCGGTTGGACTGAAATTTTGTTTTCTTGCCTTTTTGCGTGGCGCTTCTGCCAAAACAACAATTTCGGGGGAAGCCATTCCGTTGTCAAAACAAACGAAGAGTATTATGGGATGCTATCCGCGGGTTAGCCGCGTTTAACCCGAGGTTAACTAACCTGACCACTAACCGCGCTTTGAGCAACGCTCTTTTAACTCCGGGTTAACAAACCTACGGTTAAGAAATTTAACCTCGGGTTAAGGTCTAACCCAAGGTTAATTTAACCCTTTTTCGAACAACCGGGCCCTGGATAGTAGCAGCTCGAGAAGAAATACAAGACCGGGACAAGGAATGTAATAATGAGTGCAGGAGACGCAAGTTGAAAACCGCTGAGCAAAGCATCATGGTGCCTCTACCGGATATAAGATTGCGGAATCCACTTGGAATCCACTTGGAATCCACTTGGAGCATTCACGCCCGTTTCTGTCGGAAAGTAACGACAAAAACGTTGGCTATGTCTGTTTACGTTCCTATCAAGTCCGGCCGTACACTTGGAAATGGCTTATGGTCTGGACATCGACAGCTGTTCGAGGTGGTTCGTCCGAATGACCAGTCGCGGAGTATACCCGTTACCAATCGTGAGTGATCAAGGAACCAACTTCATTGGCGGAGAAAGAGATTTCTGAAAGTGTTGCCAGGACAAGACGGTCACGTTTGGCTGCCAAGATCCAAGTTGGTTAAAAAAAAATAGTATTATGAGGCCTGTTTCTAAATGCATTCTGGTGGAGTTCAGCTGAGATGATAGACGTTGTGTCGTAAAGAGTTTGATAGAGTCAATAGGGGGATTAACAATGAACACGTGTGAATGATAATTAGGACGAAAGACATTCTCCCGACATTGAGACTGATAATTTCGTGTAAAATTTTATTAACATAATTATTCCTTTCTTCGTACCATCGAGCCCAACGGTGACAGTTTGCATTCGAGTCCAAAAAGACGTATTCGATTTATTGGTTGCCGTTTCTTCCGACCTGGGAGCTTAGCTCTTTTCGTCCCAGCTTGCTTTAGTGTGATGTTTTCATTTTGTAAGAATTTTATCAGTTAGTGACCAAACATTCCAAGCAGTTATAAATAGGATAAGGCTACAAATTAGGAAATCCTCTCACTTCGCTTTGCGTTGTTAAGAGACGGTCTCTGTAATTTCGGTCTGCTCGATCTGGCTTGAAAAATAGATTTCGCTTATTTCTTGTGTGTTGCAAGACTTTCATGTACTTATATTAAAACCACAATCCGCTTGACCAGATCATTTATTTTTTTCGAGTTTTTAAGGATTTTCGGTTTACCCAAACGAGCGCCCGTAACGACCAATGTCAGGGCTTAAATTTACCACAACTTTCAAGATGAATTAAACAAAAACGAATAACTTCTGTACCAAAAAAACACCACAGCCAGTTATATTATGTCTCTTTGATTTATCACACCGACTTTCATGAACACTGGTTCGAATCAAGCCAGCAGCAAGACATTAACGACACTCCTATCACACACCTTGATGAAACACGCGAAAACAGATCACATTCAAACTTTATTTTTGAAAAAGTGAGACGGTCTATTTGAATCAAACCAACGCAGCCGAAAAGTTCATACATAAGACAATATCACTACAGAAAGAAACCTTGTGGTCTCGTCTTATTGAAATATTTATAGTGTGCAAACTTGCCAAATTTCGACGATCTTCATATTTGCCGCCATTTTGAGGTACTCGTCAGGACGAAGCGTTTCATCAAGTTGCCTCACAGATGTATCTAAAACGATCAGAAATAAAGAAAAATTCGATATAAAGCAAGATCGTACTTTAAGAGAAAGATCATCGAGGGACTAATTATCCAACAAAGGAGCCCAACTTTGAACAAACAAGTCAATTGCTATGTTGCGCAGTTGTTCCCTTCGGGAATAACTTGAGTATAAAAACGATGTAAATCACGGACGGCTTTTAACCCTGATGATGACAACAAGTCGAAAACGTTCGGTTTCTTTTTAAATTTTATAACTTTTTAGCCTTGTAAATAATAATTTTAAATGTATTACAGTTCAAATGAAAGAGTTAAAATCGTGTTTATATAACGGAAACTCGACCTACATTGCAACCATTTCTGGAGATCTAAGATAGGTCATCCTTCCTTCTCGCCTTCTCTTCATTTTTTTCGCGCGGAGAGCCTGCTCACAGGCTAAGTCGAAGGTCTCTTAACGGACACTCTCGTAAGCGGACAGCTCTACTTACGGCCGCTTTGTTTGAAACCACGTTTTAACTCCCATGCAAACTCTGTATTTTTACATTCTCGTAAGCGGACATTCCCATAAGCGGCCGCGGACACTTTCAGAGTGTACGTCTTAGACTTTTTCTTTGTTTTTAAGCTCCCGTCAGCGGACACCCGAAAGATAATCCTATAAACAACCTCTGTATCTTGTTTTTATCAGTTAACTTCGCATCGCCGTTCGTCACAATGATTTTACAGTTATTACAGTACCATATTTCAGTGTTTGTTCTGTCATAATTCACGTCCTGACCAGTTACAATACGGTATTTACTGTTAGCTGGGCATGCTCCCGTAAGCGGCCATCTATCCCCTACACCTCTAGTGGCCGCTTACGAGAACCATTCTTGTAAGTGGCCAGTTCCAGTTACGGAAACTTTTTTCGCTTCCCGAGGATGTCCGCTTACGAGAGCTTCGACTGTACTTCTGTACTAGCTCACAGTACAATCTGCTGAAAGTAATTGTAGCCGAACGGCAGGTTCATCGAGCTAATCATTACGAGATGCGTATGGAGACAGACTAACTCCTGAGTTAGGATTTCGAGTTGGATTTTCGAGTTAGGATTTCGAGTTGGATTTCGAGTTAGGATTGCGAGTTCGATTTTTGACTTAGGATTTCCAGTTGGATTTTCGAGTTAGGACTTCGAGTTGGATTTTCGAGCTAGGAATTCGAGTTGGATTTTCGAATTAGGATTTTTTTGGCAAAGCAAAACCAATTACAATTATTGAAAGCTAACCGTAAACAGGCTAACCGGAGTCCATAGTAGGCTAACCGAAGTGAATAGTAGGCTAACAGGAGTGGGTAGTAGGCTAACCGGAGTGCACAGTAGGCTAAACGGAGTGTATAGTACGGAAATCTTCAAAAATCCTAATTCGAAAATCCAACTTAAAATCCTAACTCTAAAATCCAACTCGAAATCCTAACTCGAAATCCTAACTCGAAAATTCAACTCGAAAATCCAACTCGAAATCCTAACTCGAAATCCAACTTGAAATCCTAATTCGGTAAGTAGGCAGCCTCATGCGAATGAGGTAACCATTAAGGCAACCTTTGGATCATTATTTGCATCTGGGCCAAGTGCTCTATGTAAAAATCACTAAAAAAAGTTACAAAAGGTGCGTTCTATAATGCAGGATAACAAAAGTTGTAAATGTTACTTCAACTTGCCATTTTTGGCACTCTTAAGAGTCCCAAAAGTGCACTTTTAACCGTTTTTAAAATTGCAACTTTTAAGAGTCCTTAAACCTCACACTTTCAACTGTTTTTAATATTGTGCGTTCTTAAAATTGCCATTTTTCAAAGTCCATACGTTGCCACTTTTAAGTGTACTCAAGCCTCCCTTTTAACAGTTGCCACGTTTAAGTGTACTCAAGCCTCCTTTTTAACAGTTGCCACTTTTAAGTGTACTCAAGCCTCCCTTTTAACAGTTGCCACTTTTAAGTGTACTCAAGCCTCCCTTTTAACAGCGGCCACTTTTAAGTGTACTCAAGCCTCCCTTTTAACAGCTGCCACTTTTAAGTGTACTCAAGCCTCCCTTTTAACAGTTGCCACTTTTAAGTGTACTCAAGCCTCCCTTTTAACAGTTGCCACTTTTAAGTGTACTCAAGCCTCCCTTTTAACAGTTGCCACTTTTAAGTGTACTCAAGCCTCCCTTTTAACAGTTGCCACTTTTAAGTGTACTCAAGCCTCCCTTTTAACAGTTCTTGAAAGTGCCACTTTTTCGATGTAGATGTTATACTTTCGGGCTCCCTTTTAAGTGATTTTTACATAGAGGACGGGATCTAGATGCTGATAATGTTCCTCTTTAACGTAATCACTATGGTAATCGATTAAAAACAGTTTGTGCGTTGCTTATATATTTATCTTGCACTGTTGATTTCTAGTACAAAATAGATCTATTGTACATGAATAATAGATCCTTTTCCATGCGAAAGATTGATGTAGCCTTCAGAACCAATATTTTTAATTAAAACTCCGTCCTTAAACCTTTAGTTGAACGTGCCTGAATAAATCATTGGCATGATGTGTAAATTAAAAGATAAGTATTCTTTAGAATTCTGTTAGTGCAGGAACAGATGGTAACACTTTTGTTTAGACTTGAATATCGTAAACAACTTAGTATTAAAATATGGAAGTGGGTGGATCAAAGCTAGTGTAGTGACGCGCCTTTTCTTCTCCGTAGTATCTTGTAAAGTGGTTAGTTTGAATTGATTTCATAACAATCTTTAGTTGAACTTTTTTCGTATAATCATGTTACTAAAGTTTAATTTTATTCGGTAAAAATGTTCTCTGTAATTTTTATATTGCTCGTGTTGTTTTGTTTTGACCAGGCATTCTCGGGATCGTAGTTAAACTTTGGAAAGAAAAATATTTTGACAATGTTTACTCACGGGAAGGAACGTACATGAAAGTAGTCTTTTACGTAACTGCACCTGTTCGTAGAATGGACTGCGCAGGTCATTGCGTAAGCATAAATCAAGGATTTTGACATTTTGACAGATGATTGACAGTTTCTACGTGGTCCCAATAAAAGAGCTCGAGCAAGATTTTTGAGTGAGATGTCACTAGGTGTTGTGAACAGCTCGTACAGTAAAAAAGTGTTAGATTGGGAGAACAAGAAATTGTTGCCAACAAGAAGTTCTGAGGGCAGAGGACCGAACTAATTTCTCAAAGTGAGTTCGCCTTCCACACACCATTCTAAATTAATAATCAAGGCAATCTTTAAGGTAATCACTAAGGGACCATTCATTGTTTATCGCCTTTGGTTGGGAGGTGGGAGTGAGGTGGATTTTGTCTGGTCCCCCTTAATGCCTGTCAGTTACGGCTGATCCGCTGATCCACGCCAAATTTAGGCTCTTGGTTAGGCATTGTTTGTGTATAAGTTTAGAGGGATTTGGTAAGCCATCGAGTAAAACTGAATGACGCCAGAAATCAAAACTTTAGCTTTGGTGTGAATAATTACTTTGAAAATGCTGGCATATCAAAACTTTAAATATTTTGATCAACAATTAATCTGAAGCAAAGTTTCTTTCAGTTTTCTATTATTTGTTACCCTTTAGTTCGGAGTTTTAGGCCTTTCAAGCGAACATTAACACCTTTGATTTGAGACGCCGGCAAAGTGTTAAATGAGACGCATCTTTTCACGGCGGCTTTTAAATTTGTCTCCTTTGTTTATTTAGTCGCTTTATTTTGAATTTCGAAGACTTAAACATTTACGCGAGCACTTTAGAGAATACAACATAGTGTTTTTTATTGATATTAAAGATAATGGAAATCATAGGCCATTGCAGTTTTAGTGTTTCGTGCTCTTTTACGCGTGATTAGTAAAATAATTTTATCATCAAGAATTACCTCTCTAGATGTATTCTGCAGAAAGAAAAACACCGTGCTATAGAGGAGTAGAGTGCTTGAGCCCTACTGAGGAATATGGGACCTTGGTTGTTTTTGTGTGAACCTAGCGCAGCGAGGTCCGTACAAAAACGACCAAGGGCCAATATTCCCCAGTACGGCCCTCGCGCTCGATTAGTAAGAAGTTAGTATTAATGTCGTCTCAAAATCGCAATTAGTTTTGCATCGCGATTCAACTATTGTTTTTCTTTTAAAAACTAAGCGGGTAATAAACATAATATTGTTGTTGATTAAGATTTAAATTCTTATTACTCGCGAAGAGTTGAGCGCCAATACTGAACACGCAATACCATTTTCAGCTTCGCAGCAAGTTCAAGTTCCTTGTATTTCGACTTTAGCCGTAAACTCTCTCACAGAAACTAAAAGAAATTGAAACGATGTATCTAAGTGAGGTTATCCAAGGTGCTGAGCAATGGCAAATCATAAAATCTTGACCAAAATTAACTTTATTTAATCTCAACTTGTACTGCAAAACAAGATTACGCGAGCAAGCAAGCGCTGTGAATTACTAACCGTTTAAAGTAATTCCCCAATCAATTACCTGCTTTTCGTCGTCTTCATCAAGCTCTGTTCTACATCGAATAACTTGTAGAGATGTATTAGTGTACAGTAAAAGTTGTTTGCACTGTGCAAACGGCAAGCAAAGAATGAATGCCGCGATCTATTGCAGAAAACTTTTCAATTTCGATGCGTACGTAAGCGGAAACCAATTCAGTGCGACGATGTCAATGTCATTTTAGAACCAATCACACGGCCTGAAAAGCGAAACGACAATACCACGAATTATTAAAATTAGCAATGGTATATTGCAATTCCCGAGTTTTGATTGGTTAACAGGCAATGGTATATGAGCTCATATACCGGTCCAGGATCATACCCACTTTTGGAAATGTTTTGATCCGCTGATCAAAACAAGAAATTATCCAATCACTGCGCGAATTTGGAGTCACATAGTGCGAGGTCTGTTGTTATGCAATTCTCTAGTTCCTCGATCGAAAATTGCTAATAGCCAGCGTCGCATACGGAGCTCGAATTTAGAACAATAGAGCAACCTAGCTTGCTGGACATTGCTTGCAGAAGGAGAAACATGCCTTTGATAATTCTCATGATTTCTTGGCCAGCAATAAGTGGAGACGAGCGCTTGTATTTCTCCTCTGTGTCGCGCGCGATACATAAAAACAGCACTTTGTTTGGGTGAAATCAGAAACCCATAAGGGTTGAAACGTGTAACTCCCTATGATTCGGATTGTACAAAGCGTTGGAACATTCGTTTTCATTAAGTACCATATTTGGAAAATCACGAGAAAAGATTCAACCAATCAAAATTGCAATATCTGGATTAAATTCACAGCGTGCGCTAGCTCGCGCTAAATGGTGTGATCTTGTTTTTGAACAATTTGGGTTGAATGAAGTTAAATTTGGCTAAATACGTCTGTTTCGTCGTCATTCAGTAGTCTGGAGAACTTTACTTGATACTGTTTTGAATTTCTTTAGTTTTTGTGAGTAATTTACGGAGTTTTGGTCGAAATTCAAGTGACTTATCGCAAAACCGGAAAATTTGTTGCGTGTGTCGTTACGTGTGTAAATCATTCGCGTACAAACTCTTTGTGTTTTCAAATATGGTACTTGGCAAAACTGAATATTCGAACGCTGTGAACGCGCGTTACACGTTTCAACTCCTTATGAGTTTCTGCTGAAATATATAGCCGGGAAGCTGTGATTTCCGATCTAAACAGAGGCTCCAACAATTATCTCTGTATTGATCAGCGATCTCTGCACCCCACCTGTATAAACGACATCTAAAATTCGAAACTTTAAATTATGTGATCTTGTAAACTGTATATACATTTGATGTCGTGCCAGAACTTCTGCTCGACATTTGACATTCAAAAGCTAAGATAGCCTTCGCGTCAGAACTATAATGTAACTAATAATAAAAAGCATGTATAAATAGCTTTGTAGAAGCCACATGCGTACTAAATTCAGGGAAATAATTCGTTTTTGCAGTTAAATTTTATTTAATAAAAGTTAACTTCAAAAACGAAGTATTTGTCTGATAAAAGACACGCTGAAAGACCAAATTATGATTTAAAATCCTTATCAACCTTGATAAATTGATCCCAAGCCAAACTTGAAGACGGTGAACAAAATACAAACAAAATATAACACTAGCTCAAAAAACTCTGGTGAAAGGTAGGTTTTCATTCTCTACAACTGTCACTGACAGTAATTTAACCATCAGTGGTATTATCTTGGTGCAGAAAAACGGTAATTGCGGATAATAAAACTATTTGCGAATCATGTTGCTACGAGATTACTGAATTCCTTCCACAAAATTAACACTCACATTGCTTTTTATGCTTTCCATCACTAAAACTTATAATAAAAATACTTGTTTGCATTTTCTGAAGTACTGCCGGTAATTAATCTTTACATATTAACAAAGCGATGGTATCAGATGCGCGCCTCGTTAACTATCTACCATCTCATATCTCACGCTAGCCTGTTCCAGGCTTTCGGTAGTTGGGGGCGCGCGAAAAAAGTGGACGAGAGAGGAAAAAACAAGGGGGAGATAAAGGCGAGCTCTCCCGCCTTCGCTCGCCTTAGACTGCGCATTACAGACTAGAAAAACGAAATGTGTTGCTCTGAATTTTTGCGCTGACAAAGCATAATATTACTAACGAAAAGTGAAGAGCAGAAAGCGGATATAACGAAATAGACTAACACACCTTTGAAAATATTCCCACAACCTTCAAGAAGCAGTGAATAAATGGCCGCATTTGAAGCGGATTTGATGGCTTACTGTGTTGGAAGCAACGCACTGTCTCTCAGTTACAGGTCGATAGAAGGGTTATAACCGCGTGCCCATGACAAAAAATCTTGTAAAACCAGTGTGAAGACTGGGTGATTTGACTCAGCCTAGAATCTTATTTAGTAGATTCAGCTGTAACTTTGAAAACATGGCCATTGGTAAACAGATTTTAATACTGCCATAAACGCAAATGTATTCTGTCCGGCTTCTATCGCTGTAGTACTCACGGTCAAAGCTCATCTAAGAATCAGATG
Source organism: Meandrina meandrites (assembly GCA_963693305.1). NCBI lineage: Eukaryota > Metazoa > Cnidaria > Anthozoa > Scleractinia > Meandrinidae > Meandrina > Meandrina meandrites. Next base: position 26,417,395 of record OY855906.1, read on the forward strand.
AAGAGAAAGACATTGTCAGTTTCAATAGAACTGAGGTGACTAGGGTGACCATGTCAAAAAAATTTTGTTGAAGAAAGCCTCAGAAGACTCAGAATGCAAACTATCGTTCTTGATTTGACGTCACAAGCTTACTTTCCCCAGGCGGCGATTCTTTCTCGTAACGAAATATAAAAAGCTAGATAAAAGGAATAGTCTGGGCATCAAACAGGAATGCGTTGCTCAGAATATTGCGCGGACAAAAGCAGAATATTACTATAACGAAAGTGAAGAGCGGCAAACTGATATAACGAAATAGACTAACACACCTTTGAGACTGTTGGCGCTTTTCAGTTAATTCTTGTGAAAGCAAAACTCTTTGCCTACTCTATCCCCAGGCTAAAAGAAAACAGATGTCACTATTTCAATCACCAAATTATTAAAAGTGTCATCGACAACCGATACAATAACCACATTTTCAACGTATCTCCCACGATTGATTGGGTTTTCAAAAATAGGTCCGCAATGCGTACGTGCGTGCCTTACGAGTCCACTTGTAGCATTTAATTGAAGTAAAACTGAAGGGAAAGTAGGTGGTTATAAGTCGATTGAAACATTTGGATGAAATTGACGACAACATAAAGTGGAAACTTAATTCTGGACACTATAAGAAGTAACTGTCTGCAGGATATTTCGCTCAGAGGGAAAGTATGGAGTGACAATATCTCTCCAGAGTTGAACACTTCTCCATATTGAAATTCTCGTATATTGCCTCTATTGACAATTGCACAAATGGTTACCAGCAAAAACGTGTGCCTGGAGAGTAAATTGGTTTAAATGTTAGAGTAAATTTACTACTTGCCGACCAGTTACACTAATGCAAAGGAGATAAAACAACAAGTCACTTGCTTCAAATGTTGATTGATGCATTACCGTTTAGTCTCTCACTACCTAGGCTAAAGAGGGCATAGGATAACAGGTGGCCTTTTTTTTGTTTTTATATTGCAATTTTATTGTCTGAGCTTTTCTGAGGCAAATCAAATCAGCTTGTCTTTGCCTATTGTGTACATTCTTGTCCCAAGAGCCGACCATCCCTTAGTTCCATGCTAAGAGAAGCAAACAGACAAGGATTACCGTGGGTCTGAGGAAGAGAGCATATCTGTGAGTAATGGCGGATGAAATTGCAGATTGCCCAGGTCAAAAGTTTGATGAAAGAAGCATCTTCAATTTTTTTCTTTCCGCATGGAAGGACATTATAGATACCAGTAAGTTATTCTGGGCATGGAATAAAATTTTGTCTCACTGTCCTTGCGAGAGTATGCAGCCAGACTCAGCGAATGACAATAACAACAACACTGATAAAATTCATTATTATTTTAATAATTGGTTTAGAGTTTAATTGCTAACATAATAAAAAGACAAAAGTTGAAATAATCCAAGTTTCCAAGAATTGTGTTCTTTGGTGTTCGTCAACAAAACAAACTAACGATTGACTTAAAGCTCATGAATCGCCAACATAATAACAGCACAAAAGTTGAAGTAATCTGAGTTTCCAAGAATTACGTTCTTCAGTGTTTCTCAACAAAACAAACTAACGATTGGCTTAGACTTCAACCGCTAAAACAGCACAAACGTTGAAAAAATCCGAGTTTCCAAAATGTTCATCACCATAACAAACTAACGATTGACTTAGAGTCGAATCGCTAACATAATAACAGCACAAAAGTTGAAATAATCCGAGTTTCCAAAATGTTCTTCAACATAACAAGCTAATGATTGGCTTAGCCAGAAGAGTCCAATAGCTGACATAATAACAGCAAACGAGTGTTTTAAGCGACTCACCTAACCGAAGATTCAAGCAGTTGCTGTCTTTTGAGATCGTAAAAGCTCTTGTACAGCCTGCACCTATAACACAAGCCGGGTCCAGATGTGTTGGTTTGTATTATCATGAGAAGAACTAACTCGTGAAAAAAAAAAACACGCATATATGTACAAACAAAATGACGGACTCGTACGACACAACCTTGCACCCAGGCTCTCTCACAAGCCCACGTGACGGGCGCTTGACTCTCGTGGACAAATAAATAAATATCGCGGGTGATGTCTTAGTGTGCTTTACACTTTTTGTAAGCCACACCAAAAATTTACGCCACTACAGTTTAGTAGGATCGGGTTGTTTCTTTATCAAAGGAAGTCGGGAACGGTAGATTTAAGAATTAGTAGTTTTCGAATTCTCTTTTTTGGTATTTTTAAAAACAGGAAAATGCAAAAGGTTTTCGCTACTCGAGAAAGGACGGCATCTGCAGTTACGTTAATACAAATTTAGTGCCTCGAAGGAACTTTCCTGGAAGTAGGGTGCCTAGACAAGGTACATGCTTTCCAACAGTAAGGGCTCATTTTGTAATGCGTAGTTGATGGTACGGCGTATGTAACCATACGAGAAATAAGAAGAACAAAGAACTAATAGCAGTCTAAAACTTATTATATAAATGTCGGTAAGCCAGTTCCAAAGCGCTAAGAAAATTGATGAACCTAGGAAAAATAACTAAGCTCACAACGAGTCTCTCGTAGCATAGTGGTTAGAGCGCCAAACCGGTATCTGGGAGGCCATGGGTTCAATTCCCGTCGGGAATTTAGAATTTTTTCTTTGTCCCACCCTCTTGACAAATGAACATATCATCCTTATCATTTATTCACCCAGCTTAAAACTCGCCATCATCATGATTTATAAAATTATACTTGTTATATAGCTGGAATCTTTTACCCAATAGCGCGAGCACTCTGATTGGCTACTTCGAGGTCACATTACATCTAACAATAAAACTGTTTCCCACCAAAAGTCTCTGAGCGGGCAACGTTGCAAAATGCAAAATCTATGACGTCAGAGGGTAACAGTGCACTGCTACCTGCGAATGTAAACCGACGATCACCGTCATTCTTAGTCTTCGTTGTGCTGTATGACAAATCACTTAAGGACTTGACCTTCATCGAAACCAGTTAATTTTGTTTCCTTCGAATCCACTGTTTTACGACTGTCCGGAAATAACACTAACTGTCTTCCTTGCGGCCAGTCATTAAGTGTTAAATGCATGCCGTTCAGTTTTTCAGTCGCAGCTTTACGTGTTTTCAAAATCATTACCGTTGCCAAAGATTCTAAAATAGAGAGCATTTGATTGGTTGCCTTACTGAGCTAACGTATGACAATTCATTGTAAAACAAAAGTCCATTCCACCTACTTTTCAGTTGCTTATATTTCTCTTAAGGCATTTCGCAAAGTTGTTTTAGAGACACACATTAAAATCGCTCGCAGGACGTCAGGTACGTAGATCAAGATTATTTTATAGTTTTGGAGCTTTGATCTAGACTACAACGAACTCATGTCTTATTTCAGAGCAACTTCTAGCAAACAAGAGTACCTACAATTGTTATTGTCATGAGTTGGTTCAAGGTCTTCGTTGTGTGTGCTTTGCTGTTGTGCTTGATTGAACCGTGCTTCGTTGAAGCACAGGGCAGAAGACCAGGATGCAATGGAGTCCGTGGCGGCGGAATAGATGGCATAAGGTTTGCGCCATTTCATTGTTTTTTCCAATAGATGTCCCGAAAGGTTCTTTATTATACGCATTACATACCGTCGCTGCCGGTCTCTCCTACATATCTCGATGCTGGCTCTCCTACGTTTTTCGTTCCTGACCCGCTCCAAGAGTGATGCAAGTAGTTGTGGTGTAGATCTTGTAAGAGGCTTGTTGACCGAGTCCGACTAAACTGTTTTCATTCTCTTCGCAAGCAACAGACAATGATCATTACTTATGCTTCTCGTCTGCTGAATAAAAGCGAATACACGTTTGATTACGCAATGTCTGTAGTTCAGAGATTTCGTGTTTAAAATGGTCTTCTTTTTTCCGCAGGTGCAAGAGAGAAGTTGAAAATAAAGCAGATCAGGCAAACACCAGGGATGAAAGGTCCCATTTTTCGATGCTAAAGAAACGGGTTCCTCCTCCTCCTAATACAGGGCTCCATTAGCTGAATACTAACAAACGACACGAATTAGAGTAAATACTGATTGAGCTGCATCAAACCATCAGCGATTGCGATCGACATGTATATGCTTCATTTATCAATTTGATGAGATTTCTTCTATGTGCTACAAATTAACAACTAAAAAATAAAAATGATATTTACGTAACAAATAGCTTTTAAAACGAGAGTATTCTTAAACAGTTTTGTGGAGCAGATTGTTAATAAAAGCTCAGTTGCAATGCTGTTGTTTTCTATGGCTTAACCGTAATCCGAAAGTCCAAAATTCTGGATGGAAATGTATTTCAATACGCTATGTCTTAACGCAAGCCGACTAATTGCCAACAGCCCACTGATTTCTATATGGATAAATTATAGCATAGATACTGTCACACATCCATTCAAGGGCGGATAAATGCTGAAACTTACTTATCTATACGGAATCCGGTCGTTTCGCCTGCAAGATGTTTCGCCTACTATAAGTCGATTCGCCTACACTAAAGTTGATCGCCTACACTATCTGGGATGTTTCGCCTACCTTGAAGTCTAACAACCTGCAGGAACAATTTTTGCACGTGCGCGTATTACCAACATTTAAATACGTCAAAATACCTATACCCTCCCTGATGAGAAACATACCAACAGACAGATGTACTGAATTTGGGGTTGGTTTCACGTAAAGTAGTTTTGCAATTTCAAATTAATGGATCACGGCTACTAACTATCAAATATGCGTTTTATGAAGGCTCCCATTGAATCGCGTGATTCAAACTCGGTTTAGAGGCATTTAAGCCCAAAGCCTATTACAGACAACAAAGAAATTTTCATAACTTTGGCAAGTTTATTATCGTCATATCTTTGTGCTCTACCGTTTGCCAGACATGACCAAAGGCAATGTTATAAAAGCCGGATTTCTTTTGTTCAACTGTTTTATATTACTCCAGTTTTAACCTCAACGTAGACTGCTATGAAAATCACTGAACCCGACAAGCCGATTTAACAACTGCAAAACGCTTCTACAAAATTGTTTACAATGCAGCTGTTCTCCAACAATCGTAAATTTAAAAATGGATTTTTCTTTTCCTCCTTTAATACAGGACACTTAAACAAACTTATATCTTGAAAGTGTTTGTGGGTATATACTGTTGTTTCGGAATGGTGCAATTCTTGTCACGGTGCGCAGTAGTTTTTACTGATAATATAGGAACACCATCAGAGGATGATTACAATAATAGACGGCTGTTGTTTACCAAATAGAAAAGAACTGCGTCGAAACCTACCATGCTCTTTAAATTTTCAAGATGAAACAGCAGATGTGCCAAAAAGTCAAAACAATCTACTTTGACCGTAAATCAAGACTCTGACGGACTTGATTGAAAAAAAATGCTACATTAACTGATTTCAATTGCTTTAATAAAGAACTTTTGTCCAAGAGAAATAGAGCATGAAAGAGTTTCTTATTTTTAGCAATAATGTCTCGTACTGTCATTTAAACAAGGCAGCCAAACTAAGAGAATCAGTTTGCTTTCTCGAATCTCCAAGGGTAATTTTTATTCTCGCTTCAATTTTAAAGTTCAGGAAGTTGGATGTCGGCGCCCTTCCAGTTTGTGTTGTTCCAGTAGGCGCTCTTAAGATATTCCCATCTAGGTTGAATTCAAGGATCACACATTCAGCTTTAAGAGTCTAAAGAAACAAATTTCGCAGCTATTCTTAACTTAACTGCATACTTAGTTAGGCCTAATCTCGATTTCATTTAGAGAAATTTGACACCAAAATGCCATGCGCTTTCGGCGAAATAAGCCGAAAAAACAAAAATCTTGAAAATATTATGTTTTCACATAACCATTTCTTTTAGATGATGTATTAATTGTTTCAGTTTGCTTTTTGATTCGTTTTTGGTAAGTTTTTTAAGTTATGGCTTGTATGTACCCCCTGCGAGCAGCCTTGCGGGAGCTTTCAAACCGTCATCGTCGTCGTTCGCGTAAACGAACAATCTGATTGAACTTTTAAAAAGAACTTTTTTCAGTTATTGATGATTTGCGATTTTTTTAAAAAAATTGCACTCCTACAGGCGATATTTGCTGACGCCCGCTCTGTAGGTTTATATTACTCGAGATAGGATGCTATCAACGCAAAACATTAATACAATATATCTCCAAGGTAGAAAAAATTTCAGTAGTGTCGATAAATAATGTACAGACTGCTCCTCATCGTTAAATTTTTAATCTTTCAATTGATTTCAAAGTTAGTGTATTGAAGGAACCTCCTAAAAATGCTATTGGTAGCTACTGGTGAGCTGTAAGATCGCGGGGAAAATGCCGTTCAGTTCTGAAGTTCACCTGAGTCGGTGATGTAGTTTTAAACTAAAAATCATGGTGTTAAATTGCGCAGCAATAAACTGCACAAATAATTCAAAGGCTAAAGTAAGAACTTTTAAGCTTCCTGACGATCCAAAGCTAAGAAATCAATGGCTTGTAAAAATGAAAAGAGCGGAAAGGTGGTCTCTGGATTCTGCCTTCAAGCTTCGAAGAATTTACCTTAAAGAGAATGCAGTCCCAAAGTCTTTTTTGTCCAGACAAGAAAACACGGCGAAGAATGCCCGCCAAAGAACAGACATACTTCTAGCGGAAACTTCGTTACTGTTCGTTCAAGGATTTTGCATCTTTTTAAATATAACTAGAACTAGCAAGAATCTTTGCTTTATGATTATTGTGACACGTGGTTTATTTTGTTTTTTGACGTGTATAAAATTACAATTCACTAAACATATGAAATAAATTTTAGTCAATCAACAACTCTTGTTTCTATATTGAGCTATAAGCTTTGCTGAAACATCCGATCACCTACCTAGGGATGACCTCACGTGAAAATCCTGAAAACCATCCAAACAGAATGATCTTTGCCTTACAGTGGACGCATCCTCGATCTCCCACCTCTACGTCAGATTCCCTTTGCCGGGCAAGTTTGTCCAGCATGACCCTGATCTTCAAAAATTAAAATATCCCCATCTCAGCAGCCAAAACTCAGGGGCCTTCCCAGGTTATTCAGTTTATGAAAATGATACTATGTTCTGGGAGAATGGAGGCATAGTTACCTGAGGACAACGTAGAGAGGATCACAACTAGTACTGCTCTTTCCACTATCCAATCTCAACGGTCATCACACTAGTACGTCAATCCTTGATTGGTACGCTGAATTATGCTTGCAAGGTTATTCCCCCCACCCCCGAGTCACCCTTTCCGCAACGAATAATTCAACTTACCAGAGGCGTTTAGAAACCCCATCGCCGCATTAAACTTTCAATGGGCTTCTTCGAAGATATTGAAATGTGGAAAACGTTTATTGACCAGTGGAATGGTATGGGATTATTCCTCTCCTCTCTATGGGACACCTCCGATACCCTTTCGTTTTTCTCAGTTGCCTCTGGCTCATTGGGTTTTGAGGGAATCTTCCACAAAAGATCGTTTCAGGGAAAGTGGCTGCCATATCAGAAACTTGGCGAGCAAGGCATCATAATTCTTTGGCAAGAACTGTATGCAGTAAATGTTTCGTGTCATTTGTGGAGGCCCCACTGGATGTCCAAGCGCGTTCAAATTCATTATGACAACCAAAGTTTGGTCCAGGTAATTAATTCCGGCCAATTCAAAGTCCCCGGGTCATGGACTTTTATAATGGACCTAACATTTTGCACTTGGCAAAATAATTTCTATTTTAGAGCAGACTCTCTTTCTCTCGGTTCCAGATGGAGCGCTTCCGCCAGCTAGCACCCCAAGCCAATCAATCACCAGACCCCATCCCAGCTTCTCTATGCAGTCTCTGAACAAGGAAGCCGAGCATTACACCAGGGGATGGCCGTTGCCTATAGTACTAAGAAAGCTTCCTGTTCTGGTATACCTTTTTTTTTTCTTTTCGGGTTTCGTCAGAATAAGAGAGCCGGCAACTCAGAATTTTTTCTTTGTCCAACGCTCGTGACAAATGAACGTACATGTATGACAAATCACTTAATGACTGGATCCGCGAGAAAACAGCTAATATTGTTTTCCTCGAATCCAATGTTTTACGATTCTCGGGAAAAAATTAACTTTCGCTCAGTTTTTCAGTCGCAGCTTAACGTGTTTTCAAAATCATTACCGTTACCAAAGATACCAAAATGAAAGTCATTTGATTGGTTACCTTACTGACCTAACGTGTGATAATTCATTGTAAGACAGAAGTCCATCTCACCTATTGTTCAGTTGTTTATCTTTTTCTTAGAGCATTCCCCAAAGTTGTTTCAGAGACACAGATTGAAATCGTTCGCAGTAAGTCAAGTAAGTAGATCACCATTATTTTATAGTTTTAGAGCCTTGATTTAGACTACAACGAACTCTTGTCTTATTTCAGAGCAATTTCTAGCAAGCAAGACTACTCACAATTGTTATTGTCATGAGTTGGTTCAAGTTCTTCGTTGTGTGTGCTTTGCTGTTGTGCTTGATTGAACCGTGCTTCGTGCAAGCACAGGCCGAAAAACCATGCCAAGGAAAAAATCACATAAGGTTTGGGCAACTTCATTACTTTTTGTCATAGATGTCCCGAAAGGTTCTTTATTAAACGCATTAAATTCCGTCGCTGCCAGTCTCTCCTACATATCTCGTTTCTCGTGGCTGACTCTTCCACGTTTTCCGCTCCAAGAGTGATGCAAGTAGTTGTGGTTTAGATCTTGTAAGAGGCTTGTTGACCAAGTTCGACTTTTGGCGGAAACTGTGTTCATTCTCTTCGCAAGCAAGAGACAATGATCATTACTTATGCTTCTCGTCTGCTGAATAACAGCTAATACACGTATTTTACGGTATATTGAACGTTTGATTACGCCGGCAATGTCTGTAGTTCAGAGATTTCGTGTTTAAAATGGTCCTCTTTATTCCGCAGGTGCAAGAGAGAAGTTGAAAATAAGGCAGATCAGGCCAACACCAGGGATAAAAGGTCCCTGTTTTCGATGCTAAAGAAACGGGTTCCTAATCATCCAGACCTCCATAAGCTGAATGCTAACAAACGACACGGATTAGAGTGAATACTGATGGAGCTGCATCAAACCATCAACCATTGCGATCGGTTATATATGCTTCATTTATCAATTTGATAAGATTTCTAGTATGTGTTGCAAATCAACGAGAAAAATAAAAATGATATTTGCATAACGAATAGTTTTTAAATGGAGAGTATTATTAAACGTAGCACCAAGGAGCAGATTGTGGAGTAGGAGCTCAGTTGCAATGCTGTAGTCCATAAGTCCAAAAATTCTGCATGGAAATGTATCTCAATACGCTATGTCTTTTACACTCAATTGCCAACAGCCAAATGATTTCTACGGATAAATTATAGCATTGATATAATTTCAACGCTGTCACACATGACAACTTTCCCGGTCAAAGTATTCGCTAAAAGTATTCGCTAGTTCTTTTAACATTGTAAGATGTTGGTATTACCTTAATGACTAGCATTGCATCAGGGGCTGGTAAAATGCTGAAATTTACTTATCTATACTCTACCAGCAGGAACAATTTCTGCACGTACGCGTATTACCAACATTTAAATACGTCAAAATACCTATACCCTCCCCGGCGAGAAACAGACCAACAGACAGATGTACTGAATTTTGGGTTGGTTTCATGTGAAGTACTTTTGCAATTTCAAATTAATGGATCACGGTTACTAACTATCAAATGTGCGTTTTATGAAGGCTCCCATTGAGTCGCGTGATTCAACTTCGGTTTAGAGGCATTAAGCCCAAAGCCTATTGCAGACAACAAAGAAATTTTCATAACTTTGGCAAGTTTATTATCGTCATATCTTTGTGCTCTACCGTTTGCCAGACATGACCAAAGGCAATGTTATAAAAGCCGGATTTCTTTTGTTCAACTGTTTTATATTACTCCAGTTTTAACCTCAACGTAGACTCCTTTGAAAATCACTGAACCCGACAAGCCTATTTAATAACTGCAAGACGCTTCTAGAAAATTGTTTACAATGCCGCTGTTTTCAAACAATCGTAAATTTTCAAAATGGATTTCTCTTTTCCTACGTTTTTTACAGGAACTTAAACAAACTTAGATCTTGAAAGTGTTTGTGGGGTGATATTGTTGTTTCGGAATTGTATAATTCTTGTCACGGTACCCAGAAGTTTTTAGTGATAATATAGGAACACCATCAGGGGATGATTATAATCATAGACGGCTGTTGTTTACCAAATAGAAAAGAACTGTGTCGAAACCTAACATGCTCTATTTAACAATTAGATTATGAGCTCGAGACTTCTATGAGGTGATAGTTGATGAGGCCGCAGGCCGAATCAACTATCACCTCATAGAAATTGAGAGCGAATAATCTAATTGTTTTAGTAGAATTCTGACTGAAATAAACGCTAATAATGGCCTCTAATTATTTTCCTAAGCATTATCAAACTTAACGTTTTAACAAAATCGCACGCATTGAATTGTCCTTGGTAAATTTGCAGTTGTTTACGCGCGTGCACCCGTTTTACAATAATTTCAAGCTTTTAAAGTCAAGAAACCGCTAATGTCCTTCTTTTAGTCTTCTCGAGAATTTTATTATCCATTTACATTTAAACTTCCCTCCAAAACTTCGGGAAAACGATAAAAACGTCGCATTTTGTGGACGACCTTCGGCAACTGCACACTAATGGCTGATAGTGTTCAATAGCTCAGCCAATCATATTGCAGCATTTGCATTAGTGTACTAGTAGAATTCTACTAATAATTGATAGGATTTTCTTTCGGGTGTTCGTTTACGGGAGCTTCAAAACAAAAAAAAGTCTAAGTCGTAATCTCTGAGAGTGTCCGCGGCCGTTTACGGGTATGTCCGCTGACGAGAATGTAAAAATACAGAGTGTGTATGGGAGTTAAAACGGGGTTTTAAACAAGGCGGCCGAAAGTAGAGCTGTCCGCTTAAGAGAGCTTCGACTGTACTTGCAATTGTTGACTTTTGTTAGGATCACGTACTGTAGTGTTTGATGTCAATAGTATAATTTTCATCGAGCTTTCTATATTTCGTTACGAGAAAGAATCGTCGCAAAACAAAAGGAAACATAAAACGCTCTTCTGCAGGCAAGAGGAAAAGAAAACTGAAGTAAACAGAAAAGATTGAAAATTGATGAACCCAGAAAAAAATAGCTAAGCTCACCACGAGTCCCTCGTAGCTTAGTGGTTAGAGCGCCCAACCGGTATCTGGGAGGACATAGGTTCAATTCTCGTCGGGAACTCAGATTTTTTTCTTTGTCCCACGCTCGTGACAAATGAACGTACCATCTTTATTATTTATTCATCCAGCTTAAAATTGACGATCATCACTGTTTATAAAATTATATTTGTTATATAACTGGAATCTTTTTCCCAACAGCGCGAGGCCTCCGATTGACTTCTTTGATGTCACATGGCATCTAACAACAAAACTTTTTCCCGCCAAAAGTCTTTGAGCGGGCAACGTTGCAAAATGAAAAATCTATGACGTCAGAGGGTAACAGCGCACTGTTACCCGCGAATGTTAACCGAATACCGCCGTCATTCTAAGTCTTCGTTGTGATATATGACAAATCACTTAATGACTGGATCCGCGAGAAAACAGTTAATATTGTTTTCCTCGAATCCAATGTTTTACGATTCTCGGGAAAAAATTAACTTTCGCTCAGTTTTTCAGTCGCAGCTTAACGTGTTTTCAAAATCATTACCGTTACCAAAGATACCAAAATGAAAGTCATTTGATTGGTTACCTTACTGACCTAACGTGTGATAATTCATTGTAAGACAGAAGTCCATCCCACCTATTGTTCAGTTGTTTATCTTTTTCTTAGAGCATTCCGCAAAGTTGTTTCAGAGACACAGATTGAAATCGCTCGCAGTAAGTCAAGTAAGTAGATCACCATTATTTTATAGTTTTAGAGCCTTGATTTAGACTACAACGAACTCATGTCTTATTTCAGAGCAATTTCTAGCAAGCAAGACTACTCACAATTGTTATTGTCATGAGTTGGTTCAAGTTCTTCGTTGTGTGTGCTTTGCTGTTGTGCTTGATTGAACCGTGCTTCGTGCAAGCACAGGCCGAAAAACCATGCCAAGGAAAAAATCACATAAGGTTTGGGCAACTTCATTACTTTTTGTCATAGATGTCCCGAAAGGTTCTTTATTAAACGCATTAAATTCCGTCGCTGCCAGTCTCTCCTACATATCTCGTTTCTCGTGGCTGACTCTTCCACGTTTTCCGCTCCAAGAGTGATGCAAGTAGTTGTGGTTTAGATCTTGTAAGAGGCTTGTTGACCAAGTTCGACTTTTGGCGGAAACTGTGTTCATTCTCTTCGCAAGCAAGAGACAATGATCATTACTTATGCTTCTCGTCTGCTGAATAACAGCTAATACACGTATTTTACGGTATATTGAACGTTTGATTACGCCGGCAATGTCTGTAGTTCAGAGATTTCGTGTTTAAAATGGTCCTCTTTATTCCGCAGGTGCAAGAGAGAAGTTGAAAATAAGGCAGATCAGGCCAACACCAGGGATAAAAGGTCCCTGTTTTCGATGCTAAAGAAACGGGTTCCTAATCATCCAGACCTCCATAAGCTGAATGCTAACAAACGACACGGATTAGAGTGAATACTGATGGAGCTGCATCAAACCATCAACCATTGCGATCGGTTATATATGCTTCATTTATCAATTTGATAAGATTTCTAGTATGTGTTGCAAATCAACGAGAAAAATAAAAATGATATTTGCATAACGAATAGTTTTTAAATGGAGAGTATTATTAAACGCAGCACCAAGGAGCAGATTGTGGAGTAGGAGCTCAGTTGCAATGCTGTAGTCCATAAGTCCAAAAATTCTGCATGGAAATGTATCTCAATACGCTATGTCTTTTACACTCAATTGCCAACAGCCAAATGATTTCTACGGATAAATTATAGCATTGATATAATTTCAACGCTGTCACACATGACAACTTTCCCGGTCAAAGTATTCGCTAAAAGTATTCGCTAGTTCTTTTAACATTGTAAGATGTTGGTATTACCTTAATGACTAGCATTGCATCAGGGGCTGGTAAAATGCTGAAATTTACTTATCTATACTCTACCAGCAGGAACAATTTCTGCACGTACGCGTATTACCAACATTTAAATACGTCAAAATACCTATACCCTCCCCGGCGAGAAACAGACCAACAGACAGATGTACTGAATTTTGGGTTGGTTTCATGTGAAGTACTTTTGCAATTTCAAATTAATGGATCACGGTTACTAACTATCAAACGTGCGTTTTATGAAGGCTCCCATTGAGTCGCGTGATTCAACTTCGGTTTAGAGGCATTAAGCCCAAAGCCTATTGCAGACAACAAAGAAATTTTCATAACTTTGGCAAGTTTATTATCGTCATATCTTTGTGCTCTACCGTTTGCCAGACATGACCAAAGGCAATGTTATAAAAGCCGGATTTCTTTTGTTCAACTGTTTTATATTACTCCAGTTTTAACCTCAACGTAGACTCCTTTGAAAATCACTGAACCCGACAAGCCTATTTAATAACTGCAAGACGCTTTTAGAAAATTGTTTACAATGCCGCTGTTTTCAAACAATCGTAAATTTTCAAAATGGATTTCTCTTTTCCTACGTTTTTTACAGGAACTTAAACAAACTTAGATCTTGAAAGTGTTTGTGGGGTGATATTGTTGTTTCGGAATTGTATAATTCTTGTCACGGTACCCAGAAGTTTTTAGTGATAATATAGGAACACCATCAGGGGATGATTATAATCATAGACGGCTGTTGTTTACCAAATAGAAAAGAACTGTGTCGAAACCTAACATGCTCTATTTAACAATTAGATTATGAGCTCGAGACTTCTATGAGGTGATAGTTGATGAGGCCGCAGGCCGAATCAACTATCACCTCATAGAAATTGAGAGCGAATAATCTAATTGTTTTAGTAGAATTCTGACTGAAATAAACGCTAATAATGGCCTCTAATTATTTTCCTAAGCATTATCAAACTTAACGTTTTAACAAAATCGCACGCATTGAATTGTCCTTGGTAAATTTGCAGTTGTTTACGCGCGTGCACCCGTTTTACAATAATTTCAAGCTTTTAAAGTCAAGAAACCGCTAATGTCCTTCTTTTAGTCTTCTCGAGAATTTTATTATCCATTTACATTTAAACTTCCCTCCAAAACTTCGGGAAAACGATAAAAACGTCGCATTTTGTGGACGACCTTCGGCAACTGCACACTAATGGCTGATAGTGTTCAATAGCTCAGCCAATCATATTGCAGCATTTGCATTAGTGTACTAGTAGAATTCTACTAATAATTGATAGGATTTTCTTTCGGGTGTTCGTTTACGGGAGCTTCAAAACAAAAAAAAGTCTAAGTCGTAATCTCTGAGAGTGTCCGCGGCCGTTTACGGGTATGTCCGCTGACGAGAATGTAAAAATACAGAGTGTGTATGGGAGTTAAAACGGGGTTTTAAACAAGGCGGCCGAAAGTAGAGCTGTCCGCTTAAGAGAGCTTCGACTGTACTTGCAATTGTTGACTTTTGTTAGGATCACGTACTGTAGTGTTTGATGTCAATAGTATAATTTTCATCGAGCTTTCTATATTTCGTTACGAGAAAGAATCGTCGCAAAACAAAAGGAAACATAAAACGCTCTTCTGCAGGCAAGAGGAAAAGAAAACTGAAGTAAACAGAAAAGATTGAAAATTGATGAACCCAGAAAAAAATAGCTAAGCTCACCACGAGTCCCTCGTAGCTTAGTGGTTAGAGCGCCCAACCGGTATCTGGGAGGACATAGGTTCAATTCTCGTCGGGAACTCAGATTTTTTTCTTTGTCCCACGCTCGTGACAAATGAACGTACCATCTTTATTATTTATTCATCCAGCTTAAAATTGACGATCATCACTGTTTATAAAATTATATTTGTTATATAACTGGAATCTTTTTCCCAACAGCGCGAGGCCTCCGATTGACTTCTTTGATGTCACATGGCATCTAACAACAAAACTTTTTCCCGCCAAAAGTCTTTGAGCGGGCAACGTTGCAAAATGAAAAATCTATGACGTCAGAGGGTAACAGCGCACTGTTACCCGCGAATGTTAACCGAATACCGCCGTCATTCTAAGTCTTCGTTGTGATATATGACAAATCACTTAATGACTGGATCCGCGAGAAAACAGTTAATATTGTTTTCCTCGAATCCAATGTTTTACGATTCTCGGGAAAAAATTAACTTTCGCTCAGTTTTTCAGTCGCAGCTTAACGTGTTTTCAAAATCATTACCGTTACCAAAGATACCAAAATGAAAGTCATTTGATTGGTTACCTTACTGACCTAACGTGTGATAATTCATTGTAAGACAGAAGTCCATCCCACCTATTGTTCAGTTGTTTATCTTTTTCTTAGAGCATTCCGCAAAGTTGTTTCAGAGACACAGATTGAAATCGCTCGCAGTAAGTCAAGTAAGTAGATCACCATTATTTTATAGTTTTAGAGCCTTGATTTAGACTACAACGAACTCATGTCTTATTTCAGAGCAATTTCTAGCAAGCAAGACTACTTACAATTGTTATTGTCATGAGTTGGTTCAAGTTCTTCGTTGTGTGTGCTTTGCTGTTGTGCTTGATTGAACCGTGCTTCGTGCAAGCACAGGCCGAAAAACCATGCCAAGGAAAAAATCACATAAGGTTTGAGCAACTTCATTACTTTTTGTCATAGATGTCCCGAAAGGTTCTTTATTAAACGCATTAAATTCCGTCGCTGCCAGTCTCTCCTACATATCTCGTTTCTCGTGGCTGACTCTTCCACGTTTTCCGCTCCAAGAGTGATGCAAGTAGTTGTGGTTTAGATCTTGTAAGAGGCTTGTTGACCAAGTTCGACTTTTGGCGGAAACTGTGTTCATTCTCTTCGCAAGCAAGAGACAATGATCATTACTTATGCTTCTCGTCTGCTGAATAACAGCTAATACACGTATTTTACGGTATATTGAACGTTTGATTACGCCGGCAATGTCTGTAGTTCAGAGATTTCGTGTTTAAAATGGTCCTCTTTATTCCGCAGGTGCAAGAGAGAAGTTGAAAATAAGGCAGATCAGGCCAACACCAGGGATAAAAGGTCCCTGTTTTCGATGCTAAAGAAACGGGTTCCTAATCATCCAGACCTCCATAAGCTGAATGCTAACAAACGACACGGATTAGAGTGAATACTGATGGAGCTGCATCAAACCATCAACCATTGCGATCGGTTATATATGCTTCATTTATCAATTTGATAAGATTTCTAGTATGTGTTGCAAATCAACGAGAAAAATAAAAATGATATTTGCATAACGAATAGTTTTTAAATGGAGAGTATTATTAAACGCAGCACCAAGGAGCAGATTGTGGAGTAGGAGCTCAGTTGCAATGCTGTAGTCCATAAGTCCAAAAATTCTGCATGGAAATGTATCTCAATACGCTATGTCTTTTACACTCAATTGCCAACAGCCAAATGATTTCTACGGATAAATTATAGCATTGATATAATTTCAACGCTGTCACACATGACAACTTTCCCGGTCAAAGTATTCGCTAAAAGTATTCGCTAGTTCTTTTAACATTGTAAGATGTTGGTATTACCTTAATGACTAGCATTGCATCAGGGGCTGGTAAAATGCTGAAATTTACTTATCTATACTCTACCAGCAGGAACAATTTCTGCACGTACGCGTATTACCAACATTTAAATACGTCAAAATACCTATACCCTCCCCGGCGAGAAACAGACCAACAGACAGATGTACTGAATTTTGGGTTGGTTTCATGTGAAGTACTTTTGCAATTTCAAATTAATGGATCACGGTTACTAACTATCAAATGTGCGTTTTATGAAGGCTCCCATTGAGTCGCGTGATTCAACTTCGGTTTAGAGGCATTAAGCCCAAAGCCTATTGCAGACAACAAAGAAATTTTCATAACTTTGGCAAGTTTATTATTGTCACATCTTTGTGCTCTACCGTTTGCCAGACATGACCAAAGGCAATGTTATAAAAGCCGGATTTCTTTTGTTCAACTGTTTTATATTACTCCAGTTTTAACCTCAACGTAGACTCCTTTGAAAATCACTGAACCCGACAAGCCTATTTAATAACTGCAAGACGCTTCTAGAAAATTGTTTACAATGCCGCTGTTTTCAAACAATCGTAAATTTTCAAAATGGATTTCTCTTTTCCTACGTTTTTTACAGGAACTTAAACAAACTTAGATCTTGAAAGTGTTTGTGGGGTGATATTGTTGTTTCGGAATTGTATAATTCTTGTCACGGTGCCCAGAAGTTTTTAGTGATAATATAGGAACACCATCAGGGGATGATTATAATCATAGACGGCTGTTGTTTACCAAATAGAAAAGAACTGTGTCGAAACCTACCATGCTCTATAAATTTTGGCGATGAAACAGCAGATATGCTAAAAAGTCAAAACAATCTACGTTGACTGTAAATCAAAACTCTGACGGACTTGATTGAAATGCTACATTA
The DNA here is from genome assembly GCA_963693305.1 of Meandrina meandrites. NCBI lineage: Eukaryota > Metazoa > Cnidaria > Anthozoa > Scleractinia > Meandrinidae > Meandrina > Meandrina meandrites. The sequence goes on from OY855906.1 coordinate 26,434,932, forward strand.
ACTGATTTCAATTGATTTAGTAAAGACCTTTTGTCCAAGAGAAATAGAGCATGAAAGGGTTTCTTATTTTTAGCAATAATGTCTCGTACTGTCATTTAAACAAGGCATCCAAACTAAGAGAATCAGTTTGCTTTCTCGAATCTCCAAGGGTAATTTTTATTCTCGTTTCAATTTTAAAGTTTAGCAAGTTGGATGTCGGCGCCTTTCCAGTTTGTGTTCTTCCAGTAGGCGCTCTTAAGATATTCCCATCTAGGTTGAATTCAAGGATCAGAGATTCAGCGGTAAGAGTCTAACAGAGCAAATTTCGCAGCTATTCTTAACTTAACTGCATACTTAGTTAGGCCAAATCTCGATTTGATTTAGAGAAACTTGACACCAAAATGCCATGCGCTTTCGGCGAAATAAGCCAACAAATTAAAATCTTGAAAATATTATGTTTTCACATAACCAGTTCAATTGTTAAAGAACATGTCTTCTTCTAAATGATGTATTAATTGTTTGACTTTGCTTTTTGGTTCGTTTTTGGTAATTTTTTTTAAGTTATGGCTTGAATGTATGTACCCCCTGCGAGCAGCTTTGCGAGAGCTTTCAAATCGTCATCGTCGCCGTTCGCTAAACGAACAATCTGATTGAACTTTTAGAAAGAACTTTTTTCAGTTATTGATGATTTGCGATTTTTTTAAAAAAATGCATTTCTACAGGCGATATTTGCTGACGCCCGCCCTGTAGGTTTATATTACTCGAGATAGGATGCTATCAACAGAAAACATTAATACAATATATCTCCAAGGTAGATAATATATAGATTTAGTCAGGCCTAAAAGCGGAGCTCCCATTTATTAATTTTTTGCTTGAATTTACAGAGTTTTGATGTCCCTGCACTTTATTGGGTTCCCCACTAGTGCACGGAGGCGCACATATCAAATTTTAGTATAAAAACTTTTTAGAACTTTTACTGTACACGAATAAACCTCCTAGAGTAAATCAGTGTAAAAAAGGACCTCGATGAAGGCTTGGAAATTTGTTTTGATTTACTTCAAAACAGTCAAGGCAACACAATCAACTCAAGGCAAAAAAAAAAAACAGCGCGAAAAAAAGTCAACACGTGGCTAAAGAAAATGAGTTCACGCCTGAACAAAGAAAAACACGGCTGAAAAACAAAACTGGCAAATTCATTGCGAGCCGGTTATGCAAGTTATTTTAAAGCAGTTTTTTGTGTGAGTTGTGGCAGTTTGTGATTTCGAAGTGGTGCTCGCTATCTAACAAGCGAACAATGTAGTTTGAGCCGTCTTGTTTTGGTTCCATGATTAACTATTCTGTTTTATCGTACACGTTGCTTAATACGTTAGAGAATTTTACGTAGAGAACTACATGAATTTTCTTTGTTTCTGGTAAGCAAATGTGCGGTAGAAAAAGTCTGAACTCACTCACCCAGGCACAGGTAATACGCAACGAAACCGGCGTAAAGAATTGTTTACGAATCTTAAGGACGTTCGCGCTAATTGTTTATGCGCATCCTTACTGTGCACGTAATTCCTGTCGCAACGCTACGCCACGTCATGCATCGAGCGCGCGCGCTAAGGAAACTTTCCAATTTTAGTAGTGTCGATAAATAATGCACAGACTGCTCCTCATCGTTAAATTTTTAAACTTTCAATTGATTTCAAAGTTAGTGTATTGAAGGAACCTCCTAAAAAATGCTATTGGTAGCTACTGGTGAGCTGTAAGATCGCGGGGAAAATGCCGTTCAGTTCTGAAGTTCACCTGAGTCGGTGACGTAGTTTTAAACTAAAAATATTGGTGCTAAAATGCACAGCAATAAACTGCACAAATAATTCAAAGTCTAAAGTAACTACTTTTAAGATTCCTGAAGATCCAAAGCTAAGAAATCAATGGCTTGTAAAAATGAAAACATCGGAAAGGTGGTCTCTGGATTCTGCCTTCAAGCTTCGAAGAATTGACCTTAAAGAGAATGCAGTCCCAAAGTCTTTTTTGTCCAGACAAGAAAACACGGCGAAGAATGCCCGCCAAAGAACAGACATACTTCTAGCGGAAACTTCGTTACTGTTCGTTCAAGGATTTTGCATCTTTTTAAATATAACTAGAACTAGCAAGAATCTTTGCTTTATGATTATTGTGACACGTGGTTTATTTTGTTTTTTGACGTGTATAAAATTACAATTTACTAAACATATGAAATAAATTTTAGTCAATCAACAACTCTTGTTTCTATATTGAGCTATGAGCTTTGTTGAAACATCCGATCACCTACCTAGGGATGACCTCACGTGAAAATCCTGAAAACCATCCAATCAGAATGATCTTTGCCTTATAGTGGACGCATCCTCTCCCACCTCTACGTCAGATTCCCTTTGCCGGGCAAGTTTGTCCAGCATGACCCTGATCTTCAAAAATTAAAATATCCCCATCTCAGCAGCCAAAACTCAGGGGCCTTCCCAGGTTATTCAGTTTATGAAAATGATACTATGTTCTGGGAGAATGGAGGCATAGTTACCTGAGGACAACGTAGAGAGGATCACAACTAGTACTGCTCTTTCCACTATCCAATCTCAACGGTCATCACACTAGTACGTCAATCCTTGATTGGTACCCTGAATTATGCTTGCAAGGTTATTCCCCCCACCCCCGAGTCACCCTTCCCGCAACGAATAATTCAACTTACCAGAGGCATTTAGAAACCCCATTGCCGCATTAAACTTTCAATGGGCTTCTTCGAAGATATTGAAATGTGGAAAACGTTTATTGACCAGTGGAATGGTATGGGATTATTCCTCTCCTCTCTATGGGACACCTCCGATACCCTTTCGTTTTTCTCAGTTGCCTCTGGCTCATTGGGTTTTGAGGGAATCTTCCACAAAAGATCGTTTCAGGGAAAGTGGCTGCCATCTCAGCAACTAGGCGAGCAAGGCATCATAATTCTTTGGCAAGAACTGTATGCAGTGAATGTTTCGTGTCATTTGTGGAGGCCCCACTGGATGTCCAAGCGCACCATTGTAGCTAACCTAAAGTCCAGGCCCTTCTGTTCAGATTCCGGCCCCCTTTTCTGCTACAAATCCGTTGCATTCCCAACCCCGAAAAAGCTCACAAGGGAAACAAAGCTCCTAATTGATAAGGGAGGTTTAGACTTGACCGAATTTGCTGGGCCGTTTCTTGGTCGTTGGTCATCTGACTGTTTTGAACGATATGTAAAAAACACCCTCTGTTCTGTCACAGGTACCCCAGTAGCTAGTCAGCCTGTGATAATTTCTTTAGGCCTTGATTGTTCTGATAGTACTAGGCTTCTCCGTGGTTCGTCGATGGGGGAATGCTATGCGTTCTGTAGGGATGAAGTGCTCCTTATGTCACATATTTGCCCCCAATAGTCCACCAGCAAAGGCTTACAAAAATCCTCCAGAATTAAGACTGACAGCAGCCATTTTCTTATTGTTTATTGAAAAGTTGTGGCGTTATCAAAATGTGAAGCTATTATTGAGCAACGCTCAATTAAAGAACAAAATCGGAAAGGAATTCCTCTGGTAAAATAAACCAGCCAGCAATGTACGATAAAAAAGTTACAAATTTCTACAAAAGTCCATTTTTAAACGTTACGTTTGCAGCATTCAATAATGGTAAAGGCACTTCAGGCTCCAGTCATCACCAGCCAGATTAGGAGATTTTGAAATCGGGAGAACAATGAAATTGCAGTTTCAAGATAAATCCAAAATAAACCATCACTGCTTACTAAAAACAGGGATTCTCAATTAAAAAACGTTGTATTATATCTTAATACCAAGTAACTACAGCGCTTTGTCCATTACGATCCTCACACCGTTAAAAGCATGGGCCAGATATTTAGGTTCACGACATTTGGTCTCCATTTTGTCCTCGTACAAACAGCCAACATCCGAGCTGATGAGCAGCATGCCGACATAGAATTTAACAGTGCCTGTTATCTTCATACAATAACCAGGCACAGACTTTAAACGTCGTATCCAACGGATAAAACTTGAAATATATTCCAATCTGAACAAGAAATTCGTCCACAAATCGCAGAAAGTACGTAATCAATCGATGGCAGAACGTCTCAACCACACAGGCAATTTATCTCAGCCACATCGGCAATTTAATCTGTTTCAGCCATAGAGGCAATTAAAGGGACACAGTCATGCCTGAAATATTATATTTTATAAGAATGGCCTGTAGCTTGCTATAATTGCGCTTTATTGTTGTGCAATAGGAACAGAAAATGTTAAAAGTGGTAAAAGCAAAGAAATATCAACTAAGAGGGAAAAGGACCAATAAAAGGTTCAAAATTTCACCAGAATGACTGCTTTGATTTCTGGACATCCTGTCCAAAAATCAATCGGAATCCACTTCCACCCTTGAAATCCTGTACTTCTTCCTCCTTCTTCCTTTCTTTTTCTATCTTGTTTTGTGGATCTTTTTACCAAATTTATCTGTGTATTTGGTGGCATTTGGCAATATGCTAACGAAATTAGAAAATAGAAATTTCTATGATTAGCTGTCGTGATAGTGCCCGTTTAACCTCAACTACACAGGCAATGTGTTTCTGCCACAAAGGCGCAAAGTATCTTAGCCACACAGGCAACTTGACTCAACCACACAGGCAATCTAGTTCAGCAACACAGGCAATCTATTTCAGCCACACGTCATTTCAAATAGAACTATTGACAACAACAACACCCGGATTGCATATGCATGGTCAATTAAGACGAACACGTTATTTGCAAGCACATTTGTGATATGCAACATGACTAAAGTAATGTTATTATACCTGTGTTTGCCCTCGTATGTTTTTTTTTTTTGCGCATGCACACGTCGCGACACAGACGGCCTGGATCGCCCGTCTAAATAAACATTCGTACTCAAAATGATTGGTTCTGGTCGCTAAACTTTTGTTCGGCCCCAAATTGTAGCTGTAATAACGTGGTGATGGCTTCTGATTTTGTTTGCTTGGAAAACTCAATGAGTATGTAATATGAAAGCATTGTACACTACTCAGAAGTTTGCCGAACACGAAAAATGTTAAAAAATATATATGTAATTATGTAGGGGTGGTAGATGTTTCCCTGATCTTCTCTCTTTTTCACTTCTGTTTTGAATCTGCAGAATAAAGATAATCGTTTCTAAAATCACCATATCAACCGAAGTACAGACATGGAATAATAAACCATTCCCTGAGAAACTTTAGATCTGCCCTGTTTCACCAAAGCATATCCAGTAGACGGACACTGGGAGTGCCACCCTCCCTCCCCCTTTGGGATCCTGCCTAGCTCGGGAAGCTTGATGGGGTGCCTGATCACAGCGAAGCTATCACAGGGTTGCAGGCATATTCAGCTGCAAAAAAAAATGATTATCATGACAATAATACCATGAAATTCTTGTGGAGCACAGTCTCTGTTGAATGTCTTGAATGTGCCTTAAACCAAACTTCGGTGCTCGAAACCTGCCTCTTCTTCTTCTGAAGTCTGGCTACGGCCCTGGAATAATTCAATTCCAGAGAGGACTCAAAGAAGGAAATTCACCGTGACATGTATTTTAAAACGTAAAAATTACAGAATGCAAACAACTGAGTTTCAAATGCCAATTTAGTACGCTAAAGCATGAAGTTTAATACCATTAAACTATTGCAGAAAAATAATTAGAAATTATTGTTTGAAGGAAAACGAGTCATTTTTTCTGATGATTTTTTTTCCCTGAGTACTCTTCACTTAAGCGAATTTATTTTGTTTTGGTGGTACACAAATTGTAGCCGCAAATTATCCAGCGCACACTACGTGAAGAACCAATATGTAGCCGCTAATTATCCAGCGTACACTACACGTTTATTTAGGAGTACACCACAAGTTACTTGCTGTTCGGGAAGATAAACGGGCCCGTCCCAGCGTGACAGTTCTAGCAAAAAAAAAAACAACAACAAAATCCTAAGAAAATGTACAAATGAATTACAGTCAGCGGAAGAACTATTACGAACCTTATCGGTGAAACTCCAAGGCATGAAGGCAAATTGTAGAAAACGACGCCACAGATTCTGCAGATTCACAACGACGCAAACTATACCGGCGAAATCGTAAACTAGAATGAAGAACGAAATCTACAACGACGCTAATGCATATTAATACAAATAGCGCGAAAACACCTTCGTGCGCACGATGGAAACGAAAACAATAGACAATTCGCATTGCGCGGTAACATTCCGGCCCCGAAAGGCGCACTCAGTAGAATAAGCCTTTCAAAACAAAATAAACTAATAAGAAAGTATCTAAAACTGTCCAAAGTCACTTAAAGTCGATTAAAGCTACTTAGAGTGTTCTTAGCAAAGTTCAGTCAAGAGTTGCTCTCCGCCTTCAATTCTGAAACGCCTTCCAATAGGCATAACTTGCGAACATCACGCCGTAAGACCGAAGTCGCTATTCTAACCGTAACTTGTCGAACGTTTCCATTGTGATCCGGAAATACTTCTTGCACAATTCCCTTTGGCCAGCGACCTCGTGGGGAATTCTCGCCAATAACAAGAACAAGGTCTCCAACAGATAGGTTCGGTCGTGGGCGGAGCCATTTCTGCTTGACTTGAAGCGTTGGCAAATACTCCCGCGTCCAACGTTTCCAGAAGATGTCCGCGAGGTACTGGGCTTGCTTCCAGCGTTTACTCCCATAAATGTTAACGGGATCTGATTCACCAGGAGAAAAACATACATTCGGTCGTAGTAGAAGCAGCTTACTCGGAGTGAGAGGTTCAGGAGCGTTCGAATCACTTGTCGGGGGTGTTAAAGGACGATCATTTAATATCTTCTCAACTTCCGCCATGAGGGTTAGGAGAGTTTCATCGTCCACGAGCTGAGATCCCAAGAGAGCACGGAGGATCTTGCGAATCGAGCGTATCATTCGTTCCCAGACACCTCCAGCGTGGCTTGCGTGTGGAGGATTGAAGTTCCACTTTATCCCACGCTTCCTTAAGCAATTGTCGATACGATCGGGATTCCACTTCTCCAAAGCGGCCTTGATCTCAGTCTCAGCACCTTTAATGTCGCTGAAAACTTCGATCGGCGGACCTCGCCTGCTAACGAATCTTGTGAATGCTTGAATAAATGAGTCAGATGTGAGTTCGTGGGCAATCTCAATGTGAACGGCCCGAATGGCTAAGCATGTAAATACACATCCGTATCTCTTGACTTGACTACGTCTTGACTTGACCAATATCGGTCCAAAGTAGTCCACACCTACGGAGGAGAAGGGAGGAAGTCCAGGGCTGACTCTTGCAGTGGGTAAAGGTGCCATAATCTGTTCACACGGCCTAGCGTTCCAAAACCGACACTTAAGACATTTTCCAACTACACGCCGCACAGCCACATGCCCCCTCAGAATCCAGAATTTTTGCCTTATACTGGCAAGCACTTGACCAGCACCTACGTGACCCTCTTTTTCATGACAGTCTCTTATGACCAGATCGGTGACATGATGCTTGCCGGGTAGAATCATGGGATGCTTAACACTTAGTTCAATAGAGGCCCTTTCCAGACGTCCTCCGACGCAAATGACACCATCAAAAATCACCGGGTTAAGCTTCCGAAGAGGACTAACGTATCCCACAAAACCCAACTTGCTTCTCTGAGGAACGGAGGTACGAGATGGAGTCACGTGCGAGATTCTTTGAAGAACCGCCAATTCTTTAGGGAAAGCTTGTCTCTGAACCACTTTAACCACCTCTCTAGTCGCTGTTACGATTTCATCAACCGTCAAGTTTCCACTCTTTACCTCTCCAGTCTGGCGGCGTAAATAATTCTTGAATCGAAGCAACCATGCGACAGACGTCAGGAGCTTGTAAAGGGAGGAATAACGCAATAAGAGGGGCTGTAGACTGTTTTCTTGCATCAACATGTGAACTTGTACTTTCTTTCTCTTGAGCTCGCGATCATCTTCGGGCAGGTCTGGGATTTCAACCCGCTGCCTTGGCCACTCACTCTCTACTTGGCCTAAAAACGCTGGTCCGTTAAACCAATGCTTTAATTTCTGCGTTTCGCTGCCGGAAAACCCTCTGGAGGCGTAATCTGCTGGGTTGCGTAGCGAATCGACATGTCGCCACTGGCGCGGAGAAGAGGCGTCGTGGATCACCGACACACGGTTTGCGACGAACGTCTGGAATCTTCTTGCTTCATTTCTGATGTATTGGAGTACTATCGTGGAATCTGTCCAAAATATCGTCTTGCAAATCGGCAGATCCAATTGCTCTGTGATAAATTTATGCAACTTGACCGAGACCACTGCAGCAGTCAGTTCCATTCTGGGTATCGTGACGGTCTTCAGAGGTGCAACACGAGTTTTGGCCATAACTAATCCACAATGAATTCTTCCCATGTCGTCTACGAGGCGATGATAGGATGCTGTTCCGTATCCCACTTCTGAGGCATCTGAAAAGTGATGCAGTTGAACATTGTGGAGCACTCCAAATTCTTTGGGCTTAAAGCAGCGCGGCCAGCTTACAAGTTTGAGTCTTGGAAGATCTTCTACCCACTCTCTCCATTCCGTCAGTGTTTCGTTCGGAACAGTCTCATCCCAACCAAAGTCGAGTCTGCACAGCTGCTGTATAAGAACTTTGGCTGGTAGTATTAACGGTGCTGCGAATCCAAGAGGATCATACAGGCTAGATACTAGGGACAGGATTCCCCTTCTGGTGTCAGGAACTGGTTTCTCCTTAACATGAAAACTGAGGGTATCCGCTTTCACGTCCCACTGGGTGCCCAAAGCGCGGTCAGTAGGCAGGTCTTCTAAATCCAAGTTAGCAATGGACGGTGCTCTCTCACCGGATGGGATTTGTTCCAAGACCTCTCGGCTGTTGCTGATCCATTTAGTGAGGCGAAATCCTCCCTTGGCCAATAACTGCACAAGTTGATTCGCGAGTCTGGAGGCTTCATGAACGGTTGCCACAGATCTTAAACAATCGTCAACATAAAAGTTACGGTTCATAGTATCCACAGTCTGGGTATCGAAATCGCCACCAAAATCATTCGCGGTTTTCTTGAGGGCAAAACTTGCACAACTAGGGGAGGATGAGGCGCCAAATAAATGAACAAGCATCTGATGGTCGACTGGATTCTTAGACAGGTCACCGTCTTCCCACCAGAGGAACCGCAAGGCATGACAGTCATCGGGTGCTACACGGACTTGATGAAACATCTGCTCCACATCCGCCATTAACGCAACCGGTTCTTGCCGGAATCTGAGCAACACGCCTGTAAGGTTGTTTGTCAGATCGGGACCTTGAAGCAACTGGTCATTTAGCGAAGTATCTTCATATCGAGCTGCGCAGTCAAAGACCACTCGTACCTTACCAGGTTTGTGCTCGTGGATGACGGGGTGGTGCGGCAGGTACCACAGAGGTTTGGCACCAGGATCGATCTGATTATCTGGAACTTTCCTGGCATGACCTTTCATGATGTATTCATTCATGGTTTTGCAATACTTCTCCTTCAGGGACGAATCCTTCTGAAATCTCTTCTCGACGAATTGGAGCCTGCGCAAAGCCACACAACGATTGTTCTTCAGAGAAGGAGGCTTGTAACGCCAGGGTAAGGCCAGTTGATAATGGCCATCCACCAAACAGGCTGAATTTTCAAGGATGGCGAGAGCTTGGCGATCTTCACTGGACATGGCCAACTTGCTGCTTGCTAGACACTCGCTGAACTCTGCGTCATACATCCTCCTGAGCTGGCTAGACAACATTTCCTGGCCGTCTCTTATGAAATTAACCTGCGCTTCCTTTGCTGATGAGAAGCTGTTCAGGCGCCCGATAAGTGTCCAACCAAGGGGGGTTCTAACCGCATATGGCTGTTTTCGTCTTCCACGTCTCTCTTCATAGACCCAATGCGCTTCAGGCACATCGTTTCCAATAAGTATGCTAACGCACTTTTCTTCTCCGTCAAGCCTAGGGAACTTTACACCCTTCAAGTGAGGCCATTGACTCACGTCTTCATCTGAAGGTACACTTCGTTTAGAGATGGGAAGTCGATCGACGGTCCACACCTTGTCCAGGACAATGGGAACATTACCATCAAGAGCCAATACATCCAATGCCACTTCGTATCCTGATTTGGGAATGTTCTCAGCATTTATCGAAGACAGCGAGAAGTGAACAGGTTTCCCGGAGACGCCCAAGCTTTCGGCCAGGCTGCTCAGACAAAGCGTCGTATCAGAGCCGTTATCCAAAAACGCATAAGTCATAATTTCTGGACCACCTTCTTCACCACGAACTCTCACTGGAACTATTTGCAGGCTAACGCTGGAACTTCCAGATTTGAGAGCAGCACACTGGGCTTCTTGGTCGGCCACACTGGCGCTGCTCTGCGGACTAGCTTCCGATAAACTCTCTCGAGTGGAACAACCGGCAGGTCTCTCGACACCTTCGAGTGCGGCAGGCGGTGGATGAAGAATTGAATGATGGCGTTGTCCGCAACCACTGAAAAGGCACGCCTTTGCCGTTCTACATCGTCTAGCAACGTGATTTACTCTCAGACAGTTAGTGCACAGTTTTTTGGTCAACACGAACTCCCGTCGTTCGTCAAAGGGCTTGTCTCGGAATTTGAAGCATCTTTCCAAACTGTGCGTGCCGTTACAGAATAGGCAAGAGGGGTAGTAACTTGGTTACTTGAACCTTGGGCAACAGGACTGACAGTATGTTGGCCGGGTGACACGCCATCTGGGCCACGTACACCATTTGCCGACTGGATCCCAAGAGATGTCGCACAAGCCGGGGGGGTCGCCAACTGGTTTTCGTCGGGATTTAGGCTTAATGTCCGCTTCAGGCCTTGCTCCTACCAGCTTACCAAACGCGGTGTTTGCTACAGTCGCTCTCCTCTCTACGAAGCCGGCCAAGTCAGCAAAATCTGGTTCTAGCTCTGCCTCGATGAGCCGGTTTGACTCCTCGGCCCACTTCGCTTGGAGATGGGGCGGAAGTCTCATAACAATCCTCTTAAGTGTGTCCATAGAATCAATGTCAGCCCTGTAATGCATGTGATCTGAGTTTAGGGCACAGCTCTTCATGTCACGGGCCAATTGAGACAAGTTCTCGGACTCCCAGGCGCGGATCTGAGGTCCTTTGACAACCTTGTCGATGAACGCTCTCACGATTGTGTGTTTCTGTCCAAAGTTCTTGCGCAATATCTCCTTCGCTTCTTTGTAACCTTCCTCAGGTGGTAACATCAGACAGTTCTCGATAGCATCCTTCGCAGGGCCCTTGCAATACTGTATTAGGTAAGAGAGTTTCTCATCGTCCTCTTTCACTCTCCTCTCCACGTTTATCTCGAAGCTCTTCATAAACCGGGGGTACCTCTTCGGGTCACCATCGAAAGAGAGGAACTCTCTTTTAGGCATCTCAATCCTCTCTAGACCAGAGACCATTAAACGTACTGCTTCGTCATGTTGTTTCATTGCTTCCTGCTGAGCCTTCGAAATGCTCTGCGCCTCTGTGGCATTGACTACGGCTTCGGTTCGATTGGGAATGTCCCTGTCCGGGAGATTTTTCTTAGGCCGGAGAGGCGAGGTGGGCCGACCCGCGTCACACGAGGCAAGATACCTGCCAACGGTCTCGTGTAAAGTCTGCTCGGGAAGCGAGGTAAGATTTGAAGATCTATTCCTTGGGTCGCCACTATCACCGCTTCCATCGGACAACTCGATCCGAGCTTGTTGGACTTCGACACGTGCACCCAGAAGTTGCCTTTCCATCTCGATTTGGAGCCTTTGCTTCTCAAGTTCATACTCCATCGCCTTTAACCTTTGCTCCTCTTCGAGTTTCTTCACCTTCAACTGAGCAATAGCAAGCCTCGCCTTCGACGATTTACTCGAACTCGAGCTACGAGAACCATAAAGGGAATATCCATTTAACGCATCACCAGCTCCCCTTTGGGATAATAGTTCGCGAGGAGTCTCGCGTGGAGTCTCGCGTGGAGTTTCCATCGCCTACGTCGTCTCCAACAAAAACGGTTAAGAGTAACGATAAGAACCAATGTAGCCGCAAATTATCCAGCGCACACTACGTGAAGAACCAATATGTAGCCGCTAATTATCCAGCGTACACTACACGTTTATTTAGGAGTACACCACAAGTTACTTGCTGTTCGGGAAGATAAACGGGCCCGTCCCAGCGTGACAGTTCTAGCAAAAAAAACAACAACAAAATCCTAAGAAAATGTACAAATGAATTACAGTCAGCGGAAGAACTATTACGAACCTTATCGGTGAAACTCCAAGGCATGAAGGCAAATTGTAGAAAACGACGCCACAGATTCTGCAGATTCACAACGACGCAAACTATACCGGCGAAATCGTAAACTAGAATGAAGAACGAAATCTACAACGACGCTAATGCATATTAATACAAATAGCGCGAAAACACCTTCGTGCGCACGATGGAAACGAAAACAATAGACAATTCGCATAGCGCGGTAACACAAATCATTCTTCACTCTTGCCGTAGCTTAGCGATCGATTCAACATTGGATGCAGGCGTATAATACAAACACATTTTGAGAGACAATCTTTGTAGTTTTTTTTAGTTATTTACCGGCTTTGGGTCGGTCCGTATCGTGAAAAACTGTGACCTGCGGCCTCGGGCAACATTTTCAAGACCTCGGTCACAGTTTTTCACGATATGGACCTCCCACCCGGTAAATAACATATATATACTGTATTTCGTAATCTGTCCATCGTGGGAAACAGTCTTTCTATCGATATCTTGAAATTTATCCTTTGAGCTGTTTCTTCTATTGCCGCCGACATCCTTTACTCGGGGAACCGAAGTAAATAAAGTTCCGATGTATTTCCTAATAATTTTTATCTCAAACTATGTGCTGTCTTTGGTTACTTTACAGTTTTTAGGAATAGCTGAAATCTTATATGTGATTTTATTACCGGTAAACGATTACTTGTATGACTTGGTGTCTCTTAATTATTCGAACTGTACGCAATAACAAAGTGAAAACCTTTGAATAGCAACGAAAATGATGGCACAATGTATGTAAATGAGTTATTTGTCCATTAGTTGCAAAGGAATGATAATCTAACATATCCACATGTTGTTATTTGATTACGAATAAAAACATCACGCGATACTTGTACTCGTCTCATTCCCCCGACGGCGAAAAAGATTAAAAAACTTTGGCAAGTCAGAATTTTGGGGAAACGAAAACTTTGGATAATAAATATCTTATTAGGCATTTTAGTGTATACTACACACTAAAATGTCTAATAAGATATATACAATTTTCCAGTATTTGATTGATTTAGAATTTTTTCTGGATACAACATCACGACAAGGATGTTCTTGATGAATAATAATTTTTGTAAACCCAGAGAGCAACTCTCCCACAAAACACAATTAAAACACTTGTCACCAACGCATTAATACAAAATAATTTTTAAATACAATGGACATAAACCCCGAGACTGCGCTGTACGGACTACAAATCACCTTCAAAAATCAATAACCAGCAACAAGAATGTGCTGCTCAGAATTTTGCATTGTCAAAAGTAGAACATTACTACAGCAAAGAAGGTGAAGAGCGGAAGGCTGATATAACGAACTGGACGAACACACCTTTGAGACCGTTGGCGGTTTTCAATTAATTCTTGTGAAAGCAATACTCGTTGCCAGGGATGTGCAATAGTTTTAAATTCATGTTTACTGTATCCCCAGACGTAACGAAAACAAATGTCATTATTTCAATCACCAAAGCATTAAAAGTGTCATCGACAACTAATAGAATGACCACATTTTCAGCGTATCTCGCACGATTGATTGGGTTTCTAAAATTAACGCCCTCGCACACACATATAAAGTACTGGTTCTGACACAGTTTTTAGTGTAAACACTTTAAAAGCAAAAAATTCGGCCCAAAAGGCCCTCATTTTTTGTGTAAACTTTTATTACACCAAACTGTGCCAGAACGCAGTACTTTATGTGTGTGTGTGGTTTGAGAGAAAAAATAACGCAAGCAAGGAAGTAACAAGAGCGTGACCCCAAACCGAGCGGATGTGTCACACAAAAAAAATTATTTTCTTTTGAAGAAATGTATGCACTGTCTATATACAAAAGTGTGCCAGAATTATTTTCTATTTGAACAATTATCTGCACTAGTATATACGCCGAGATGGGTAGAGGGAGAAATGGTCCTATTGATCAAAGCCTGAAAAAACCTAAAATTAGCAAAAACAAACAAAGGGGAGCCTATTGGGAAAGATTCCACCCACACTACAAACAACAACATTATTCATTATTTTTATCAGAAGACCTTCTTGCAGAAATGAAAAAAATGAGCCCGCAAAACTTAATGAATATTCTTTTGCTAAATAATGTGAATAGGGACGTGAGTTATTTACACATTTAGAAAAAACTCCAATCCTGTTATATCGGGCGAAAATATGGTTAGTGGAACAAATAAATGCCAACTTACCGAGTACACAAAAAAAATCAGACAGCCAGCGGCACTTGGCTGGGACAAAGTACACCAAGATTTGCAGAAAACCCCTTTCTGTCAAAGACGGGAAAGGCTTGTGAAAGTGATGTTTTGTCTTGAGCATAAAAATTGCGTAGTTGAAGGTATCTGTGTTCCGTGCAGACGAAAAGGCTCCATCAATCATTACGCTTTCCCAGACATAGACGAATACAACAGCCCCAGACGCTGTATTGAGATATGCGATGATGATCTTGAACATGCTTGGATCCTTTGTAAGTTAAGGGGTTTAGACCCAACGCGAGAAACCTTTCACAAATTTTACTGAGCGGCCGATACCTTCGTTGCGTGACATTTTTCTCAGAAAGACCGGAAACCAATTTTTTTATTTCCCAGGCCCCTTGCACGAGAAGAACAACACAAAACATGGCGGTCGCCTCACGATTTAGTGTTTGGGCCGAAAAAAGACGAAACAGAACATATATGACGAAAAAAAACGCTCAGTTAACGCGCTGTAAGTTTTTGTGCCCCCACAGAAGCTGGCGAAGTGAAGCGACGAGAAGAAATCGGTTCGGTTAAAATAAAGCATATCGCGTGGAAAAGGACAAGCATTTTGGCCTCTTGGCTATATTTTATTTACAAAACTTTACCAAGTCTTTAATTATTCTGTCCAAAAGCGCATGCGTACAGGCTCAAATATTGCGTCATTTAGGTGAAGGACAGAGAAAGTGGCACCACAAGGGTCAGAAATTTCAAAGTGAAGCAAATAAATACAATTTTTTTTGTTAACTTGTTAGTTCACAAATTCTGGTGAAGCCAAGGGAGGTGTGGCTGGCCCCCACTGAATCCTGCTATAATGGCTTGTGCAGATGGTGAGTTACAGGGTATAGGGGAACTCCTTTCAGTGGGAGATGCCCCTAGAGTTGAGCCCGCTCCGGCCCTACTGATAACGTGGGGGTGCTCAGAAATCCCTCGGGATTTCAAACCTCGATCCCAGAGGTAAAATGGGAGGGATAGCCGCCTTGTCAGCGGCGGGGAAAAAGACCTAGCCGGGGCTAGGCAAGTAACAGCCAACGAGCACCCCCGACCAGAGTTTTGACCTTTCGTTTGACCTGTCACGCAACGTCACGCGTGACTGTAACGTAACATAGTCACGCAACGTCACGCGTGACTGTAACGTAACGGCGTCACACAATGTCACACAACGTCACGCGTGAAGGTAACGCACTTGTAACGCATTCATCTGTTATTTTGTAACACTTAGAGAAAATCTCGTTTTTTTCGCTCAAAAGTTAGTTCAAATTTGTGCTGGAACAGCAATCATTCTTTTATGAAGTGGAACAATGTTCTCTTAGACTGAATTTTTATTTCGAAACGTCGCCGATGCTGCCAAGAAGCTTTTTTTGCATGCAGATCCTTTCTTTGTACATGGCCTGTTGTCGTGTGTCTGGGCTGCTCTGTTTCTGTTTCTCCTTGGGAAGTGTGCCTTTTCGAAGAATCTCCTTCTGTATTCGATAGCTCTCTTTTTCATCAAGGATGCTTTGAAATTCAGCATCGCTGATTTTGCCGTCAATAAGTGATTTTGACAGTATGCGGTTGACAGTATCGCATTTTGACAAAGCAAGTGTCATGACTTTGCAGTGTTTGATAAGTTTGGGCTCTAGCTTTTTGTAAAAACCGGTTAGCCCAGCAGCTGTTAGCCCAAAGAAAGAGGCAACAAAGCCAATAGGTATTGCTGCTGGAATCCCAATGCCTGTAGACGCAGCTGCTACTCCACCTGCGGATAGAAAACCAGAAATACCGCCAGAAGAAAAGCTAGCATAGTTGATAATGGTTTTAGCTCGTTTATATTTTTTGGCAACAAGCCTATAATGTGAAACTTCGTCACTTAAATATTTTAAAACTTCGTTTGCTTTCTGCATACGAAAATTGTTATCTGGTTGAGTTGGAAGAATCGGATAGAGTGTAGTCTGTGTTTCTGTTTGTTCATAAGCTGGTGCAGTTGGTAATACGTTGGATGACATGGTTATATTTACAAAATTATTTTTTGTTCAATTTATTTCAATTTGAAACTGAAGAGGCCAGCCGTTAAAATTAAAAAGGTCATTAGTTTCATTTGTCACTGAAAGCGTCATATTTGAAACGTGATTACCAGCAGAAACATCGCGCAAAACGTTAAGATGTGTATTTTGGTAATGAATTTTGATATACGGTGTTCCTCGTATGTCAAAGCAAGCTAAGAGAGTTGAAGGCTTTCCATTTAGCAAGCTTTGTTGCTTGTCGATAAGGTCACAGTTAACGAAGTAATGTTTAGGATTTAAATCATCATGTATTACAATTTTTGCAAAATAATCCTTATCCATTTCGGAATTTTTATACCCAGGCAAATTAAAAAAGTTAATAAGACTTTTATTCAGTCCAAATTTTTTTCTTCTTGGTACTCGCGTCTATTATCAAAGAACGACCTGTGATGCCTTTTTCTACAGAAAACAAATCTTTCTCTGGAAATCCTTTTTCAAAAATATCCCCAATGTCATCCAGTGAGTAGTTTCCCATTCTTATATAACGCGTTGCCTCATCTTGCTTGTTAGCTTTTTTACAAAAAACTATTCCATCCTTTTCCAAACTATTCCAACTGTTGTAAAGAGAAGAACTTAACAGCCGGATATAGCTTGGTTTTTGAATAGGCTGGTCAAAATAGATAGTATGCGGATTTTCTGTTGTAGTTAGCGTTAGAATAACCATTTTATAATTAGAGAAAAATATTTTGTTTAAATATGAAACATGTCTGCGCTTCTTAAATGGATTCAGACACCACAAGCTGAAAGCATTGCCAAAGTAGCAGAAAAAAAGGCTTGGAAGACTTTTCTTGCAAAATACCCGAATGCCGATAAATCGAAGTTTGAGCCACAAACTGATTTCACCAAAGACCACACAGGAACCTCAGAAATTTATTTTAAAGCAGGGCCAGGCTATTTGATAGACGTTTTTGGTTCAGACAGCAAATATTGGAGCTCGGAAATGAAAAGTGCGCTGGGTGTTAACCAATCATCAGAAGGGTTTCCACAACAACTTACACCAAGTGGTTTAAAAGGTGACTCTTTGCCGATTCCTGCTGTTGGCTTTCACGATGCCGCACCGAGTTTGAAAAAAATATTTAATGACCAACTGAATATTTACGTAACACCGGACCAGTATTTTACAACAAAGTTCAGAGAGATATTTCAAAAAACCAAACTTACCCACCATTCAGGGAAAGAGTCCAAAACATGGCTAGCCGGCCCAAATATTAAATATTGGCCACAGCAGCTGAATTTTGCTGTCTGGTGCGCGACAACGGGCTGTGGTATCAGTCGTGAAATTTTCGATGACAACTCTGCTATACCTTTGCCACCGAATGTGCGAGCTTTTTACAAGTTTCATATATATTTTACTGTCAGGCGAATATTGTTTCAGATGGGAGGAATACAAAGCATAAACGCTTTGTCTGGCGACCCTACTTTTGACCAGTTTAACAACAAATACGACGTGGCTTCATACAAAAGAATATGCAATGAGTTCGGAGTCGACCCGTCAAGCGATTTTCGTTTTACAAGAGGCGCAAACCACGGCCTGGGAAGCGTTTACATCTATGTCACAAATGTTGGACCAGATAAAACTTCAGCCAGTTACCCCGGTTTCAATAAATTTTCAGACGAAGGCGGTTCAGGCTCAAAAGGTAACTTGATTTATTATGTCGAGCAGGATGACGCTGCCTACGGACAGGCAGACTGGTTTTGTCCCAATGTAGCAGAAGGTCTAACCCAGGCGGGTTTGGCGCGAATAAACCAGTCGATAGAGGCGTTCGTTTACTGTGTTTTGGGTTCACAGGTGAACGTTAGAAGCAGCATACTTGGATCAGGAGGACGCGCAAAGGAAGCGCAAAGTGAGTTCCTTGTGCTAGTGGAAGACTCAATAAGGCAACTCGATCTGGCAAAGTCAGTTCAAAGGTACCAACTTGCTGTCGACGAGGCAAAGGTGAGGCTTAACCTTGCTGTGTGTCCGGGGGCCTGGCTGATGCCTGCGCGGATGGTAATAAATATGGGAACTGTTATTGGTTACAACAACCAGCTCAAACAAGCTTTGCCAGGCCTGAAGCTCGGGGTTAACAACGAAGTAAACACTAGCACAAAAAAAGCAGCGTTAAAGCTAATGGCAGGAGGGCCATCAAAGATAAACCCGCTAAACAGCCACCCCTCAAACCCGATACACAAGGAAGCAACGAAAGAAAAGGGGCCAGCGCCTGAAGAGAAAACACCTGATGAGCCAGTACCAAATACAGGTGTCAGCACTGAAACACACGAAAATAACAAAGCAGCTGTTGCTGTTGCTGCTGTTGGGGCTGCGGCTTTCATTTACTTTATGAGCTAACGCCGCTTTTTGATGTATTTTTCGACAAGAAAGGCTACAACAGCCAAAATAAGCAGCCAGGTGTGCTCAGCAAGAAAGCCGATAGCTTGACCGGCGGCTTTGAAAAGAAAGCTCACAATTGAGCCAATAAGACCTGGCAGAGCTGATGCAACCTTTGAGCCAATATCTTTTAGACCTTTTCCCAACGCTTTACCGGTGGCTCTCAAAGCGTTTGTAATAGCCCCAATGACAGCACCAATTGTGACCCCGGCAGCAAGAACGATAGCTGTAACGCTCATCCCATATTTTTTGAATATCTCCTTTACCCTCTCACGAAGTGGAAGCGCTCTTTCTCTTTCATCAATCTGCGTTCTTAAACGAGCAAGCTCTTCTTGTCTTTCTTCAACGCGACCTTCGGCGGCTTGTTTATCAGAAGGTGAGGCGTCTTCATTGTATATAACTGCCTGATCTTCCTCGTTTTGGCGCTGCAGTTCGGCTTCTTGCTCTTTCAGCTCATCCAACGTTCTTGTGTCGTTGAACCTTTCTTGAACGGTGTTTCTTTCTCTCTCTTTGGCGGCTATTTTTGCTCTAAGTTGGTCGATGTTGGTTTGTTCTTTGGTTTTGGTTTTTGCAAGTTTATCGAGATCCGCCAACTCTTTTTTTGCGTTTTTAAAATCCTTTTCAAGATTTTTTTTCAGTTGCAGCAGTCTCCGCAGTTCTGATTCACTTTCAATTGTTGTGCCATGTTCTTGAGTGTGCGCATCAACCTGAGCTTGAACTCGTTCATTTTTGTTTCTCAAATTTTGAACTTCTTGGGCGGCGTTTTCTCTTTCAGAGGCTATTTTTTCGTCCTCTTTACGTTGTTTTTCAGCTTCTTTTATTTTTTGGCGAGCATTTCTTATTTCTTCATTGTCTCTTTCAACAACTTCTCGTGCCATTGGTCCAAGTTCTCTTCTGATTTCTTTTGTAAGATTTGGATTTAGCTGTTGTTCACCTGTACTCCTTTTTGTGGTGAAAAGATCATATAATTTTTTACCGGCTCCGGCCATTTTTACTTGTAATCTGCCCTTTAGACTGTAAGGGGCTTCAAGACTTGTTGATGAGCTTTCTGGAAACACCCCTTTTAGTGCCCCCACGCCCTTTCTTTTGCTGATTGCGCACTTCCTAACAAAGGTGTTTCTTCGTAGGAGGTGTCTGGAAGTCCGCTCTGTTCGTGCTGCATAGTTTGCATTTCATATTGTTCACCCCCATGGTAAGGTGTGGATGCAGAGCCCGGATAAAATGGCCGGGTTGTGTTGACCTCTTGTTCATCATCATCATCATCATCATCGTCATCGTGGTCAATATCGTGATCAAGATCTGGTTGGTCCATACCAAATTCTCCACCTTCTGCCATCGAGCGATTTTATATTTACAATTGAAATTTTAATTGAACATTTTTATAATTCTTTGAAATAATGGACGGTGTACAGGAAAACCTTCGGCCAACACGTAGTGAGAACACTCTCGGCGGGCTGAAAGCGGCGCGCGCTGTGAAACGCATCACTTTCGAGCGCACAGAAGCCAATCCGCAGGAAACGCTTTATGTTTCGGTTCCCGAGCTGAATGAAAACGAGGTCATTGTTCCCGGCTCACTTGCGCTGCGCTTCAACATTGATTTAAGCGGAGGCCATGCCAACAACTTTCTTGTCGACAATGTTGGCCGGGCGCTAGTTGACAAACTTGTTGTGAAGTACTCTGGCACTATCCTGCAGGACACAGTTGGTTATGACATTTACAAGATATTCGAGGACCTCTTCCTATCGCAGGAGGAGCGCGACAACATGCTGCAAGATGGAATCCAGAGTGAGGATCTCAACAAAATTCGCTCAAACGCGGGTGATAAGAAGACCTCAAGCGTCGCTGCAGAAATCAAACTGAACGGGATTTATGGAACCAAATACAGGATCCGCCTCGACCACCAGATTTTGAACGACCACGGGACCTTTTATCCGCAGGCTCTATACAATGATCTTGTGTTCGAACTGACACTTGCGCCAGCCTCTCAGGTCGTCAGAGGCTCCGATACAACAAAACTGAAATACAAGCTGACAAACATCCAGCTGGAGTACGAGATGATAAGAAGCAAAACACTGGCAGATGAAGCCTTAAGCTCGTACACAAGTGGGAAGGAATTTGCATATGACCACATTCAGCGTGACGAAGTGGTTATGTTTTCAAAAGGCACTGACACAAGGCTGAATCTCAGAGTTAACCCACAGAGAAGGTCCCTCAAAGGCATCTTGCTACTTTTTGTCGAGCCCTATGTTGCTGGCGCAAGGCAGGCAGAAACTTACTTAAACCCTGACCTGACGAAAGTCAGTGTCACAGTAAACGGCTCGCCCAATAGGCTGTACAACAATGGACTTGAAGGAATCGATGTTTGGGAGGAGGTCAAACGCTTCTTTCTCAAAGCCGAAAACAAAACACAGCACATGAATGCAACAAAGTTTTATACAGAAAACAAGTTCGGGCTTATGATCGATCTGCGTTCCATGGCTGACCACTCGATGCACGGAAGCGGCACGCGACTTGTAAACACAAAAGATGGGGTACAGCTGGAGCTCGAGAGAAATGCAAGCGGCTCGGGCAATGTGAACTGCCACATTTACGTAATCAGCGACGCGCAGATAAATATATTAGGAAGGCAATTAGAATCTGTGCAGTACTAATAGAAATGGATCCGAGCAAGATACCCTTCAACGCTCTGATTGTGGGCCCGACGAATTCAGGCAAATCTAGGTATTTGGTGGACCAGATCTACGGCCCTTTCCGCGGCAAGTTCGACTACATTGTGCTTATCTGCCCAACGTTCGCGCACAACAAGACCTACCACCGAATTGGTGAAAATGACCCAAGAATATTTGAGATAATATGCAAGCAGCACGAGGTGGAAATTTTTTTGAATGTCGTGAGCTGGCTGTTTGAGGGCACCAACACTCTCATAATCCTCGATGACTGTGCAGCCTCCAAAGATGTGAAAGGGCGCACAGGCCAGCTGGTGAATCTTGGCTTTTCCGCTCGACATATAGGCATCAGCGTTTGGGTGCTTACCCAGAAGATAACCAGCATCACACCTTCTTTCCGGGAGAACGTAGCGGCTATCGTTTTATTTTGCACTCCCTCGGCCAAAACCACGAAGGCGATCTTTGAAGATTACGCCGGCGAACTCTCCCACGATGAGTACAAATCTCTGATTTCAAAGCTGAAAGAGCGGAAGTTCTCTTATCTCGTGTTCTCGCTTCGCTACCCCTACGGTATTCATTTTGAATTAAAAAAATAAAAGTTGTATATAGTGACAATGGGTGAACAGGAGCGGGCCAGCTGGTAGTAGCATTGTGCCAGACTTAACAAGTTTAACTGCCCCCGGACCGGACATTCCTGCTCTTCGTGAGCAGCTGGCCGTGCTTGTATCAACAGGCAAAGTCAAAGAGGCCATCGGAGTGCAGTTAACACATGAACAGGTAAAGCGCCTGAGCGATAAAGATGTTGAGAAATACATCAAAAGGTACGAGACCTACGTGGGCTCCAAGACAACAGAAAGTTTGATCGACAGCTGCATTTTTCTTGTAACCAAAGCGGTCGGAATGGCCGTTGACATCAAAGACATCGACGCTTATCAAAAAGAACTCAGAAACGACTACATCATCAGCCAAGAGCTCTCCAATCTGGCCGGCAACCTTGTTTTTAAGTTCGGCCGTTTTCTTGCTCTCGCCAACGCGGCGCTGATCACAACAAAACATATTGATTTTAACTCGCATTTGAATAGAAAGGACTTGCTTGAAAAGCCACTTGCAAAATTAGAAGAAATTCCTCAGCATACCTCACCAACTGCTGAACACTTGCAGACAAATTCTGAGTAATTGCATAATAATTTTATTTGCTTATCATATACGCTTCGTTTCAAAATGTCAACCGAACAATCCGAGAGTGCAAATTCACAAGGTAAGACCCAGACTGCACATTCGCAGGCCGAGATAACACAGCAAGCAACAACTCCAACTCCAACTACAACACCGCAGCGTGCAAAAAATCCCAAGCGTGTGGCTGCTGGCAAATTGGTTGCTGGAAGAACGCGGCGTGCCCGTGAACAACAGAAAAAAGCCGCAGCTGAGGCTGCTGTCATAATCGCAAACAACAAGGCAAAGGCCGCCGTCCCGGTCTCTGAGCCAGCCCCACCTACAGAAGACGAAACACCAAATAATACCGGGGAAAAAAATAGCAGTCTCAGCACCACCCAATGGCTTGCTGCTGCCAGTTTAATCGTTTCACTGATAGGGATTTACTACAAACGCGAAGAGCTCACGGCCGCATTCAGCAAAAAGGCACCTGAGCCCGCACGTGCTGCGCCACAAATTGCTCGCGTGACACAGCCCAGAGGTGTAAAACATTTAGATTGAATATTTACGAATTAATATTATACCTGTATCATATACCATGAAGAAAGTTGATGTTCCCCAAGTTCTTATCTCAACCGCGGCCATTTTTGGAATCGGACTGATATGGTATGACTTCAACGTGAAGGTTTTTAATACGGTCCGCGATCTTTTGAATGCCACATTATATAACCCGGACGTAGAAGAGACAAATTAATTTTTATTTAAACTTTTGTATGTTTCCATTTCTATACTTGCAAAATAATGTCAGACAACAAGCTTGTTAAAACCATCATGGATGCTGCTACTATAACCGGTTTGGCCGCCGGCATCGGCTGGGTCGCAAAAAAGGTTGTGAAAGAGAATTTTACTTCTGACCCCAGCAGCAGTGCAATGAACTACGTGAAGTTCACCGCCGTCATGGCAGGGAGCATTGCGCTCAAACAGTACCTCGAGGACCAAAAAATCCTTCCCACCAGCGTCTGAAATTAATGTTTTAAAAAAACTCTGCTCTGTTATATATCACAATGGCAAGTATCGCGATTATGGTTGGTGGGGCTGTGTTGAATGCTGCGGCTTTTATCGGTGGCAATTATCTTGCGAAGGCATTTGGCGGAGGTGACGCTGCACTTGACGAAAAAGTACGACATGATAAAGCTCTGGAGGCGTATCAAGCGGCTTACGCCAAATACTCCCGTGACCGCACCAAACTTCTCGACTGGATTGCGACTAACACGCAAATAAAGGCGCAGGCCAAGCAGAACTTCACCAACACTGACTACGCCTTCAAACTGTACAACCAGGCTCACCCTGACAAACAAATGATACCCCCCAAAGAGCCCAAGTTCTCAGATTTCTATCAACCAAGCCAGCAGCAGAAAAATGGTGAACTCATGTTCGTGGGTGCCGGGGCTCTTGCTCTGGGCTACGCAGCCTTCCGGTTCCTTTAAACTTTTTTACTCGTTACTTATATTACACGATGGATGCCAAACTCGCAAAGATATACGATAGCCCTGGGGGCTACTGGAAAGGTATTGCCGCGATAAAAAAATTAGCCGAAGCTGCCAAGGTACCAGAAGAAACCGCAAAAAAGTGGCAGTTCAAGCAAGCACTCTGGCAGATCTTCCTCCCCGCACCGAAGCGCATTCCTAGGCCGAAATTCGATGTGCCTACACCCAATGCGGTACACCAGGCAGATCTTCTTTTTCTGCCGCATGACAAACTGCCCCGCGGGCGCAAAGTTTTTAAATACGCACTCACCGTTGTCGACGTGGCCAGCCGCTACAAAGAGGCTGAACCCTTGACCTCTAAAAACTCTGATGAAGTTGCCCTGGCTTTTAAGAGAATTTACAAGCGCGCGCCTCTGAAATGGCCTCAACTGCTGCAGGTTGACCCTGGGCGTGAATTCATGGGCGCTGTTACAAAAGAAATGGAAAATCACAAAACGTACATCCGGCGCGGGCGAGTTGACATTCACCGTGACCAGGCCATTGTTGAACGTTTTAACCGCACCCTGCCTGAGCGTTTGTTCGGGCACCAGTACGCCGTTGAAATGCGCATGCCTGAGGGCCAGCGGTCCACGGCGTGGGTAAAGAGGCTTCCTGAAGTTGTGGCCGCTCTGAACAACGAAGTCACAAGCCTTATCGGCCAGAAACCCGCCGTTGCCATCAAAGAAAAAAATGTTTATGCTAAGCCATCGACACCTTATTTGAGGCCTGTTGGAGAAAGGGAAAAAAAGCTCCCCTCTCTTGTGAATGTTAGGTATTTGTATCAACCTGGCGAGCTTGAAGGTGGTGTGAAAAGAGCAACTGATCCAATCTGGTCTTTGAAAGTTTACAACATTGAACGATCTTTTACCAAACCGAATCAGCCCGTTCTCTACTATTTGCACGACGGGCCCAAGCGCGGCTTCGTGCGTGAAGAACTGTTAGTTGTACCTCCAAACAGACAATTACCCCCCGAGCAACTATAACATTTCTTTATTTCTGCATCTCTGTTAAAGCTTCTTCTATTTCTTTTATTTCGGCATTTGTTAATGAAGCTTCTATTTCTTTTATTTCTGTAGTAGCGAATAAAGCTTCCATTTCTTCCATCCAGTTATTGTACCCGTAAGTCTTTGTATTTACCCCGTCGTCAGCTATCCAGCGCTTTGAATCAAACGGGGACAGCGAAATTTTGTTGACATGCATGCCGTAGATCTCGTGCCCCTCGCTTCGCAAAATGTTCATTCCATGCCATAGCTGCTCCGTACCAAAAAGCGTTTGCTTGTACTGCTCGTGCTTTATCTGTTTCTTTACAACGCTCTTTTTCACGCCCTTCGCTTTCCTTACGTTTATTTCGTCCGCCTTTATTGCTAATTTTTTTGCCCCACTGCATTCACATTCTGTTATTTCTGTTCCGGTGAATTTTTATTTTATTTTTTCCAGGAGCTTTAGGTCTTCTGTGTTTATCTTCAGCACTTTCTTCCCCTCGCATTTACACTCTGCTATTGCGGTTTGGGGGTACGCGTCTTTTATTTTTTCTATAAGCTTTTTGCTTCCGCCTTCTGTCATGACCGAGTACATTTTTGATCTCAGACACACAACCTCTGATATCGGAGTTCCGGCGCACTCGTCTTTCATTTTGCCGAGAACCTTTTTGTTCACGGTTGAATGGAGCGGGTGATACTTCGGGTAGTCTGATGTGTCATAATGATACTCGTTCGCTTTTATGTCTTTGTAGACGTCCTCTGTTTCAATCTCCAGCAGCAGGCTGTCCGTGTCTGTGTACAGGAGTTCGCATTTTTTGCCGTACTGTTTTTTCAGTTGGTTGTAGTAAAAGTCGTACATCAGGATCTTGCTGTTGTCTAGGATAATCATCCCCGTGTAGACCGGCTTGTTGAGCAGCAGCCGGCTTTTGCGCATGTCGATTCCAACCAGGTCGTTTGTAAATATTACATGCCTTGAGTACAAAGGGCTGGCGACCAATTTCCTTATTTTGTCTTTCTCATTGCTGCGCACTATTTTTATATCAACACGGTTGCGCAGGTTCTCCATGGTTTTGCCGAAAACTGAGTTGTTCATTAGCTTGTAAAAGTTCTTTTCAAAGTCGTTCTTTGCTTGCTTTCTGAATTCTGTGTTCATACAGATGTACGGGTCCATCCAGCGCTCTTGTTCGAACTCAAGCACCCTTTTTACTCGCTTCAGTTTCATGCCCTGCTTCAGATAAAACTGCAAGTTTTTGAAATGCACTACGTAGTCTTTTTTGTCCTCAAGTGTCAGCAGCAGCTTCTTGCTGTCCGGGGGTTTCAGCTCTAGGTCTTTTATCAACCTCTTTTGGTATTCCGACATGCTTTCTTTTTTCACGACCTTTTTTTCAGGAGCCAGCGGGTAGCTGTTATGCTCTTCATGCAGCTCCGTGGGATACTCCAAATCAACCTCCAGGATCCATCCGGTCTGTGCGTTCTCCTTTTTATTCAGGATTTCCTCTTCAGTCGGCATCACGCGTTTCCATTTGAATCCGCTTTTGGGGAGAGGCTTGCTCATTGCCCAGCCGTACAAGTTGTTTGCGTCCAGATACATTATGTAACTGTTCGGTTTGCTTTCGTCGTAGTCCGGTACCAAAGGGTTGTTTGCCTTTGCGTATCTTTTACTTACCATCGAGATTCCTCCCCGTATCCCCCTTTCCACAAAGCATTTCAAGGTCTGTAAACAACTCAAGCTCGACACGCGTCTTTTTTAGAAGTGCGTCCCATGATAGGCCTGGTGATGTGAAATAGTGCGCCGGATCAAGATCGTACTGCCCCAAACACAATTTACGAAAATTTTCAAATACATCTGCCAACAGAGCTACATCCGTTTTTACGTAAAGGTCGTGGTAGTCTCCCAATGTTTTGCATTCGAAAGTCTCCCAGACTGTCTTCGCGTGAGCGTACTCATCTTCTGTTATGTGCTCGTCGTTGAGCTTGCTGTAGAAGCTTTCTTTTTTGGGTAGACTTGTTTCTTTGAACCTTTCCCATGAATCCATGTACTCATAAGGGTAAATTCCTTTTTTGTACAGCAAATCGCTGCCGTTTGAGAATGATGATGTTATTTTTAGTTCACTTTTGGGTGTTGCCTTTACCAGCGAGTCCAAGCTTCCTTGCAAAAAGTTCAAGCTGTCTATGAAACGCATACCTCCGACCGAAAAGGTTATGTATTTCTCCATTTGTTTGCGACGCATTTCACCTCTTTTTGCAAATTTGACATTGCTTGCATTAAATGGTGTGCGTCGTAACCCCTCAGGTTGTGAAACACAATTGGTATCTGGTCCGTCTTTGATTTTATTCGCATTTTAAGGTTGCAGTCGTTGTGCGCGGCTCCGCGGTACGATCCTGTTATATGGCAATGGTCTTTTACAGCGTCTCTGTAGTTCTTTTGGAGCAATGACCTTTTACAGAAATAACAGTTAGTTTGTGCTTGTGCTTTCCCCTTGTCCCCCTCCACCGGTTTTTTTAGTATTATAATTTCAAATTCACCTTCTTCTGTTTCAACGCATCCCACTTCTTCCAGCTCTTCCCTTTGATTTTTTTGCTCGTTGAAAAAGCACCTCTTGTGATATTGGCCCTGGTATTTTTCTTTTCCTGATATAAGACCTTTAGTGTAAACCGGTAATGAATCCAAGTAGTTTTCTTTTACCAGGCTCTTTTCACAAATATGACAGTTCTCGGCATGTTTGAAGTCTTCCCAATTTTCTTGTGTCATTGTTACAGGTTTCGGTTTGGCGAGGCTTTCTCTTATTTTTTCCTCTTCCTGCATTACGCTTTCCAGAAACGACTTTACCGCTTCTTCACCCCTGTAAACTTTTGACCCTGTTACTTCGCCGTCGCTTTTCACGACAATGTACGAATACCCGCACGCTTCATGCCACTCGGTCTTTTCTGTGTAACTTTTGTATTTTTTATCCGGGTCGCGCTCACAGCCGGGCATCTTTTTTACCAGAGCCTCAAAGTCCGCATATATCACATAGGGCGCCTTCATCTGTTTGTGGTAATTTTGGAAAGCGAGGATGTTTTTTCCCTTTTCTGGCATCTCAATCCTTGTCGGCCTGACGTTCACACCGTTGCAGTATTTTTTGTAGTCCTCGAGCAAGTGTGCTCTTGTGAAACTTGTTAAGCACATCATGCAGTAGAAAGTTTTATTATTTATTGCCTTATCAAACAGCAAAGCGCTTTCTCTTTTTACGAAGCAATAGTGCTGAATTTCCCCCGACTCAATCAACATCAGGTTTATTCTTTCCACGCTTTTTTCTTTACTGCTTATTCTGTGCACTATCACTGTGTCTTTTTCCCATCCGAACACGTTTATTGCCAGGTTTGGGTTTTGTTTTTCAAGCTTGTCGATTTGTTTTACCGGTGTCGGAAAATCTATCCCCTCGTAATTTATCCCGTCATTTTTGGGGTATTTGCTTGGTCTTTGGGGGTTCATTCCGTCTTTTGGAGGGAATAAAGCGGCTCTTAGAGCCCACTTCAGGCACTGGTTGTCTTTGTTTTTCACATTTATTATTGCGTTCTTTTTTGCCAGATCGGCTGGAAGTGGCAAATAGGTTCCTCCGCGCAGTGGCTGATATTTTGCGACATTCACGTATGCTGTCTCTATACTTTCAACTTCCCATCCTGATCCTTGCAATGACCAGTTTTCTATTTCTCCCTTTATTCTTCCCATGAATTCTTGATATTTTTGTTCTATCAGTTCTTTGTCATCCCGGTTAAAAACGTGCGGCTGGTCCTCTTTAAAATAGTGCGAGTCATTTCTTGCGTTTCGCCGTTTCTTTCTATTTCAAAATTTACTTTTAGCCCGAAGCTCACCTTTACACTTCCCAACTTAAGAATTTCCTGTTCAATCAAATTAGTATACTTTTCTTTATTTTCTCTTTTAAACATAAAAATATCTTTATTGTTTGGATTTGTTTTGGATACATCCATTGCCCAAACACGAAGCCATTCCTGGAAATTACTTTGGCTTATTTTAAATGTGTCTCGTAATGGAACACGTTCAGGTCGTAATGGCTGAGGAACGTTTCTGTTTTGCTGCCTAGTTATTGGACTGTAAAACTTTTGCAGAACATTAGACGAAAATCTCGCGGCTGCCATCTCGGTGTATATACTAGTGCAGATAATTGTTCAAATAGAAAATAATTCTGGCACACTTTTGTATATAGACAGTGCATACATTTCTTCAAAAGAAAATAATTTTTTTTGTGTGACACATCCGCTCGGTTTGGGGTCACGCTCTTGTTACTTCCTTGCTTGCGTTATTTTTTCTCTCAAACCACACACAATTTTTTGCTTTTAAAGTATTTACACTAAAAACTGTGCCAGAACCAGTACTTTATATGTGTGTCTCGCAGTTTAGTCGGATTGGGCTCTATGTTTACCAAAGAAAGACTGGTAGGATAGATTTGAGCTTTAAAATTCGCTTCTTGGTGTTTTTTCGAAAAAGGAAAATGCAACTTAACACCGATCGTTGATTCATATTCTGCAGGTTTTCGCTACTCGAGAAATTAGAAAGGACGACAGCATCTGCAGTTAAATTAATACATTATCCAAAGTAGATAAGATCCCAGTATACTCTTGACAAAAATAATACAGACCGCCGTTAGTGGTATCTTTTTTTTTAATTTTCGATTGATCGTAAATTTAGTGTCTAGAAAGAACTTTCCTGGAAGTAGGGTGCCTAGGCAAGATATATGCTTTCCAACAGGAATGGCTCATTCTGTAATGCGTAGTTGATGGTATGGCGCATGTAACCATACGAGAACAATAAGAATGTCACAAATGTCCTCTACGTACATAAAAGCTGCTCTTTGAACCTCAAGAGAACAAAGAACTAATAGCAGTCTAAAACTTATTATATAAATGTCGGTAAGCCAGTTCCATAGCGCTAAAAAAACTGTCAGTATAAACAATAATTTTAAACATTTTTCTTTGAAATGCGTTGAATGAAAAGAAGATTAAGCAGTTAAGCGCCTTTAAAAAAAGGAAGAGAAGACATTGTTACTACAGTCGAGGCTCTCGTAAGCGGACACCCTCGAGACGCGAAAAGTGTCCGTAACTGGAGCTGGCCGCTTACGAGAATGGTTTTCGTAAGCGGCCACTAGAGGTGTAGGGGATAGATGGCCGCTTACGGGAGCTTGCCCAGCTAACAATAAATACCGTATTGTAACTGGACGTGGATGACGGCAAAACAAACACTGAAATATGGTACATGATTACTGGAAAATCATTGTGACGAACGGCGATGTAAAGTTGATTGATAAAAACAAGATTCGAGGTTGTTAATAGGATTTTCTTTCGGGTGTTCGCTTACGGGAGCTTCAAAACAAAGAAAAGTCGTAATCTCTGAAAGTGTCCGCGGCCGCTTACGGGAATGTCCGCTGACGAGAATGTAAAAATACAGAGTTTGTATGGGAGTTAAAACGGGGTTTCAAACAAGGTGGCCGTAAGTAGAGCTGTCCGCTTACGAGAGTGTCCGTTAATAGAGCTTCGACTGTACTTGCAATCGTTGACTTCTGTTAGGATCACGTACTGTAGTGTTTGATGTCCATAGTATTATTTTCATCTAGCTTTCTATATTTCGTTACGAGAAAGAATCGTCGCAAAACAATAGGAAACATAAAACGCTCTTCTGCAGGCAAGAGGAAAAGAAAACTGAAGTAAACAGAAGAGATTGAAAATTTAATGAACCCAAAATAGCTACCCTCACCACGAGTCTCTCGTAGCTCAGTTGGTTAGAGCGCCCAACCGGTATCTGGGAGGCCATAGGTTCAATTCCCGTCGGGAACTCAGAATTTTTTCTTTGCCCACGCTCGTGACAAATGAACGCATCATCTTTATCATTTATTCACCCAGCTTAAAATTCACGATCATCATTGTTTATAAAATTATATTTGTTATATAGCTGGAATCTTTTTCCCAACAGCGCGAGCACTCCGATTGGCTACTTCGAAGTCACATGACATCATACAATAAAACTGTTTCCCGCCATAATAATACACATGCAAAAATTTCAGCAAGCTCATTGGCTGAGAGCAAGTCAATTAATCCCAAACAGTGCAGAAAGTTGAAACTGAGTGCAAAAAGATGAAATTGAGTGCAGAAAGTTGAACTTAAGTTGATTGACAGGATTATTTAGCGCTCAGTTGATATTGTGAGACTTCTCATTTTTTCATACATGAAGTATAAGTCACACTTAACACTTTTTTTTTCAAGTTAAAAAAAGTGTCAACAGTAGGATTTGAACCCGGGTCGTCGGATTACCGCGCGGGAACTATATCCACTAGGCTACCGACGACCAGCTGCAAGGAACCGTAAAATTTTTGCTATACATCCTAACCTCAAGACCTCAACCGTGTTGAGCAGTGGTTGGTGAACAGTAAGCTAATACTAAACCAGAGCAAAACCAAAGGGTTACTCTTTGGAACAAGACCACTGCTGCAAACCACCTCAGACTTTGTCCTGCAGATTCAAAGCAAGGACATAGAGAGAGTGACGAAGTTCACTTACCTTGGGACTATGCTCGATGAACAGCTTCACTGGAAAGAGCATATAGACACTACTTGTAAAAAAGTTAATAAGCGTCTAGGACTTCTAGCACGCATACGATCTTGCCTCACTCTTAAAGCAGCGAAGTGTGTCTACAATACCCTTATTGAGCCAATCTTAAGTTATACTGACACTGCTTGAGGTGAACTGTCTGTTGGCTCCAGCAAAAGTCTGCAGCGGTTGCAAAACCGTGCTGCCCGTATCATTCTCAAGCGTGACTTTTCTAGAGATACTTTTAATGTTTTAGGGTGGACTGACTTAGAAACAAACCGTAAAATACACAAATGTGTTTTAGTTTTTAAATTTTTGCATAACTTAGTTCCTCAGTATTTAAGTAACTATTTCATTAGGAACTACAATGTACATGGTTACAACACTCGAAGGAAGGCTGACCTCCATCTACCCAAACCCAAACTTAGCCTTGGCAAACGTACTTTTAGATTTTCTGGCACAGCACTTTTTAATTCACTACCTTGTAAAATCCAACAAGCTGTATGATCACTCTCCTCTTTTAAAAACCTTGTCAAAGCCCATTTTATTTATAGCACCTAATTTATGATATCTATTTTTCCCCTACCAGTTCATGCTTGTAACTCGTTTCAATTTTTTAAACTCTTTTTATATAACTATTTCAACTACTAGATATTAGCTTTTTTTAACTCTATTTTTTATAACTATTTTAAACTATTAGACATTTTATATTTTTTGAAATTGTATTTAGCAGGGCCCCTCTGGATACCAACCACTGTGCTGAATGGGCCACCCTGCATAAATAAAGTTTACCTTTACCTTTACCTAGCTAACCGCAAGCAAACTAAGGTAACCGGAGTGCTTTTTAGGCTAAATGGAGTGCTAGTAGGCTAACCGGAGTGCATAGTAGGCTAACCGAAGTGTATAGTAGGCTAACCGCAGTGCTAAATAGATTAACCGGAGTGCTTTTTTGTATTCACTACATGAACTGAGTGTTACGTGGTATAAAATGTCATGAGGTGTCTCCCTATTGTCTCACAACATCAACTGAGTGCAGAATAGTCACTCCCAGCCGCGAAAGCGCGCCAAACAAAATGGCGGCCGCTGTCGGAGGGTTTGGAGAGAACAAAAATATCAATTAATGCAAAGTTAGACCGATTTAACGAAAAATATCAGTGTATAAACTAATATACCAGCAACTGGACGTTTGAGCAGCACAAAAGAGGCTCTACGAAACTACTGAAGGCTACCAATCTAGGATTTCCTTTCGCGACAGCTCGTAAAGAATGAAGATTACAAGCCTGAATTGAAGTCGCACATTTCAGCTCATTCCCATGTAACTGAATGAGGATAAAAGCACCTGATAATGCATGACAGAGAGCTTTAAAATTCCGTAGCAGTATTTGGATTTACAAAGCTTGGCAACTCCGTAATGTTTTAACAACGATTCGGAGAGGTAAGCGACTGACCACACCATGTTTGCTGTTGTTTGTCGTCCACTTGCAGAGAAATTTTTGTATGTGTATTGTTAACAAGCAATCACTTGATTTTTCTCGTGTAATTTGGGATAAATCAGCGCGAGTAAATTTTTCAAAGACTACAAATTGCACTCGCCCTACGGGCTCGTGCAATTTGGTTAGCCTTTGAAAAATTTACTCGTGCTGATTTATCCCAAATTGCACTCGAAATCATGTGATTACCTATACAAAGTCTATGAGCGGGCAACGTTGCAAAATGCAAAATCTATGATGTCAGAGGGTAACAGTGCACTGCTACCCGCGAATGTAAACCGAAGACCGCTGTCATTCTTAGTCTTCGTTGTGCTGTATGACAAATCACTTAATGACTGGACCCTCGCGAAACCAGTTAATTTTGTTTTCCTCGAATCCATTGTTTTAAGACTCTCGGGAAAAAATTAACTTTTTCCCTTGCAACCAGTCATTAAGTGTTACATGCATGTCCCTCAGTTTTTCAGTTTCAGCTTTACGTGTTTTCAAAATCATTACCGTTACCAAAGATACCAAAATGGAAGGCATTTGATTGGTTACCTCGCCGAGCTTACGTGTGATAATTCATTGTAAAACAAAAGTCCATCCCACCTATTGTTCAGTTGTTTATGTTTCTCTTAGAGCATTCCGCGAAGTTGTTTTAGAAATACAGATTGAGATCGTTCGCAGTAAGTCAAGTAAGTAGCTCACGATTATTTTATAGTTTTAGAGCCTTAATCTAGACTACAACGAACTCATGTGTTATTTCAGAGCAACTTCTAGCAAGCAAGACTACTTACAATTGTTATTGTCATGAGTTGGTTCAAGTTCTTCCTTGTGTGTGCTTTGCTGTTGTGTTTGATTGAACCGTGCTTCGTGCAAGCACAGATAGGAGGAAAAGAAGGATGTAGAGGGGTCCGTGGCGGCGGGATAGATGGCATAAGGTTTGCGCCATGTCATTGTTTTTTGTCATAGATGTCCCGAAAGGTTCTTTATTAAACGCATTACATTCCGTCGCTGCCCGTCTCTTCTACATATCTCATTTCTTCATGCTGACTCTTCCACGTGTTCCGCTACAAGAGTGATGCAAGTAGTTGTGGCTTAGATCTTGTAAGAGGCTTGTTGACCAAGTTTGACTTTTGGCGTAAACTGTTTTCATTCTCTTCGCAAGCAAGAGACAATGATCATTTCTTATGCTTCTCGTCTGCTGAATAACAGCGAATACACGTATTTTATATTGCACGTTTACGCAATGTCTGTAGTTCAGAGATTTCTTGTTTAAAATGGTCTTCTTTATTCCGCAGGTGCAAGAGAGAAGTTGAAAATAAGGCAGATCAGGGCAACACCAGGGATAAAAGGTCCCTGTTTTCGATACTAAAGAAACTGGTTCCTCCTACAGGGCTCCATAAGCTGAATGCTAACAAACGACACGGATTAGAGTGAATACTGATAGAGCTGCATCAAGCCATCAACGATTGCGATCGGTTATATATGCTTCATTTATCAATTTAATAAGATTTCTAGTATGTGCTGCAAAACAGCTAGAAAAATAAAAATGATATTTACATAACGAATAGTTTTTAAATGGAGAGTATTATTAAACACAGCACCAATAGCTTCTTTGTGGAGCAGATTGTGGAATAGCAGCTCAGTTGCAATGCTGTAGTCCATAAGTCCAAAATTCTGCAAGGAAATGTATTTCAATTCGCTATGTCTTTTACACTAAATTGCCAACAGCCAAATGATTTCTACGGATAAATTATAGCATTGATATAATTTCAACGCTGTCACACATGACAACTTTGCCGGTCAAAGTATTCGCTAAAAGTATTCGCTAGTTCTTTTAACATTGTTAGATGTTGGTATTACCTTAATGACTAGCATTGCATCAGGGGCTGGTAAAATGCTGAAATTTACTTATCTATACTCCACCAGCAGGAATAATTTTTGCACGTACGCGTATTACAGTACCAACATTTGAATACGTCAAAATACCTATACCCTCCCCGGCGAGAAACATACCAACAGACTGATGTACTGAATTTTGGGTTGGTTTCAAGTGAAGTAGTTTTGCATTTTCAAATTAATGGATCACGGCTACTAACTATCAAATGTGCATTTTATGAAGGCTCCCATTGAGTCGCGTGATTCAACCTCGGTTTAGAGGCATTAAGCCCAAAGCCTATTACAGACAACAAAGAAAGTTTCATAACTTGTTTGGTAATTAATCAAGTTAATTATCGTCATATCTTTGTGCTCTACCGTTTGCCAGACATGACCAAAGGCGATGTTATAAAAGCCGGATTTCTTTTGTTCAACTGTTTTATATTACTTCAGTTTTGACCTCAACGTAGACTGCTTTGAAAATCACTGAACCCGACAAGCCGATTTAAGAGTGAATGTCAGTAAGAATCAAAGAAAATCAAAAAAAATGTGGCCACGGTCAAAAAATCGATTTCGTTCGTACTTTGTCAGTTTGAAGGCCTAGGTATGTAACTGAAAGATATGAAGTTAGTTTTTTGAAATATTCAATTTAACGGCAGAAATCCACGATAAACGATCATCGTACCGGAAGCTCAGATTTCACTTCTCGACGATCCGAAATTTTACACTTTTCAGCTTCACGCTACACAGACGTTTCAACGGCAGTGAATCTTTGCTAAGGTTAATTGTATAGATTGACTCTTCCTTAGTCAAAAGATAGTTCTTATTTATATCTCTTGTTATTTCTGAGTGAACTGAGCCTCGATCAAGTAGACACACTTTTCTCAATTAACCAAAAGTCTAAAATAACCCAAATTTAGCGGGCAAAAAAGCTAACCGGTAGTGCTTCAAATCTTCTGATATTTGAACGAGAGAGAGTCCTGTCATTGAATTTTACGTTTATGGTTTCAAATTTGTGGGATCTAGTAGCAATTTCGATCAAAGTTCGACAAAATTACAATTCGGCGCCTTTGAAATGAACAACTCAGCACGTGACATGTAACACGCAACAAAAGAATAAATATATTTTCCAGCTACAGGCAACACAGTAAAATAAAGTTTAAAGTTGCTAACGTTTCAGACGTTTGGAAAATGGTATTTATCTTAAAGATTGACTACATTATAAAAAATACTAAAAATAATCGCACTTCAACTTCCCTGATTAATTTGTGTCACGCACGAGCGATTCTGCCGGTTTCGAGACAAACACATATTTTAGCTATATTCGTTCAAAGTAACTCTTTTTTAATAACTTAGTTGTTGATGACATATTCATTGTCCAAGTGTTCGCTTCAATAACGAGGAACTCCCAGTTAACTTGCTGTAGAAAGAAAAAAGTTATATTGATGAAAAACTTTTTGCCGTCGCTAGACAGTATTGTGAAGTAACTGTTCCCATGAAAACTAAATATTGCATTGGTCTCACCGGCGCCCTTTTCTTACTTTGGATAGTATCTATATCTTATAAACTGATAGTTTATCGCTGGAGAAGCTTAGAGACATACAGTAAAACGAGTTCGTGATCGTTCTTAAATATTGCCGGTAGGATTAGACGGATGTAGTACAATGTAGTTCCTTGACTTCTGTCATACAGCTAAAAGCCCCACAAATTTATATGTCTTGAAGAGTTCTGGCACTGGAACAGAAGTAGAAGTGACTTTGGTAAGATTTGGGTGTTTTTAGAAACCGACAAACGCATTGGAAATTAATGATTATCTCTCACTCACATCATGCGTACACGATTGCAGCGTACCGGAAGTTAGGTATGTGCCGCGAGACAGATTTGGTTCTCAGTCCTTTTAATTTTGCCCTTTTGGTATCTTGATCCCGGTGTGATCGTTAGATAGGGGTCATTTCAGCTAATTAAATAAATTTAGAGTGCGTAAACGTACAGCTAAATGAACAAAAAATACTGTCTGATAAAACTCGAGTGCTCGTTGAACTTTCCGTGCTGCAATAAAAAAATAATGACCTGTTCACACATTTTTTTAGGTTACTTTAGGTTTTAGGTCGGGGATTAAAATGGGTATCAGTTTTTTTATTTTCCCTCCTTAAAAGGGTCAGGGTTCAGGAACCTTTGCAGGACACATGCCCTACACCTACATCCTAAATTTAGATAAGTAACCCCCCCCCCCCCCCCCCGGTCCCCGATGTTTCCAATGCTTTATTTGCCTCCTCTTCTCTGATTTTCCAATCCACTTTAATGAACAAATGAACGAACGAATGAATGAAGCATAGGGAATCCCTTTGCAAGGAGGGGACACCTAACTAAAAATAAAAACTTTGTACATATAAAAAATATGACAAGATTTAGGATACCTTGCAAGGTTAGAATAAAAAAAAATAAGATAGTATTTCAATCCGTCTTGCGGTTGAAATATGTTGAGGTATTTACGGCATAGAGCAAGAGGTGTAGTAGAGGTTTGGTAGTAAGAGAGGTTCAGGAGAAGTCGATAATATTTGTTCTCTTAAGTATATATATTTAGAAAGTTGACGAAATGTTATATTTGAAAATAGGAAAAACATGTTACTGAGGGTTTGAGTTCATCGATTCATGTTAAAAGATTAGTGCGTTGTAGAACATAGGAAGATCGTACAGATTTAGAGGGGGGGGGGGGGGAATCCTGAAAAATTTGTTTGCAAAAGCAAAAAAAAGCCCAACTAAATTTTTTGCAGGCAGGAAAAAAATTGTCTGCAGGAAGATGACACCGGAAAAAAAAACGTTTTCACAGACAACGATACAGCTTCCAAAAAAATAATGGTCCGCCCCATAGATAGACAAGATACAGCCACTTATTCAGTATTCTTAATATCCTAAATCCCATCAAAATAAGCCAAAATATATATGTTTTTCAATTCCTTTGCAAATTTATGCAATACTGCTCAACAAAGATTTCAATTTCCTTAAACGTTTCGACACAGGAGAGCAAAGAAAACATTGCGTGCAGAATGTAATTTAATTAAGTGAAATATTTTCACGTCTATTAAACACTGCAAGCAGTTGAATGAAAGAGTTTTCTTTTTCATAACTGAGAACTGCTTTCAAATAGTCACTACATGGAAATAACAATCAGATCAGAATTCAATAACTATTAAAGCGAGTTTTCATTCTGTCTTAACTACTTTTTGGCAAGTTTCAATATTTATGCAAATTTCGCGCGAAATGTAATTTGATTACACTGTCTTGTTTTCAAGCTCCAGATTGAATCTTGAATGGTGAATTTAACAAAACTCTTTTTAATGAAAGTTGCATTCCGTGAATGAAATCCTGCTTCAGTTGAATTGAACAATCAATTGCTGACTACAATCTTATTTAATTTTCCATTTTTTCAAAGTTATTTTTTTTGTTTATGAACACAACTGTCACTTCCGGATTTTTTTCATCAGAAGATGTCGATTTCACGTTGCGTCTCCCAGGGATTATTTAACAATTAGACCCGTAGCCCGCAAGGGCTACGGGTCAATAGCTATTGACCCGTGGCCCTTGAGGGCGAAGGGTCTAATTGTTTTAGTATCACCCAACTAGTCGGACAGAAAAAAGCAATAATAAAGTTAGCAAATGCAAGTTGAAAAAAGATTTATTTGGGAATAAAACGAAAGTAAGCGTCACGAATTTCTCTACTCGATGACTATTACTAATAGTCCTCTAGTAGCGTAGCCAATCAAAATGTAGGATTTGCATTAGTCCACTAGTTGGGTGATACTAAAAAAAAATAGCCCTCTGTGAGGACATGTGGTTACGTTTGGACTACGTGGCGGCCAGCAGTTACACCAATAAAAGCAAGCACCTTGCATATTTTAAAAGTTAAAATTGACCCGACATCATTATCTGCAGTAGGTAGTCTCGTGGTTAGTATTTTTGTTCCTGACACGTTGGATCCGGGTTCGACTCCCCCACGGCGCATTATTTGTTGAACATTTTATTTTTTTTTTATTTTTTTTTTAAGATGTCTAGTACATTCCCTGTATTTAGCTGCACCTCCAAGTCCTGAAAACTCCATTTGAAGTTCTAGTTTGGGTTAAATTTCATTCCGTGTGTCTTGAGAAAATCCTCCTTGACAAACGAACCGGAAACGAAGATTTTTAAGACATCAATGTCCACTTGTTTCTGCCGTTGAGTATTCTCCAGATTCATTTCCTTCAATTCTAGACTTCAAAAGATGTCTTGCAATCTTTAACGGAGAAAAAACATTGCCTCGAAAGAGCCTACAACAGACGCCATTTTCTTTGTTTGGTCAACCATGCGTGAGTATAGAGCATGGGAAAACGAGCCTGCAATGTCATATACGTTCTGACAACGTGGTAAAAAGAAAAAAAAATTCCGTGTACTGCGTGGTACTTGTAAGACTAAAAAAAATAAAAACAAAGTTCTTACTAAATGAGTATTAAGTCCCTTTCGAAAAAAAAATAATCTTCCATATGTTTTGGGCTCAGCACTTCTTCTTCTTCCACTAAAGAAGAGTTCTGACAACGTGACGGTCAGCAGTTATTCCCATGAAAAAACTTACGGACTTACTGACCCTCTGGCATAGTACGGTTACTGACGTAACCACAAAAACATGCAGCTGGCATGAAAGGAGAACATTTTCCGTGGCTTCACACTTGAAAACGAGGATTCATATTATTCCCCCAAGGAAGGTTCTTTGGTTTGGACCCTCTTACCCCCTGGAATTTCCAGTTTAGCTTCATATTTTCAGTTTAGCTTCATATTTTCA
The DNA here is from genome assembly GCA_963693305.1 of Meandrina meandrites. Classification (NCBI taxonomy): domain Eukaryota; kingdom Metazoa; phylum Cnidaria; class Anthozoa; order Scleractinia; family Meandrinidae; genus Meandrina; species Meandrina meandrites. The sequence continues at coordinate 26,474,915 of OY855906.1, forward strand.
TTATTTTTCATGATGTAGGCAATCTTTTAACTTAATACTATTTTCCAAACGTCTGAAACGTTAGTAACTTTAAACCTGATTTTACTGTGTTGCCTGTAGCCAGAAAATACATTTATTCTTTTGTTGTGTCACGTGTCACGTGCTGAGTTGTTCATTTCAAAGGCGCCGAATTGTAATTTTGTCGAACTTTGATCGACATTCGTACGAAATTGCTACTAGATCCCACAAATTTGAAACCGTAAACTTAAAATTCAATGACAGGACTCTCTCTCGTTCAAATATCAGAAGATTTGAAGCACTACCGGTCAGCTTTTTGCCTCGCTGGATTTGGGCTATTTTAGACTTTTGTTTAAATGAGAAAAGTGTGTCTACTTGATCGAGGCTCAGTTCGCTCAGAAATAACAAGAGATATAAATAAGAACTATCTTTCGACTAAGGAAGAGTCAATCTATACAACTAACTTTAGGAAACACTCACTGCGGTTGAAACGTCTGTGTAGCATGAAGCTGAAAAGTGTAAAATTTCGGATCGTCGAGAAGTGAAATCTGAGCTTCCGGTACGATGACCGTTTTTCGTGGATTTCTGCCATTAAATTGAATATTTCAAAAAACTAATTTCATATCTTTCAGTTACATACCTAGGCCTTCAAACTGACAAAGTATGAGCGAAATCGATTTTTTGACCGTGGCCATGATTTCTCTGATTTTTACTGACACTCACTCTTAACAACTGCAAAACGCTTTTAGAAAATTGTTTACAATGCAGCTGTTCTCAAACAATCGTAAATTTAAAAATGGATTTTTCTTTTCCTCCGTTTATACAGGACACTTAAACAAACTTATATCTTGAAAGTGTTTGTGGGCATATATTGTTGTTTCGGAATGGTGTAATTCTTGTTATGGTGCGCAGTAGTTTTTACTGATAATATAGGAACACCATCAGAGGATGATTACAATCATAGACGGCTGTTGTTTACCAAATTGAAAAGAACTGTGTCCAAACCTACCATGCTCTTTAAATTTTCACGATGAAAGAGCAGATGTGCCAAAGAGTCAAAACAATCTACTTTGACCGTAAATCAAGACTCTGACGGACTTGATTGAAATGCTACATTAACTGATTTCAATTGATTTAGAGCATGAATTGAAAGGGTTTCTTGTTTTTAGCAATAATGTCTCGTACTGTCATTTAAACAAGGCAGCCAAACTAAGAGAATCAGTTTGCTTTCTTGAATCTCCAAGGGTAATTTTTATTTTCGCTTCAATGTTAAAGTTCAGCAAGTTGGATGTCGGCGCCTTTCCTGTTTGTGTTGTTCTAGTACGCGCTCTTAAGAGTCTATGACTGAATAATCCGGGCAGGGGTCGGAAGAAGGGGGTCGGCCGATCTCCACCATATTTATGTTGCATACAGGTCTTACCCAACTAGTAACCATGGCAACATTTTTTTGTTGATTGACTTCATTGTCTCGGAGATCAGACCACCCCCCCAAAAATTGGCACAATGGCGTGACAAAAGTTGTGATTTTGGGCCAACTTTAGCAGTATGTATCTCGGAACGTTTTCTAGTAACAGATTTAATTTTACATCAACATAACACTTATCCTTTGGTGGTTTAAATGCATACAAGAACAAATGTTTACTATACATCATTCAAGTTCTGCATGCAATCTTAGAAGGCATACTTCGCGACGTTTTCAAAAATCGCAAAACTAGGCATTTTAAAATTCATGTTTCTCGAGGGTCCGGGAAGATACAAATATCAAACTAATTGCAAGTTACTCACCACACATAGGAGAATGTTTTAAGCCAGTGTTAAAATTGGGCCAACGAATTTCTATTTTTTTAACGGTTCACTGTTTTACCACTTCGACGACTTTCATTTACCCAAGCAAATTCTGAACATTTACGGCTTCCCTGCTGCTGTCGATCGTATTATCCGAATTTCGCCTTGAAAGCGTCCCTGACAGGTATGAACAACCAACAGGTATGGCTTCTTGTCATATTATTTATGATTTCGCTGAAGAACGCATTTATTTCAAACGAGAGACAAGTAAATGTATCTGGGGATTGCGTGACACCAGATCAACACGTTTCTTTCAGCGTGGCCACCAAGCCAAAGCGTCCACGTAGATGAACAGAATGCTATCTTTTCTTCTTGAATACGTGATCCAGACTCATAAATAGCTTTAAGATATCCTATAGGTTAGTTCCAAATCCAGTAGACAGCAGATAAAATAATGTTGATCTCCGTGTAAGACTGTCGTTGGTATGTAAAATGTACGGACATTTCCACTGACTTCCGTCACCTTTCGAGGCTTGGTTTTAGTCCGTTTATTCGTCGTACAATTTCTGTCCACGGAACGAATAATAAGTTGCATAAGAGGTGGATGACATTTGCACAACCGTTGGCAAAATGACTGCAAAATGAACTTCGTCGGGACGGTTCACAACATGAAACCTTGCGAGTGGACTGGGTATCAGAAAGGTGGGGGGTGGGGAGGGGGTCGTTTGGCGTTACTTCGACTGCTTACTGGGCGAGGGAGGCTTGTTAGGAAAATTCAAATACCAATAACAATTTCTAACGTTTTCGAAAATTCGTGTTCTGTTGTTTATCTTGTTTTTTTCTTCTGCACACGTTGTCTTTGATTCGCTCGCCATACATCGTAGTCAGATCCCAGTCCGTCTCATTGTTACGAAGAACCCTAGGAAGAGTTTTCTATAAAGTCCCGACTTTACACACGGCGATACCTAGCTTTTTATAAGGGATTTTTAGTACGTGTGCGGCTACCCTAATATTTGTGAGCGATGGTAAAGCTTCTTTTGTTTTTGCCATCATCTAACTGCTTCGCAACATTCGTGATGGAGTGATAATTCAATTACCTAAATTCAGAAAAGCGTGTATATTTCATCGTGGGAAGAAGACATTTTGTCTGGCTTCAAGAAGATAATAAGGCAAGGTACAGGTGTTAACAAGTTGGAAAAGTGCTTTTTTAATTTGTTTCCCTAGAAATGGCTTCACTGACAAATGTATCCGAATAGTTTGTAGAATATTTTTGGTTTCTTGGCGTTTAGTAGAAACATGAATGCCGCTTTGACGTCTGACAATCGTCTGACGACCTCCATTGACAAAAAACTAATTTCCTACATGGAATTGACAAATGAGCAACAAGTCGGGTAAGCAACGTGTTTACAACAGCTGTCGCTCACAACGCGGATGCAAGTAATTTACAGTATCTACTTTACCTAAAAAATAGAATATATCAAAGTTCACATTCGTCCCTGATCGGGTTCCATACCTAGATGTAAAAGCCTGTGACTTTTCCCAGGGGGGGGGGGGGGGGGGACCCCATATATGGGCTATACGGGTATGTGCCGCTCAACAGGGTATGTTTTTTGCTTCTCTGACTCTGGAACAGGGTATAAAAATCGCCCTTTCTCTCTGGAACAGGGTATATTTTATTTCAGGTTTGACTCTGGAATAGTGTCAAATTTCCCCTAGAATCCTGATTAACCACGGTCTAGTATAGCTAACTCCGCTCCCCTCCGTCGCTTGCTTTGTGATATCTGCTGTTTCCCGTGTTATTCCACAAAAAAGGCCATTTTCGTTGCGTGATCGGTCACGTCACGTACGTTATCGATCTTGTCTCGCATTTCCGTAACCTATTTAACCAGTACATTAACCAGTTATTCATTAAACAGTTGAGTTAAATAAATGTTCATTTAACTATTAAAAGTCGCTCCGATTTCACTCTGGATCACGTACGCATTAGTTGCTTTGCTTCAAGTCTGGAACAGGGTACCTTTTCTGCAATTGTTCTCTGGAACAGGGTCGCAAATTCATCATTTTTACTCTGGAACAGGTCAAGAGTCTTAGGGAGTCAGCGGCTCACCCCCGTAGTAAAATTAAAGGAGTACCCCCCCCCCCCCCCGGGGACATTTTTCTTTGTTTTAGAGTTCTTGTTTTCCTACTCTGTATTGTTTCGAAGTTCTTTGTTCTTTGCTTTGCGTCACTGGTGAGTTTCACAGGTGTTTAGACAGCTTTTTTGCAATTCCAAAGCGGAATGTCCATACTGCAAATTTCGCTGCTCTGTTTTGTTACTTTAATTGGCTACGTTTTCCATCTAACGGAAGGCAGTGGGTAGTCAGTAACGTAGAGAAGGCTTGCTGATTTTCGACTGTGGTTCACTCTGAGCTGACTCCAGATCCGTGGAGGTGTCAAAACAGATAACAGGAATGCGGTGTCAATTCCTCTCTTTAGCTGCAAGGAAAACGTTAGTGGGTACACTGTATTTGCGTTCATTTGGGCTCAGTGGAACGCGCAGGCGACACGCACGAGGCTTTTAACAGAAGTACACTTAATTATTAACATAGATGCGAGTGTTTTACTAGAAAATAGAACACTGATAAAATGTATACGAAATTACATCCGGAACCGTAGTGGCGTATTTTCCATATCTATCTGGTGAGGATAACAATGACGTCATTTCGCGCCATTGTACTGCTGCCAAACGGTGTCAAACGCCATGGGGCAAAGATATGAATTTTATGTTCTAGTGGGAAAAACAACATCTCACGAGTGAGATATTGTTTTGTCATGAGAACGTAAAATTCATATCTTAGCCAACGTGTAATGTTCTTTTTATTATATAGACAAACACTAGAGAAGCGAGTCGAAAGCACAAACCTTTAATACGTAAACTCTTGCAACTCGGTGGCTGGAATTTCTTAAATATCTCGCCCCTGGTCTACTTTGCAAGAAACAGTCCTTGAATTGTTTTAAGTCGTGAAGTTTGCTTCTTCATGTTTGTACCTTAGTGAACAATTTTTATATGTCAGCTTCAGTGAACCTAATTTTTCTGTCGATCGCCATCTTTCAACCGTTAACATCCTCTGTCTATTAATTGGTTGGTCTGTTTGCATACCGACGACTAAGAAATAACAAAAAGGACTATTTCCATGAAATTCCATTAACTTAGCTATCATGGCTGATGTCTGCATTTCCGTACATAAATTTCGTATCTACAAAACAGGGCCCGCGCAGAGGGAGGGGCTGGGGGGGCTTTAGCCCCCCCACTCTTTTACAGTAAAAAGAAAAAAATAAGAAGAACCTAAGTAAATAAGCAAGTGAAGAAAGAAATAAAGGAAAAAATATTAGTTAATCATGTATCGAGTGCATCTGGTGAATGATCATCCAGTTTCCACTGCCCGAAGAGTAAACATTTTGTCCAACAATGACGCAAGAGAGATTTAGTATCTTGGCAGTGATAAACATTCGTGAAGAATGGTTTTTGACATCACTAATATCGAATTTGCAGATTGTAGCAATAACAGAAAGAGAAATACCGTTTACAACGTTAAGCTGAAGTATGGCAAAAATCGTCAGATTCCTGGTTTGTAAACGCTAATGCAGTAGTACTGATTTGGATATTGTTTCAAGCAGGATTTGATAGTAAATCTATAGGTCTGGTTCTAAATGTTTAGTATGGTTATACCGTAAAAACATTACAATAATGTAGCAAGGCCGATAAGTACTATGTCAAAAAGTAACTTTGCAAGACACAAACACGACCAGAACGATAAAGTAGGGTTACAATCGCGGACAGCCATTCCATCCTTATTGGGATTCATCAGCGCAGTGTAGAAATCTAAATTACCGGGTATACCAGCTCGAAGGCCAGCGCAAATAAATTGCAATAATCTCCTGTAGATCCTTGTACGTTAGCACCATTTTTGTTTGCGGACCCTTGCTGTTTCAAGTTGTAAAAAATATTGCGCTTTAATACACTGTTTGTTAATTTTAAATCCACCTTCCGATATCTGAAAGTAAGTAACTGAAACCCTAATTTTCCCAGGGTAGCATGCCTCCGCTCCACCGCCCCCCCCCCCCCCCCCCCCCCCCACTTGAGCCCCCCCACTCAAAATCTTGCTGCGCGGGCCCTGCAAAGTCTATTCATTCCACCACCTTGTAAATACAACCAACGGTTTTTGTAGTCCCCAACTGTTGTTTTTTGTTTTGTGGTTTATTTTTTCTTCTGCGTTTTTCTGTTTTTTTTTTCTTATTGGGCCAAAGAAAGTGATGTATCAGAAAAACAGAGGGTGGAAGTAGAAGAGATAGATATCGCTTAGATATCGCTTCCCCTTGATTTTAAAATTGACAAATGAATCCAGGGCGTGGGATCGAAGGAAAAGAGCGTGCCGTTACTAGTCGCTACCCTATGGGGTTTATGTCATATTATATTGTTACCGGTGTAAAAAAATTATTATTCCCCCGAAACCTGCTGTCCTTGCTAGCCAAGTGGGAAGGCATAGTCGCTAAATCACACCGATTAAAACATCATTGCATTGGTTGCAAGTTACAATGGAAAATATTTTTGTTGAGCGCTTAAATGAGCTTCAACTAATAGAGGATACTACCGTGGTTGCGCGGAGATATGAAATTTATCTTCGAGTGTTCAACTGTGAGACATGGAGTTGAACACGAGAAGAGAAATTTCATATCTCCAAGCAACCATGTATTATTTTGTTCATTTTATTAACCTACTAATAACACTAATAACGAGTTTTTTTTTACGATTTTCCGAAGATTTCCGATGATTTTCAAAACGTTGTCCGATGGTCATACGAATGTTTCCTAACATTTTCCGAAGATTCCCGAAGATTGCCGAGGACGGTCCGAAGATATTTCGACTTAATATCGATTTCTTTTGTCTCATTCACCATTGAAACATGGCAAATTCTCGTCAGCAAACGGGACGAAATCGATATCTTCGCACGTGAAATCACTGGTGATCCTTGCAATCTGATTGACTCTCAGTAGTGCGATTTATCTGACTATGTATGTAATACGGTCTGGGGTATAAAATACGGATATGATATTAAAATGCGTACTGACTGCGAATTAACGGGAACTGAGTATAAAAGGATAACCAAGGCTGTTAAAATTCTGAGGTAACTCGGAAAAGTAAGCTTGTCTTTCAGTCGAAACAGCCGAAAGCTTCTTCCCAAGGGTGAGGAACAGGCAAATTGATTTTTTTCCTCTCTTCAAATTTCCATTTCTGAAGCGAATATTTCAATGCTGCTCCACAGGTCAGTCTAGGATTCCCTGAGCTCCTTCACGCTGCTTTATGCGTGTTTGTTATACTGCCTGATGTTGATTTCATCATGTCTGGCTCGCGCGATAGGCACGTGAGAATTTGAAAGACATCGTGCATTGAAACACATTTTCATAAAAATAAATAAAAAAATAAAAAAATAAAAAACAGGTGAAAAACATTTTTCTGCACAGTCCTTATTCCACAAAAGCACAACTTGGACCGTAGATCTTTTTAGATCCGATATGCTGCGTTTTTATTCAGCATGGTTGTGTCCATGCGCTTAAATGTTCGGAATGGCCGTGCCATCCACATTTAGGACAATTCGCTTTGTGAGACATCATCGTGAAAACACGTGATGTGGCAGTGCGTGATTCGGGGGACAAGTGAGTTCAAAGTACGGAACTTGATATAGTGTACATTGGGCAATCTATTTGCGTTGGCTCTTTCGCTGGCGTTATTTAGATTGCTACACCGTGCTGACGAGTTCCAAAAAGAACGAAACAGCTGTCCACGGTTGCAATCCCACTATATCGGTTCTAGTCGTGTTGGTGTCTCAAAAAGTTTACTTTTTATGTAGTACGATCAGCCTTGCAGTATTGTTTGTCACTTATTCCACACTCGGTGTTTTGTACTGACCAATCTAATTGACGATGTACTGAAAATCCAATCCAACTTATTTAACTTGACCGTTCGTTACCCTAGGCTTGATTTCCAGCCGTTTTGTAAGTCTGCGTTCCTTGGGAGGAGAATGGCACACCGGACTCCAAGAATGGATGGAGATCGAGCCATTCCTTACCCGGATTCCAGGCGTTTTCCGCAAGTCCATTCCATGACAGGTTACTAAGCAGTATGAATTTATGTCAGAATTTACCAAGCAAACATCATTCGCCTCTGCAACTTAGTTCCATGGCCTTGTCTGACGAATAAACGAACCATGACTAAGCCTCGAGACGACAGAAGTCAGTGGGAATAGCTGAACATTTAACAAACTTGTGAAGATGACATCAGCGGTGCCAGTTTATTCCGTGCCTACCGTACCGACTTTCTAGCGAGCTTCCTGGCGAGCTTATACAAGATCCACACAGCCCATTTATGGATGTTTGAAAGCTTTTTAGGAATCAAGATCAAGTATTCAGGGATAAAAGAAAGCATTCTTCTAATCAACGGGAAACATTTTGCTTTGGCTTGATGTCCTTTGATGGCCACGCTGAAAGCTTCGTGTTCAACTGTTGTCACGCAATCAATCTCCAGCATAATCGTAATAGCCGTACTTTTTCAGCATTTCTGTCTCTCGCTCAAAATGAATATGTTTTACGGGGTAAACAAAAATAGCAAGACAGGAAAAAAAGTTATTGATTGTTTACAGCTGTTAGGGGACGTTTACACGGCCAAATCTGGATCAACCGATCGAGAGTAGCTTGGGTAAATGAAAGTCGTCGAAGTGGTAAAACAGTGAACCGTTAAAAGAATTCAAATTCGCTGGCCCAATTTTAACACTGGCTTAAAACATTCTCCTATATGTGGTGAGTAACTTGCAATTAGTTTGATATTTGTATCTTCCCGGACCCTCGAGAAACATGAATTTTAAAATGCCTAGTTTTGCGACTTTTGAAAACGTCGCGAAGTATGCCTTCTAAGATTGCATGCAGAATGTGAATGATGTATAATAAACATTTGTTCTTGTATGCATTTAAACCACCAAAGGATAAGTGTTATGTTGATGTAAAATTAAATCTGTCGCTTGAAAAAGTTCAGAGATACACACTGCTAAAGTTGGCCCAAAATCACAACTTTTGTCACGCCACTGGGGCAATTTTTGGGGGGGTGGTCTGATCTCCGAAACAATGAAGTCAATCAACAAAAAAATGTTGTCATGGTTACTAGTTGGGTAAGACCTGTATGCAACATAAATATGGCGGAGATCGGCCGACCCCCTTCTTCCGTCATTTTTTGATTTTGCCCGGATTACTCAGTCAGAGACTCTTAAACCTTTCATCTGGACTATAACGAACTCAAGTCTTTGAAATCTCTTCCGGTAAGAAAGAAGTCATTCTGCCATTCTTCTGTGGACAACTCTCAGCCACTGCATACTAATGGCGATCGATAGCATAGCCAATCACATTGTAGCATTTGCATTAGTATGCTAGTAGAATTCTACTAATGTTTATTAGTAGAATTCTACCAGTACACTACTGCAAATGCTGCAATGTGATTGGCTGAGCTATTGCACACTATCAGCCATTAGTGTGCAGTTGCCGAAGGTCGTCCACAAAATGCGACGTTTTTATCGTTTTTCCGAAGTTTTGGAAGGAAGTTTAAATGTAAATGGATAATAAAATTCCCGAGAAGACTAAAAGAAAGACTTTAGCGGTTTCTTGACTTTAAAAGCTTGAAATTATTGAAAAACGGGTGCACGCGCGTAAACAACTGCAAATTTACCAAGGACAATTCAATGTGTGCGATTTGGTTAAAACGTTAAGTTCGATAATGCATAGGAAAATAATTAGAAACCATTATTTGCGTTTATTTTAGTCAGAATTCTACTAAAACAATTAGATTATTCGCTCTCAATTTCTATGAGGTGATAGTTGATTCGGCCTGCGGCCTCATCAACTATCACCTCATAGAAATCTCGAGCTCATAATCTAATTGTTAAATAGTGAACAATAGCTCAGCCAATCAGATTGCAAAGTACTAGACTACTAGACTTCTACTAATATCAAAGAGTAGCAAGATGTTTTGCATGTGTAACTTGCAAAATGAGAAATCAAACAAGTCACCTTTTGAGCTTATGGTAATTAGTGCCTTGGCTTTCCAGAAACTCCAACAATTATGAAATATATCGAACATAACTATCAAGCTAGGAAACGGTGTTAATTGACTAAGGATTTATATCGATAACAGTGTTTCTCTAGTTATTTGACTGAGGCACACAGTCAGTGCCCATTTTTGAGTATACCAAAGTGTTTTCTTGCATTGACTTCCTTTTTGGTGAATTTTATAATTTAAGAAAAACGGTGTATATGGAATTTCGTGATCGTAGGCTTCGTAGAGTACAAATAACGAGCGAAACGAGTACAAATATCACACGATACTTGTACTCGTCTCATTCCCCCGACGGCGAAAAAGATTAAAAAACCTTGGCAAGTCAGAAGTTTGGGGAAACGAAAACTTTGGATAATAAATCTCTTATTAGACATTTTAGTGTGTAGTATCGATGTAAATTTTTACTCATCATTTGCATTTTGACTCGCCCTTCGGGCTCGCCAAAATACTGCATGACTCGTAAAAATATACAGCGATACTACACACTAAAATGTCTAATAAGATATATATATCAAGTCAATAAATTTATATCTATCATTTTTGTAAACCCAGAGAGCAACTCTCCCACGAAACACAAAACACTTGTCACAAATGCATTAATTCAAAATAATTTTTTTAAACAATGGACATAAACCCCGAGACTGCGCAGTACGGACTACAAATCACCTTCAAAAATCAATGACCAGTAACAAGAATGTGCTGCTCAGAATTTTGCATTGTCAAAAGTAGAATATTACTACAGCAAAGAAGGTGAAGAGCGGAAAGCTGATATAACGAACTGGACGAACACACCTTTGAGACGGTTGGCGGTTTTCAGTTAATTCTTGTGAAAGCAATACTCGTTGCCAGGGATCTGCAATAGTTTTAAATTCATGTTTACTGTATCCCCAGGCGTAAAGAAAACAAATGACATTATTTCAATCACCAAAGTATTAAAAGTGTCATCGACAACCAATAGAATGACCACATTTTCAGCGTATCTCGAACGATTGATTGGGTTTTTAAAATTAACGCCCTCGCAGTTTAGTCGGATCGGGCTGCATGTTTACCAAAGAAAGTCTGGTAGGATAGAGTGAGCTTTAAAATTCGCTTCTCGGTGTTTTTTCGAAAAAGGAAAATGCAACTTAACACCGATCGTTGATTCATATTCTGCAGGTTTTCGCTTCTCGAGAAATTAGAAAGGACGACAGCATCTGCAGTTAAATTAATACATTATCCAAGGTAGGTAAGATCCCAGTATACTCTTGACAAAAATAATACAGACCGCCGCTCGTGGTTAAATTTGTTGAAATTTCGATTGATCGTAAATTTAGTGCCTCGAAGGAACGTTCCTGGAAATAGGGTGCCTAGGCAAGGTACATGCTTTCCAACAGGAATGGCTCATTTTGTAATGCGTAGTTGATGGTATGGCGCATGTAACCATACGAGAACAATAAGAATGTCACAAATGTCCTCTACGTACATATAAGCTGCTCTTTGAACCTCGAGAGAACAAAGAAATAATAGCAGTCTAAAACTTACTATAAATGTCGGTACGCCAGTTCCATACCGCTAAAAAAACTGTCAGTATAAACAATAATTTTAAACATTTTTCTTTGAAATACGTTGAATGAAAAGAAGATTAAGCGCCCGTAAATAAAAGGAGGAGAAGGCATTGTTACCACTTGCTAGCTTCTCTTAGGATCACGTACTGTGGCGTTTGATGTCCATAGTATTATTTTCATCTAGCTTTCTATATTTCGTTACGAGTAGAAAGAATTGCCGGAAACATAAAAGGAAACAAAAAACGCTCTTCTGCAGGTAGGAGGAAAAGAAAACTAAAGGAAAAAGCAAAGATTGAAAATTGATGAACCCAGAAAAAAATAGCTAAGCTCACCACGAGTAGCTCAATGGTTAGAGCGCCCAACCGGAACTCAGAATTTTTCCTTTGTCCCAAGCTCGTGACAAATGAACATATCATCTTTATTATTTATTCACTCAGCTTAAAATTTACCATCATCATTATTTATAAAATTTACCATCATCATTATTTATACTACTTGCTGTATGGCTGGAATCTTTTCCCTAGCAGCGCGAGCTCTCCGATTGGCTACTTTGAAGTCACATGACATCTAACAATAAAACTGTTTCCCGCCAAAAAGTCTCTGAGCTGGCAACGTTGCAAAATGCAAGATCTATGACGTCAGAGGGTAACAGTGCACTGTTACCCGCGAACGTAAACCGAAGACCGCCGTCATTCTTTGTCTTCATGATGTAGTATATATGAAATGATTCATATATGAACTGCAGGTGTATAAGTCATATACCGGTATCGCGGAGATCACGGGTTCGAATCCCGTTGAAGCCCTGAATTTTTTTCAGTCTTCTTTATTCCAGTTGCGAAATCATTACAACACAGGCACGGTTTAAGTGTGTACCCACATTTTGTGGGTCGATTATTATTCATATATTCACGCTATTGTTCTTTCTCATTGAATATTCATAATACACCGACCGATTACTTTCCGAAGATGTGGCTGGCTACTGCACGATCGCAAACGCTTTGATGTTAGGTGCGATATTTTTCCTTTGTTTTAGGATTTCTGTTTGATTGATTTTTTAAACCCTTTTGTTGCGACATATTAATTTATTCGTAAATTAAAGATCTCTTCGAGATTCGACTATTTCGCATGGAGTATGCGTTGGGGAAATGTTAGTATTGACCAGAAGGCTTTTATTAGCGCGCACCCCCCCCCCCCCCCCCAAAAAAAAAAAAAATTCCTGACTCTTTTACGGCATTTAACACAAACGTGCGAGTGGGAAAAAATATACCATATGCGTACTAAATTCAGACAAATAATTCCTTTCTGATGTAAACGTTTATTACAACTAGACACGCTGAAAGACCAATTCATGATTTGAAATGTTAATTATCAACCTTGATAAATTGATCCGAAACCAAACTTGAAGACGGTGAAAAACATTTCTTCACCTCCGCGCGTCATTTTAACAACTCGCAAAAACACGAACTCTCTCTACAAAATATAACACTAGTTCAAAACATTCTGGTGAAAGGTAGGTTTTCATTCTGTATGACTGTCACTGACATTTATTTAACCACCAGTGGTATTATCTTGGTACAGAAAAGCGGTAATTGGAGATAATAATTTGCGAATCATGGTGCCGTGAGATAGCGGAAAACTACTGAATTCCTTCCACAAAATTAACACTCAGATTGCTTTTTATGCTATCCATCACTATAACTAATAACAAAAAAAATACTTGTTTGCATTTTCCAAAGTACTGTAGTAAATCTTTGCATGTAAAAGGTCGTAAACTGAACACAATTATTAAATAAACAACAACGCGATGGTACAGTAAGTCGGCCACACGCTGTATATCAGATGTCACCATGCGCTTTTCAAATCAATACGCTTCAGAAGCCTAAAATTCCAAACGTAAACTGGGCAAATGAAAGAAACTTGAAGGAAGTTTTGTTTTAGATTAATTCTCATTTCAAGATGTAGCTACTAATGTATCAAAGCTTCAAAATTCTGCATATTTTTGAAGCCATGAGATCCTGCATTATTCACGCTAAAGCGTAAGTTTAATTTTAGCCCGACGGCTTTTTGCAGTCAATTTTTCACTAAGTGGCTTTACCGATCCTTCTAAAAATTCCATTTAAGTTCGAAGCAATATTGTACATTACCATTTTCCTGTCTGAAGTCTTGAGAAGCTGCATTAAGTCGTGATCAAGTCCGTGAATTGTGGTCAAAACAAAAGATTGCGTGACGAGCTTAAAATACTTCTTTCAATGAAGACGACAAACAAGCAGCTCTTAAGCATGTAAAACTAAGCAATTCAATCGATGAATAGCACAGATCTTTAAAAAATACCTACCTGTAGTTTGCAAAAGGCTAGACAGGCTAAATGACGAGCGACGCGTGAAAATAACATTTCGGGATCGAGAACTGCTGACGCATTCCTATCCAGTGACGTTTTTATCGCCCACAGCGAAAAGTATTTCTTTGACAAATTAAAACAGTCCCTTGAGAGTATACAAAAATGTGGGTCAGAGAGTGCCAACCCAATGATCCCAATTCTTACCATTTTCCTTGTTCCACGCAAAATAGTCGAAAAAAGGTCTGAAAAAGCTCAAAGCATGCACGTGGGAAGGCCCAGGGAAAGGCTGAGAAATTGACATGAACGCAATGCTCGGCGTCTGCAAATGTCAGACACCGCAAAAAACACTCGCAAACATTCTAGTTTCTGGAATGATTTTCATCAATAAAATAATTTGCTCCTTTTATTAATTCCAGTGTTCATTTGAATCTAAGCTTCGATTTTTTGACGTCTCGCTTTGTTAAAATCATACCGCTTTGATGAGTCCAAGTGAATATAAAGCTACGGAACCGGAAGTCCGCTCGATTATTTATAAACACTCCGTCTATCGATAGCTAGATGTTGGAAGTCGGCCCGTTTTTCGTAGTCGATTCACCGAATTAAACGTGGAAATTCACTGCGATGATCTTTCATTCTTAGTCTTCGTTGTGCTATATGACAAATCACTTAATGACTGAACCCTCGCGAAACCAGTTAATTTTGTTTTCCTCGAATCCAATGTTTTACGATTCTCGGGAAATATAATTAACTGTTTCCCTTGCGACCAGTCATTAAGTGTTAAATGCATGTCGCTAAGATTTTCAGTCGCAGCTTTACGTGTTTTCAAAATCATTACCGTTGCCAAAGATACCAAAATGGAAGACATTTGATTGGTTACCTTACTGAGCTAACGTGTGATAATTCATTGTAAAACAAAAGTCCATCCCACCTATTGTTCAGTTGTTTATGTTTCTCTTAGAGCATTCCGCAAAGTTGTTTTAGAGACACACATTGAAATCGCTCGCAGTAAGTCACGTACGTAGATCACGATTATTTTATAGTTTTAGAGCTTTGATTTAGACTACAACGAACTCATGTCTTATTTCAGAGCAACTTCTAGCAAGCAAGATTACTTACAATTGTTATTGGCATGAGTTGGTTCAAGGTCTTCGTTGTGTGTGCTTTGCTGTTGTGTTTGATTGAACCGTGCTTCGTGCAAGCACAGAGAGGAGGAGGAGGAGGAGGAGGAGGACGAGGACGACGCCATGGGGTCCGTGGCGGCGGAATAGATGGCATAAGGTTTGCGCCATTTCATTGCTTTTTGTCATAGATGTCCTGAAAGGTTCTTTATTATAAGCATTACATACCGTCGCTGCCCGTCTCTCCTAGACATCTCGTTTCTCGTGGCTGACTCTCCTACGTTTTTCGTTTCTCTCGTTCCAAGAGTGATGCAAGTAGTTGTGGTGTAGATCTTGTAAGAGGCTTGTTGACCAAGTTCGACTTTTGGCGTAAACTGTTTTCATTCTCTTCGCAAGCAAGAGACAATGATCATTACTTATGCTTCTCGTCTGCTGAATAACAGCGAATACACGTATTTTATATTGAACGTTTGATTTCGCAATGTCTGTAGTTCAGAGATTTCGTGTTTAAAATGGACTTCTTTATTCCGCAGGAGCAAGAGAGAAGTTGAAAATAAGGCAGATCAAGCCAACACCAGGGATAATAAAAGGTCCCTGTTTTCGATGCTAAAGAAACGTATTCCACATGTTCCAGGGCCCATGGGATGAATGCTAACAAAGGACACGGATTAGAGTGAATACTGATGGAAAGCTGTATAAAACCCTCAGTGATTGCGATCGATATATATGCTTCATTTATCAATTTGATGAGATTTCTTGTATGTGCTACAAATCAACTACTAGAAAAATAAAACTGATATTTACATATCGAATAGTTTCTAAAACGAGAGTATTATTAAACATTGAACCAACAGCTTTTTTTGTGGAGCAGATTCTTACATAAAAGCTCAGTTTCAATGCTGTTCTTTTCTATGGCTTAACCGTAAACCATAAGTCCAAATTTCGGCATGGAAATGTATCTCAATACGATATGTCTTTTAACACAAGTCGACTACATTGCCAACAGCCAACTGAATTCTACGGATAAATTAAAGCATAGATTTAATTTGAACACTGTTACACAGGACAACTTTGCAGATCATGGGAACCGTCAAAAAGTATTCGCTAGTTCTGTAAACATTATAAGATGCTCAAAAACGCTATCAAATCTTGAAAGCCAAGTTTTGCTGCTATTATTTTTCCATAGCTAACAGGTGAAGTTGACGAGCAGTTTTGTTTATATAATTATGAAAACGAAATGAGCAACTGTGGCAGTTATTCTAAGAATTTGCACTTTTGTAAAGGGGGCAAAATAATGATAGGCACCTCGGCCACCTCCGGGGATGGGAAAGCGGTTAGTAGTCAATAATCTCATCCAGATTGCTATAGTAATCAAACAAAAATGCTGTTATTATCTTACTGACTAGCATTCCAACGAGGGCTGGTAAAATGCTGAAACTTACTTATCTATGCTCTACCAGCAGGAACAGTTTCTGCACGTACACGTGTTACCAACATTTAAATTCCTGCGTGGAAATTACTGCCTATACCCTCCCCGGTGTGAAACATACCAACAGAAAGATGTACTGAATTTTGGGTTGGTTTCAAGTAAAGTAATTTTGCAATTTCAAATTAATGTACAACGGCTACCAACTAACAAATATGCGCTTTATGAAGACTCCCATCGAGTCGCGTGATTAAACCTCGGTAAGGAACATTAAAGCCCAAAACTTATTAATAAATAACAAAGAAATTTCCATAACTTGTTGGTAATTGATCAAGTTAATTACTAAGATATCTTTGTGTCCTCCTGTTTCTTTTGTTCAACTCTTTTACATGGCTTTAGTTTTGACCCCAACATGGACTCCTTTGAATTAAATTACTGAACCCGACAAAACGATATAACAGCTGCTAGCCGCTTCTAGAAAATTGTTTACAATGCAGCTGTCCTTAAGCAATCATATCTTTTTCACCTAAAACGGGTTTCTTCTTTTCCCGTGTTTATACTGTAACTTAAACACTGAACTTAGATCTTAAGCATTTCTGGGTTTATGGGTGTTCTTGTCATAGACGGGTGTTGTTTACCAAATTGAAAAGAACTCTGTCGATATATCCTATGTTCTTAACATTTTGGGTTTGAAACTTAAAACAGCGGATGTGCCAAAAAGTCACAACAATCTGCATGCAAGACCCTGAGGGACTTGATGAAAATGCTAGATTAATTGATTTGATTTGATTTATTTGTTTTGAAACAGAGCATGAATTGAAAGGGTTTAATGTTTTTAGAAATAGTGTATAGTATTATTTAAACAACAAATATTTAGGCATATATCAGTTTTATATTACATATTTACATAGATCATATACTCTTTTTTTTCTTTTATGCTATTTTGTGTTCACGCAGTCACATGTTTTGACGAGCGCTTGCGCTCCTAAATGTCGCGTGTTATTAAATAAAGTATTAGAGAGGTTAAGCATGACGTTTACGGCAAACGGCAAACGGCAAAAATCGAACTTTTGGTGTCTGATTTTAGCCGTTTGTACAATTTAGGGAAATTGTTTGCATTTACTGTGATTAAGGGATTTTTTTCCTATTTTTCGACTGGCTTTATTTAAGTGCTAAAGAAAAAGTGAGCAAAATCACAATTATTTTTGCCGTTTGCCGTTTGCCGTTTGCCGTTAACGTCATGCTTAACCTCTCTATTGTTTTTGTTATTGTTGTTGTTAATATGGCAGCCAAGCTAAGACAATCAGTTTGTTTTCTTTAGCTTGTAGTAACATCGCATCTCTAAGGTAAGTTTCTTGCTTCAATTTTAAACTTGAGCAAACTGAACTAATATAATGATGTTGACGCCTTCCCTCTTTGTGCTGTTCCAGATTTTAGTTTAATCGATAAAACAGGTTTTCGTTTGGCTTCATGATCTCGCGCTATTTGAGTGCTGCGCTCGACGACATTTTCTTCCATTCAGGCTTTCAAAAGATATTCCCATCTAGGTTGAATTCAACGGTCACACATTTGGCGGCAAGGGTCTAAAAAACAAATTTCCTAGCTATTCTTAACTTAACTACAAATTTCGATTTGAATTCCAGAAACTCGACACCAAAATGCCACCCACTTTCGGGGCTCAAAACGTAGGCCGTGAATATTCGCTTCGAGTGAGAAAATAAAGCCCTCTAGAAGAAAAAACCTTTATTTTATAGATGGCAAGAATTTCAATTAGGCAATAGACCATGCCAAGGATGCGCAATACTTTGAAGGTGTCTCAATACAGTTTTTTCTGAGCCATACCTAACATTCTTAATTGGCCGTTTAGCAGACTTTCCTGACACGAATCTATGTGAAATTTACACCAGTTATTGGAACTGGATTGGAGGTCTACATACTATACTTTTTAGTAAAATCGATATTTCCAAGGCAACGATAAACAGAATATCACGAAATCAGTTAAACTTGAATTCTACGTTAATCAGATTTGATGTAAAAAAAAACACTAACACCAGTATGTGAAACTATGGTGTACTGCACATCGAATATACAAGAAAAAAAATCTGTATGTTTTGTTTCGAATAAATAGCAAATACATTTCAAACCATGCTTTTTACGTGATGATGATAAATGGACCGGGACGCACACACTGCGTTGATGACATAACTTCGAAATAACGCCAAAATGTGTATTTAACCTATCTTTCGTCGCAGTGAAAGTTGTTTTGATTTTCTTCATCAGGATCCCGAGAACTGGATTTCTTCATACGGTCACTGCCGTTGTAATTATTAGTAAATTTTCCACATTTAGCGTTTTTTCGAAAATCTCAAAAATGGTTAAAAGGATCTTTTCTTTTCACAACACATGGTTGGTGATACAAAAAAATTAATTTCAAAGTTTAATTCACATTGATTCACTGAAACACGTCCAAATTTATCGATAACGAAGGCGTTTGAACCGACGTTTACTGTATCCCCAGGCGTAAAGAAAACAGATGTCACCATTTCATTCTCCAAAGTATTTAAAAGTGTCATCGACAACAAATTGCAATAAAATGACCACATTTTCGGCGTATCTCGCACGATTGACTGGGTTTTCAAAAATTAACGCCATTACAGTTTAGTCGGATCGGGTTGTATGTTTACCAAAGAAAGTCGGGAACGGTAGATTTAAGAATTAGTAGTTTTGGAATTCGTTTTTCGGCATTTTTAAAAACAGGAAAATGCAACAGGTTTTCGCTACTCGAGAAAGGACGGCATCATGCAGCTACATTGATACAATATCCAAGGTAGGTAGGATCCCAGTATGGTCTTCACAAAAATAATACAGACCGACACTGGTGGTTAAATTTTTTGAATTTTCGATTGATCGTGAATTTAGTGTCTCGATGGAACTTCCTGGAAGTAGGGTGCCTAGACAAGGTACATGCTTTCCAACAGGAAGCGCTCATTTTGTAATGCGTAGTTGATGGTGTGGCGCAGTAACCATACGAGAAATAATACATACGTACATAAAAGCTGCTCTTTGAATGTTGAACCTCGAGAGAACAAAGAACTAATAGCAGTCTTAAACTTATTATATAAATGTCGGTAAACCAGTTCCATAGCGCTAAGAAAATTGATGAACCTAGGAAAATAGCAAAGCTGACCACGAGTCTCTCGTAGCTTAGTGGTTAGAACGCTCAACCGGTATCTAGAAGGCCATGGGTTCAATTCCCGTCGGGAATTCAGAATTTTTTCTTTGTCCCACGCTCTTGACAAATGAACATATCATCTTTATCATTTATTCACCCAGCTTAAAACTCGCCGTCATCATGATTTATAAAATTATATTTGTTGTATAGTTGGAATCTTTTTCCCAATAGCGCGAGCACTCCGATTGGCTACTTCGAGGTCACATTGCATCTAACAATAAAACTGTTTCCCGCCAAAAGTCTCTGAGCGGGCAACCTTACAAAATGCAAAATCTATGACATCAGAGGGTAACAGGGCACTGTTACCCGCGAATGTCAACCGACGACTGCCGTCATTCTTAGTCTTCGTTGTGCTGTATGACAAATCACTTAAGGACTTGACCTTCATCGAAACCAGCTAATTTTGTTTCCTTCGAATCCAATGTTTTACGATCGTCGGGAAATATAATTAAGAGTGACAGTCCGTAAGAATCCAACAAATTCTTAAATTCGCGGCAAGGGTGAAAAAATCAATTTCGCTCATATTTTTTTGTTTGGTAGGCTAGGGTATAGCTAAATTCACTGGATAGTTTTTTTGGTCAAATGTCCTTTTATTTCTGAGAAAAATTCAAATAACGAAATTCCGTTAAAATCGCCATTTGAGGCAATGAATTATTACACAGGTTTGAGAGCCTCGCATGCAAAGACAAATCATTCCACCACCTTTAAAACACTCAAACCTGTTTTAGCAATCTCTTAACATCTGTTGGAATGATTTTGGTAAATACTGAGTTGTTCTTTGGATACAAAATAATTTAATTTCGAACGCTTATAGTTCACTGCAGTAAAAGTGCTTCGTGGATTGTATTAATTTTCACCATGTGGAACACCTTCAAATGGGCTAAGCTTCTGGTGGTTGACGTTTAGAAGGATGGTCTAGAGACTCCTGCAAAAATTTCTTTGGGCAAATGATTTAGAGCGATGCGAGAGCTTTTCAAAGTTCGTTAAAAATGCAAATATTTGACCTTCCCGATCAACATTCCATTTGGAGGTCAATCATATATTTTAGTCTGCATCACTTCATTTAACTCATAACAGGTTGGAATAGGCAGAGGGGAAATCATTTCGAAGAGTTCTTACCTTAGTTACTGTAGAAGACAGGTAGAATGCCAGATTTTAGTGCGATTCTCTCAGTCATTAGTCGCATGTATGCGGTTTATATGTAGTTCTGTTTGTTTAACGTCCAATGAAAACCGTCAACTTGCAACATGTTCCGGGCGATGGTCGAATAACTTTTCCCCATATTTTCAGAACAACCAGAACAACTGTATTTCTTCAACCTCTAAGGCCCTTCTTGAATGTTGCTTGGTCTTTAGTACACTAAAACATTTACTTCCGACCGACCGATCGCTGTGAGAACAGGACGCAAACAGCAGTGATCTTATCAGGCGTTCCTTACTAGTCGTCACGCAATGCTGTCATAGGCCTTTTTTTTTGGGGGGGGGGGGGGGGGGGGGTGAAGGAAGGGCAAAACTAGTCGATTTCGGTGGTCTAAATAAAATAGTGATTTATTAAAGAATTTGTTAACAGAAGATCACTACTCTCTACCTATATTATAGAAGAGAATTAAGAAAATTCTTTTTCTTCATTTCATAATTAATTCACAGTAATTGCTTTTTTGTTTTGTTTTTCTCTTTCACATATTTCAGCCTTCACTCTTTTTTGTTTCTTCTCTTTTCGTTTATCGGTTTTACCCTCTTTGTGCCCCATTTGATATTCACTTACTTTTTATTCTCCTGTCTTCACTTATTTTCGTATTAAAATACGAAAATAAGAAATAATACAAAGATGATTTGACCATAAGGTGAGAAAAAATTCTGAGCCCCAGATGGGATTCGAATCCACGACCCTCTGAGTTCTAGATTGCATGCTCTAATTGTTGTTTCCTTTTCTTGATATCTTTTTTGTTTCGGGTGGTCCAATTTCTTTTTTTTTTGTTGTTGTTTTTTTTTGCTTTTCTCGTCTTTTCTTCTTTTCCTTGTCCGTGACTCATCTTTTTATCACTTTTATCGTCAACGCAGAAGTAGATTTTCCGAGCGCGTTCCGAATATCTAGCTATATAGGTGCCATATGCATGCTTGTGGACTGCTAAGCATGGCGTTGGTTTTGTCCGTGGGGGGAGGGGGAAGAACGTCGGCACTTTTTTGGAGACATGTGCTAATCAAGCCGTTGCTAAGAACATCCCCATGAACGTTTTTTTATATTAACTGCATGTATGCACGTCTGTAGAATATGAACAGAAGCTTTGTTACTGCGCACACTCGGTTGCGCGGCACCTCTATGTCGCACTTCCAAGACCTTTTCCAAAGGCCTTCTCTCCCCCCCCCCCCCCCCTCCCCCCCCCCCCTAACTCCCACGGTTCTCAAAAATGAAACTTTGGTCTCTTTTTGTGGTAGAAACACACAACCAAACTGCCTCACGGAAAACTCAAGATAAGGTGATGTTCGGCAATATAGCATGTAGGTGAGTCATATGCGGACCAGTGGACCTTTATACTTGTTGATGTGTAATTTATATACGGCGGATTTATAATTAGGGGGCTACCACACCCCACAACAAGCACTCTTCCCGAGAAACTGAATACTGTCAAACCACCTTGTCAGTATTCTCCTGCCTCTGCCTTTGAGCTTTTCAAACAAAATTGGTCAAAAAACAATTAAACAAGAAAAAATAAAAGATAAAAAAATCTCGGCTTTGGTTTTGGCGTTCGCCCACTCAGCGCCTCACTTTGCTCGCCGAGAATCCCGTCGTGTCCGCTCGCATGCTGCCAAAACCAAAGCCGAGAGCCTGCTCGCAGACTAAAATACCCACAGTATTTAACCAAAAATGTAACTTTTCAAGGTTTAGACCACTGCCAAAAACCTTGTACGATCCTGAACTTACTCTACGTTGGATCAAACTAGATCCTCACCAGTCAAAAGAAAAGAACATATAGAAATGTTGCAAGGACTGGTCAGACAACGTGCAAAAGGCGTAAATACAATATTTCGGCAGGCCAAATACGCCTTTTGTATAAGCGTTGTCTGCATTGTCTGACCAGTCCTTGCAAAATTTCTATGTTTCAAAAATGCAAATATACATTAGGGGAATTCTGCTATGAAGGGCTCAGCTAAACAGCTCACCGACACCAAAAAATATTCTGTTTGTTTTGTTTCGTGACTGACTGAGTATGGAATCCAACAAGAGCACGAAGTTATTTTTTTTAATTTGATTTTATATATTTTTGTGGGAGAGGTAGAAATCTTGCACAGTGTCAAATTTGGCAGTGTCTGCTAAATACAAATTAAACTACTTAATAAATCGAACAAAATCTGTGGAATTTGAATCCAGAACAGCAACACATGTAACAAAATTTGTGCTTGGGAGAAAATCGCTTAATTTCATTTTTGTAACCACTAAGTAAACAAACCATAGTCACGTTAATTACTTGGCGCCTTTTGTTTCCTTTCGGGCGGAACATACGAGTAAAGATTTTTAAAGTGCCACTCCGACCAAAATTTTCGAACTCGATGTTTTTGCATTTTCTTAATCTATCAGTGGTTCTTACTCACCTGTCCACCTGTCCAAACCGTTCTGCTGTCCGAGTGCGGGAAGGCCGTTTTTTTCGACTGTTTTTGTCGAGATTTTTTGGCCGCCATTATTCAAACACGTTCCATCTTGGTCGCGAATTCACCGGATGTGACGTCAAACACGTAACCCCTAAAATGCTGGTTGCTCTGCAAAATTTCGCTTCGCTAATTCAACCTTTTGAGATTTCAAATGCAGTTCTGCAACAACAGTGAGCTTCATTTTGCTGGGAATTTGATGTGTAGTACAACAACGTTGTGAGCAGTCAAACCTTCGAGCAGCTGTGATCTCAAATATTGACAGAATAAATGGCTGAGATTTGCTCGCACACACCGAGCGAACTTCCGTTGCCTGAGTAAGTTTGGTATTCCATTTTTGAACGGAGTTTCCAGAGTTTGATTTTAGAACAATTTAGGAGAAACAGAGGCCATCTTTCTGTCCACACAAGATAAGCATTGAATTGCAGTGTCTTATGTAGTATACTTTCTAAACTCTGTTTTTGTTTTGGTGCAGGTCGATCACCTTTGACAATGTGATATTTTATTTATCTTCTCAACCTGATGATCAATTTTTTGTCAGGCTTTACAGAGTTAACTACGCCTAGGATATTGTGGTTGTTCAGCACATCATTTTCTCTGAATGGCTGATGAATATAATATCTGAGAGTCAGAGTGATGTAACTGAAACTATTTATAGCATACAGTAAAGTTTGAAGTACATATTTGTGCATGTGTGCTACCTTTATCTTTTATTGCCTACCTGAGATTTTGGAGCTTGGGAGCAAACAATGTTCAATTTGGCAGCCTTAGTTTACTTTGGTTTCAGTTAGGGCCACCTTTCAAACTGCATACTAATTTTAACAGCCATTTTAATGTTTTATTTTTTTTTAATCATAAGCTCCCAATCTATTTTCTAGTAAAAGAGAATGTCTACGTTATAAATTGGTTCTTATCTTTTATCCCATACAGTGATAAATACAACCAATCCAAAGACTAACAAGCCATGTTTGTAGGTTTGATACCAAGGCTATCTCACAGTATCTAATAATAAAGTGTTAGGCTGAAAAGTAAGGTAATGTAACTAAAATTTAATGTTCACATACAATGCTTCTTTGGATATTTGCCTTTTCAAATTAAGGTTAATGCATCAGTTCTTTCAATAAGATTTTACGGTGGCTGCTCTTGCATTGTGCAGCACCCACAAGAGCTATATTGGCTTTGAACACCTCACCTTTATGTGGAACTGCACTATTGAACTATTGATTGCAGTCAGTGATTTACCTCAAAATACCTGCCAGAGCTCCAGAAGGTGGCAGATCTAAGTGAAAGCACTGATACATTTATAAGAAGTTAATTTTGTCTTAATCATTTCCTTTGGGCAAATTACTACCCCGGTACCTTTTTTGCTGGACAGCTGGTAATTTGGCATTGCCTCAAAAAAGAAATTGGCCCAAACTATTAGCCAATTATTGTCTATGCCATGCAAGAGTGATTTATTTAACCCATGAAACAACAGCTGCAATTTGCACTTTTAATAGTCAAAACAAGACAAAAGACATGGAGTAGTAACTATATAATATTTTTTTATTATCATCAAACTTCAGCACTGTCTGCAGTCTGTGAGTTTAAATATTAATGATCATCACATAGCTAGCAGAATAGCACAATCAAATTCAGCATACCCAAACGTGCAACATGTGGGAAATGCGATGGCCTAATATTGCTTAGCCCATTGGATGCCAGATCAAATTGTCTGGGCTCAAGCCCTGACCAGGGTCATTGTGCTTTTACATATTTTTTTTTATCATGCAGGTTTTAATGTACATTTACACCAGCACTGTTATAAAACAGTTGGTTCATGCTTTTAGCTGTGCACTATCAAGTTATGTTTGGAAAACACTCTAGAAGCTAGAGTTGCTCTTGGCTATCGCCCTGAGCAACTCTTGCCTTTCTTTTGTGTTCTCCAAACTTTGCATGTGTACCATAACTTGCTGGTGCACATTAACGCACAAGACAATTGTTAAAAAATTATGGCATTGAAATCAAACAATCTCAGTTAGAAAATTAAAAGTAAAGTACATTTGAGCAAATCTTATAGAAATCATTTGTTTACTACTCAAGTTGTTGAAATTGCAGTGTCACTACTTGCCAACCAATAATTATTATGCGCCTTTCTGCACTGAAGATTATAATGATCCAAAGCTTAAAGAATGAGTAATTTGGATATTCAAGCCAGTTTCTCTGTAGGTTGAAAAATATGTACCTTATGCATGAGGCCTTTCAAGGGGTTTTGGCGACAGGCGACATCCCTGCAAAATTGCTAAAAATGTAGCGACAATCTTGTTCCAGAACACCGACAGCTGACAGAAACTGTTGGTAAAAAAGCGACAATTTGCGACAGCAACATTTGTCTCAAGCCATATAGGCGACAGGTGGGATGGAAAATGAGCGACAAAGTAACATCAGAACCCCCCTTGGAAGGCCTCATACATGGAATGAAACTGCTGTGACAAAGTAAGAAACTGTACTGCAGCTGTAGTTATTTAAATTTATCTTTGGTTTAAAACTTGTGAAACTGCAGTTTGATTTTAAGTTTTTGTTGTCTCTTATATTCATCATCATGTGATGAAACAAATTAAAAGGGAAACAAAAAACTGGTTTGGGAAATTTTAAACCACATCATCAATGTACTGTTTCTATTCACATAAAATAACATCACTTTTATGTAAATTTTATTATCTCAGCCCCACTGAGTCAATCATGGCATTCCATGGTTTTCAGTGATTTATTTTCATTGCTTGTGATCAGTTTTGCACTCTTAAAATAAATCAGTGCTATTCCTCCAAACAAATATAACTTCTTTTATTATTAACATCTAGTTCTATTGACTGAGAACCTGATCATGATAATGATGGTAAGTACCCAAAGCAGACTCAATTTTCGGAGACATCGCTAGCAAAAGACTCCCTCAAAATCTCGTCAAAACGATAACGATAGTAAACAGACAATAATAAGACTGGAACTTCGTATGAAGATGATCTATCAGGCACTTCAATCTTTCTGCGTAGTCATAATCCGCTCACTGCACCATGACGAATGCTTTCGAAAGCATTGGCAAAAAACAAAATAGCACAAAACCAATAAAACACACTACGTACCACTTTCTAAAATTAGTGTGCCGAAGTGGATCAAAAAGGCCGGGTATAATTGTGAAGTTGGACCATCAAAAGTATGTAGCCTGGACTGTAGCTTCTGATCGCTTTTTGTCTTCAGTAATTCGCGGCTTCTTGATCGTTCGTAATACACGATCATTGTACGATTGAAGGCCTGCATTTTCCCGGTTTGTTGGAGGAAACTTTGACTCGGAAGGCAAGAATCCCACCGCAGAATCGCCAAACATTTTCGAGCAAAATCTAGACAAAAACCCACAAAAACAAACTAAACATCGCAAAGGACAGGTCACGTGTTACTTGTTTTACGTCACAAGAGGACCTGCCGCTGTGAAATATGCGGGCTCAGCTGAAACCAGTTTCGAGTAATGGCGGACGGAAAATTGCAGTTTTTGAAGCCCAAAATTTCGATGAAGGAAGGCTTATTATTTTTTTGTTTCTGGGTAAAAGCACATTACAGTCACCGGTAAGTTATTCTGTAACAAAAAAATTCCGAAAAAAAAATGTGAAATTTCGTCGGAGGGGCACTTTAAATGATATATAATCAACCGGCGGCAAATTTGCTAACAGAAAATAAAAGGACATTATTCTTTCAAGGCCTTCGTCGGTGGTATTACTGGAATACGATTAATATGCGGTTATAAACCTAAAACTATTGATAGCATTTCTGTTGGCCCTTTTCTGTTAACTTGTTTTTTCAGTATGATAATTTTAACGTTCCCAACGACCCAATGTGCACAACCAAGTTTATACATTTTCCTGGATTTCAGAAAGAAGACTAAACTTTCCTAAATTCATCACTTTTTTAATTGTTGTTAGGGTACCGAAATCGGCAACTTTTTTCTTTCCACCACCCCCTTAAATGCCGATGACAGCATTACGTCACGCCTAATAAGATTAAGTACCGAAATGTTTGTTCTCACAGCGATCAGTCGGTCGGATGTAAATATTTTAGTGTACTTCAAACTAAGCAACATTCAAGAAGGGCCTTAGAGGTTGAAGAAATACAGTGGTTCTGAAAATATGGGGGAAATTTATTCGACCATCGCCCGGAAACATGTTGACAAATGGACGTTGAACAAACAGAACTACGCATAAACAGCATGCATGCAACGTATGACTGAGAGAATCGCGCTAAAATCGGGAATTAGACCTGTCCTCTGAAGCAACTAAGGTAAGAACACTTCGAAATGTTTTTCCTTATGCCTATTCCAACCTATTTTAAGTTAAATGAAGTGTTGCGGACTAAAATATGTTTGACCTCCAAATGGAATGTTGATCGGGAAGGTCAAATATTTGCATTTTTAACGAACTTTGAAAAGCCCTCGCATCGCTCTAAATCATTTGACCAAAGAAATTTTTGCAGAAGTTTCTAGACCATCCTTCTAAACGTCAACCACCAGAAGCTTAGCCCATTTCAAGGTGTACCACATGGTGAAAATTAATACAATCCACGAAGCACTTTTACTGCATTGAACTATAAGCGTTCGAAATTAAATTATTTTGTATCCAAAGAACAACTCAATATTTACCAAAATCATTCTAACAGATGTTAAGAGATTGCTAAAACAGGTTTGAGTGTTTTAAAGGTGGTGGAATGATTTGTCTTTGCATGCGAGGCTCTCAAACCTGTGTAATAATTCAGTGCCTCAAATGGCAATTTTAACGGAATTTCGTTATTTGAATTTTTCTCAGAAATAAAAGGACATTTGACCAAAAAAACTATCCAGTGAATTTAGTTATACCCTAGCCTACCAAACATAAAAATATGAGCGAAATTGATTTTTCCACCCTTGCCGCGATATGTTTGATTCTAAGGTACATGCCCTCTTAACTGTTTCCCTTGCGACCAGTCATGTCGCTCAGTTTTTCAGTCGCAGCTTTACGTGTTTCAAAATCATCACCGTTGCCAAAGATACTAAAATAGAGAGCATTTAATTGGTTACCTTACTGAGCTAACGTATGACAACTCATTGTAAAACAAAAGCCCATCCCACCTATTGTTCAGTTGTTTATGTTTCTCTTAGAGCATTCCGCAAAGTTGTTTTAGAGACACACCTTGAAATCGCTCGCAGTAAGTCAAATAAGTAGATCACCATTATTTTATAGTTTTAGAGCCTTGATTTAGACTACAACGAACTCATGTCTTATTTCAGAACAACTTCTAGCAAGCAAGACTACTTACAATTGTTGTTGTCATGAGTTGGTTCAAGTTCTTCGTTGTGTGTGCTTTGCTGTTGTGTTTGATGGAACCGTGCTTCGTGCAAGCAAAGGCCGGAAAACCATGCGGCGGAAAAAATGACATAAGGTTTGGGCAATTTCATTACTTTTTGTCATAGATGTCCCGAATGGTTCTTTATTAAACGCATTACATTCCGACGCTGCCCGTCTCTCCTACATATCTCGTTTCTCGATGCTGACTCTCCTACGTTTTCGTTCCTCCCGCTCCAAGAGTGATGCAAGTAGTTGTGGTATTGATCTTGTAAGAGGCTTGCTGACTAAGTCCGACTTTTGGCGTAAACTGTTTTCATTCTCTTCGCAAGCAAGAGAAAATGATCATTACTTATGCTTCTCATCTGCTGCCGGGATAACAGCGAATACACGTATTTTATATGAACGTTTGATTACGCAATGTCTGTAGTTCAGAGATTTCGTGTTTAAAATGGTCTTCTTTCTTCCGCAGGTGCAAGAGAGAAGTTGAAAAAAATAATGCAGATCAGGCCAACACCAGGGATAAAAGGTCCCTGTTTTCGATGCTAAAGAAACGCGGTCCTCCTGGAAAGGGATTAGAGTGAATACTAATGGCGCTGCATCAAGCCATCAGCGATTGCGATCGATATATACGCTTCATTTATCAATTTGATGAGATTTCTTGTATGTGCTATAAATCAACTACAAGAAAAATAAAAATGATATTTACATAACGAATAGTTTTTAAAACGAGAGTATTATTAAACAGTGAACCAATAGTTTTTTTTGTGGAGCAGATTGCTAAATAAAAGCTCAGTTTCAATGCTGTTCTTTTGTATGGTTTAACCGTAAACCATAAGTCCAAATTTCAGCATGGAAATGTATCTCAATACGATATGGCTTTTAACACAAGTCGACTAAATTGCCAACAGCCAACTGAATTCTACGGATACATTATAGCATAGATTTAATTTGAACACTGTTACACAGGACAACTTTGCCGATCAAGCGAACCGTCAAATAGTATTCGCTAGTTCTGTAAACATTTTAAGATGCTCAAAAACCCAATCAAATCTTCAAAGCCAAGTTTCGTTTCTATTATTTTTCCCTAGCTAATAGGTGAAGTTGACGAGCAGTTTTGTTTATATAATCATGAAAACGAAATGAGCAACTGCGGCAGTTGTTCTAAGAATTTGCTCTTTTGTAAAGGAGGCCATACGTGATATGCACTTCGGTCACCTCCCGGGATGGGGAGCGGTTAGTAGTTACTAATCTCATCCAGATTGCTGGAGCAATCAAACAAAAATGCTGGTTTTACCTTACTGACTAGCATTCCATCAAGGGCTGGTAAAATGCTGAAACTAACTTATTATACTCTACCAGCAGAAACAATTTCTGCACGTACGCATATTACCAACATTTAAATTCCTGCGTCGACATTACTGCCTATACCCTCTCCGGTGAGAAATATACCAACATAAAGATGCACTGAATTTTGGGTTGGTTTCAAGTAAAGTAGTTTTGCAATTTCAAATTAATGGATCACGGCTACTAACTATCAAATATGCTCTTTTTGAAGGCTCCAATTGAGTCGCGTGATTAAACCTCGGTTAGGAACATTAAAGCCCAAAACTTATTAATAAATAACAAAGAAATTTCCATAACTTGTTGACAATTGATCAAGTTAATTACTAAGATATCTTTGTGTCCTCCAGTTTCTTTTGTTCAACTCTTTTACTTGGTTTTAGTTTTGACCTCGATTGAATTAAATTACTGAACCCGACAAGCCGATATAACAGCTGCTAGCCGCTTCTAGAAAAGTGTTTACAATGCAGCTGTTCTTAAACAATCATATCTTTTTCACCTAAGACGGGTTTCTCTTTTCCCGTGTTTATACAGTAACTTAAACTTAGATCTTAAGCATTTGTGGGTTTATGGGTATTCTTGTCATAGACGGGTGTTGTTTACCAAATTGAAAAGAACTGTGTCGAAATATACTATGTTCTTAACATTTTGGGTTTGAAACTTGACAACAGCGGATGTGCCAAAAAGTCACAGCAGTCCATGCAAGACCTGAGGGACTTATTGAAATGCTACAGATCAATTGATTTTATTTGATTTAGTAAAGAACTTTTGTCGAAGAGAAACAGAGCATGAATTGAAAGGGTTTCCTGTTTTTAGAAATTATGTATGGTATCATTACAACAACAAATATTTAGGCATATATTTTATATTACATATTTACATAGATCATATACTCTTTTTTTTTCTTTTATGCTATTTTGTGTTCACGCACATGTTTTAACGAGCGTGTGGTTAAGGTGATTCCACTGAATTGCATTGCGCATCCTTGCTGCGCACGATTTTTCGCGTCATTTAGCGCGCGCACGAGCGCTCGCGCACACAACATTAGGCATTTCCTTCAGATTAAGCTTAGCAGGGAAATAAATGGTTATTTTCTTCTAAACGAGCACGGTGACCCCCATTTTTTAATGCATTAACCTAAGTGACATACGGTTGACTACAATATATCGCGATTTAAAGAAAAGTTGATTATTCTATTTTGAGATATTTTTATTTGAATGCTTCAAAAAGCACGTATTTTGGTAGTGCTGCTTACGTGCGCACGCAGCAAAATCTCTAATTTCTTTTATAATCTTAATTCCAGTTCAATTAAAATAGTTTGTTATGTAAGATTAAAGTCTACTTTGTATAACTGCTTTGATATTTTAATGCAAGAAATGATTTTTTCTAGAAATGATAGTTCTCTTTTCGGATTACTAGAGTTCCTAATATAAACCTCATGGGTCATATATTTACTATAATAGCCATCCAGGTTGCACAAAAACGAGCACGGTGACCCCTATTTTTTATTGCATTTTTGCAATGCTCATAACATAATTATGAACTGGACCAAGTCTTAGAAAATTTTGATTACTCCTTCTTTTTCAGTGGAATCACCTTAAATAGAGTATTGCTGTTGTTATTGTTGTTGTTAATAAGGCAGCCAAGCTAAGACAATCGATCAGTTTGTTTTCTTTAGCTTGTAGCGTTAACGTCGCATCTCTAAGGTAAGTTTCTTGGTTCAATTTTAAACTTCAGCAAACTGAACTGATATACCGTCGATTGCATCTACCCGTGAATTTACTTGTGATTACTGGTACCAATATATTAGCCTGCGTATCAAGCGTTTCAATGCGAGCGAAGTGTTATGATCGCGCACGGACGCATGGCACATCGCTTGCTCGCGAACGCTTGATACGCAGACTACCAATATATTGTTACAAACAACCAGACGCAAAATAGCACAACAAAATTGAAGCTCAAGTTATATTTCCAGAATATATTTTTTAAGGGAGAAAAACACTTCGAAATCAACATATTCAGGTCAAAAGCAATCAAGATATAAGAAACTAACAATGGAAGTAATTTTTAAAAGCAATT
Source organism: Meandrina meandrites (assembly GCA_963693305.1). Lineage (NCBI taxonomy): Eukaryota > Metazoa > Cnidaria > Anthozoa > Scleractinia > Meandrinidae > Meandrina > Meandrina meandrites. The sequence goes on from OY855906.1 coordinate 26,506,901, forward strand.
AAGGCAATTAAACAAAAAAGGTGTGTTATATCTGATATTGCGTTATACTTGTTTCCAAAATAAAATTTAAAAAGATAGTTTTGTAAGGCTTTAAAAAGTTCAAAGAATTTTATCAATCAAAAAAAGAAGCAAATTAACTGCGAGAAGTGCTAACTTATCTGGTATGGATATTTCAAATTGCAAAAGGAAATCTGGGGGTGGGGGTGCGACTTCCTTATTTGGCTTTAATAGGACTAATAGGTATGGGCTACCCAACAATGCATGGTGTTCGGGGTCGTGAGTCTTACACAACAGGGTGTCTCTCTGGACCGGAAACCTCGAGCAGGGAGTGAACACTGGCAGTGCGCGGTCTACATGGGTGGTACCGACGATATTTTTAATCTAATTCTATTATTACGAACCATTACAAACTCAGACCGCTTTTCCGCGAGAGCCATGCTTCTTCAAAGCAATAATCAGGGCTCGAAGAAAAGTCAATTGTCTTAAGCAGGATAGCGAAATGTACATGTATGGCATTTCTCCTAAAGGTTCTTAAATAATGAATGTTTCGCGCACATTGTATATTACAATAAGTGTTTTATTAGTCAGGTCATGTGACTCGCTGATTGACAGCCTTCTATCATGTCCGAGTCAGCTGATGTTGCCGTAACAACTTTACTCATCATTCTTATTATTGTGAACATCATTTGTAACTTCCTTGTTATCTTTGTCATAAAGAGAAATCAAGATATGAGGTAAGGTAAGTTGGTAAGGTAAGGTAAGTTGTACTTGTGGTATTTCTAGTTCGCTTTGTTCTTTAAAATGGGAGGCGCGGTGGCTTAATGGAAAGCGCGCTGAGGTCCGGGTTGGAGCCCTGCCCGAGATCCGTGCGTTATGTTGGGCGTTATGGCTTGTTGGGCAAGGCACTTTATTCTCACAGTGTCTGTCTCCACACAGGTTTATAAATGGGTACCAGCGAATTTAATGCTGGGAATTTAATGCTTAGGGTTTTAAATTTTATATCATCTCTTGAATGAACATGACTCACATGCGACTTTATAACACCAACACCCTCTCCATATGGTCAACTTGTGTATATAGGGAATGCCCTGTGATGGACTATACAGGGGAGAAGTAACAAAAGTTCTTGTTCTTAATTAGCACTTGAGGCTTTTCAGGCTTTTGTGGTTACTGAAATAAGAACTGATATTAATTTTGCAGGATTCCAATCCATTATCTACTTGTAGTCCAGGAAAGGTAATGCGATTTGGTACCGGAAGATCAAAATGCTTGCAACAGAATTTATATTTTCAGGCACGTTTTCGTTAAGGACTCCAGATAAACATATTAAAAGTCAATAAAAATCAACCCAGGCGAAATACGAAAAAAATGCAAGTTTTTTACCTCTGTCATTTTGCCCTTACGCCATGTTTCTATGCAAATTAGCCTTATCACGGATACGTTTTACCAAATTTATTTTTAAAAGCCATTAATCGCCTAACTTTTTTTAGTTCAGTGTTTTTAAAGGGCGAATTAATGCTGTGGTTTGCTCACGAAGATTTTCGCAACGAAATATTACTATAACTATTATTACTATTACTGAGCTTTAATTTTTTTAGCACTACAGGGCACTTTGATATTACAACTGCAAAGTACAATGTAAAGGTATAATTATAGCATTAAATCGCGTTCTAGGGTATGATAAGAATATAACAATTAATAAATGTTAGCATACAAAAACATTGAGTTCGCTCCAGTTTTGCGTTGAAACTGTCAATAGAGTATAAGGTCGACACCAGTTCCCTAGAAGATTAGTAGGGCAGAGTTTATGTGCGACAGATGACGAGCAAGTCACGCCAGTCCCGTTACCTAAGCTTCAGGCAGACGATCCTTAAGTCTACGCAGGGACAGAGTATCATGAGTATTCGTTTAAACGAAAGCAACAAGTTACCACCATTGGATCAAAGGCGGCTGCTGTGGCAAAAAAGGATCATGTGCAGATTGATCCACAGTTGCTCTTTCAGCGATTGCTCATTGTTGCCACAAATGAATTTACTGACTTACAAGACCTGTTCAAGTACGATATTTGCAGCAACCCTGTTTTGCTGACGCCTTGTAGAATGAGGTCAAACTTGAACAAATGTCATAACCTAGCCAACCCCTCTATGACCTTGGCGGAGGAGCACTGCTTCATCGTATCCTTTGCGGGAAACACGGTACAACCTTTTGTGACATCTGCAGCTGCTATGTGCATTATGTTGCTCAACGATATCGCAGGTGTATTGCTGTATTTGACGGTTATTGCGATGGGCCCTCAGTTAAAGACGCAGCACACTTGAGAAGAGGATCAACCAATGCTGTAGCTGTACACTGTGATCTTCTGAGCACACTCACTGTGAAGAAAGACGAACAATGTTTAATCAACATAGTGAGTGAGAAGTTAAAGGAGGCGGTTTGTGACAGCATTCATGCTGCAGGCGATGCTGATGTCTTGATAGTTCAGTCTGCGGTTTCTGTAGCTGCTACACAGTACCAGAGACACCGTCGTCATCGCAGATGACACAGACATTTTAATTTTATTCTGCCACCGAGGAAAAAACTGCAAAACTGCAAACCAGAGCCGAAATGAGGGCTCGCGCAAGGCAAGGTTTGGGACATCCAGGCTACTTGTTTTTTGCTCGGGTCAAACCTCTGCAGATATCTTCCAGTTGTATTTCTACACACCTTACTGGGATACGATACCAGGTCACGCTTGTTTGGTATTTGAAAGGCTGTCGGTCTTAAGAATAAATCGCAGTTGTATCAGCATGCCAAAGTACTTTACTTATAATGCCAATTCGTTGAAAGAAGACGTTATGAAAGCAGAACGCGCATTGGTAGAGGTATGACGGCAAGACGAGCGACAGTTTGGAGGCTTTGCGATATCGACGATTTTGCAAAAAGACAGCTAAAAGTACAACCGCAGTTGAAGTAAAGTCCTTGCCTCCGAAGTCGTCTGCAGTGAAATTTCATTCCCTTCGCGTGAACTGCCAGGTGCAACTTTAAACTGGAAATCCAGAGGTTCAACGTGTGACTGGCGATATAAAGAAACAGATGGTACTCTAATGCCCGTAATGACCGACAAACCACCTGCTCCGGAAACTTTCCTCCGAGTTGTCAGATGCAACTGGAAGGTTGACTGTAACACGGCTTGATGTAGTTACAGAAAGCACGGACGTGACTGTTCACTTGCCTGTGGCGACTGCTGTGTAGGTGCTTGTTTCAATTCACCAGTTCTGACAGATCCAATAGCGATACAGAGGACGTCGGGAACGCAGTCGATACCTTATGACTTCACCTTACTGTTAAAAAGGTAGCGAAAGATCAGGTGATGCTGTATGTTTCAGAGACATCAATATAAGCGATAGTAGTCCAGATACTGAACAGCAAGGGTTGAGAAATTAGTATGTCAACACTTTTTTATTGAATATTTGTTGTAAAACGGTCCATGATAGAACTTAAATGTATACTTTGCTTAAGAGTCCTTTGTTTTTACATGTTGAGTGTAACTAAAAGTGGAAAATGTCTTGATGGAACAGTTTACTATGGCTAATTAGCATAAAAACATGATGGTCGTCAACACTTGGATTTTTTACGTATTTCCCATGAGTTGATTTTTGTTGACTTTTAGTATGTTAACATGCATGCCTCAAAAGCAAACAATGTAAAAAGAAAAATTCTGTTGCAAGCATTTTGACCTCCTGGCATAACTTTATTGGGCTATTGTGAACCTTGCCGTAGCGGATATCACGTTCGCGATGCTTCTAGCACCAAATCACATCAAGAAAACCTTCACCCACCCAGAAGGGGTCACTGGTTCATGGCTATGTAAACTACTGACAGGCGGAAACATTGCATGGGTAGGAGCAGCTTGTTCCTCTGTCACTCTGGTTGCTATCGCTGTTGAACGCTACTACACTGTCATGTGTCCTCAGGATAGCAAAAGGAAACTAACCAAGCGAAAAGTGAAGGTGAGTGAGTAAAATAGTATTGGCAACTAGAAAACTTGATTCTCTGTTCTCTGACATAAAACGTGCCAATTTCAGGTAATTGTTCCAGGTGGTTGGATCTTTGCAGTGGCATTAAGCATGCCACTGTTTCTTGTCTCGACAATCGACGAAACAGTTGACTGTAAGTGGAACTGGCCTGAATGTTGGATGGCTAAGGTGTATGATATCTCGTGGCTCGTATTGTTGGCTCTAATACCTGTGATAGCAATGACTGGCTTATAGTCCAGAGTCGTTTACACGTTGTGGTTTAAGCGTAATGACGGCCATGAACTCGCCTATCGACAAAAGGTATTGGTTTACAAAGTATTCGTTAGATAACAACTATTTTCCAACTTCCTGTGATAGTTGTGCAGATATTAGCTGTGTAGCACGATCGCCATGGTTACAGCTTGGCCCTAGCTAGTGCGAGTTTCCAATGTCTCTGTTTACTCATGTATACAAATTATTATTATATTACTCTCTAATGGGTAGTTGCGTAATCGTATTTACTTCATAGGAAAAAAAAGATGTTTCGTTGAGATTACCATCAGCTTGATTTTGTAGGACGCTTGGCTCATTAAAACGTCTTATTTCTTCCTTATCGAAAACCTTATTTATACAAACTTGCGAGGGAGTGTACATATAAAAAATATATTTAAAAAAGAACATTGCAAAGAATCCTCACTGGCAAGAGGCTGACCAGTTGGCTATTTACAGGTGAAGTGACCACAAACCCAGCGGGTGGCAGGGAAAAAGATTTGACGTTGATTGGGAGTCCAACGCCGATAGCGTCGTTGGCCCATCCCACTAAATGTTTTCTTTCTTGTATTTTGAAGGGAGTTTTGAAAGTGCGAAAACGAGTCACCTTGAGTGTAATCACTGTCAGCGCCATCTTTGGAGAATATGTTGGATTACTGGCTCAATAATTTACGTTCTTAGCCACTATGATATCTTCGTGTTTGGTTCCGCCTCGTACGCCGTTTCCGACACGATGTTTAATGCTGCTGTTAACCCGTTAGTATATGCTCTGTTGAATAAGCGATTCAGGGAGAAGGTCAAAGGAATATTATGCAGCCCGCGTGCATTCAGAGTACATCCCTTACAACCTTACACCATCAAGCTACCCAACAAAACCTGTCACGTTACTCACACTGCGGAAAGGCTCAATAGAGTAACGATTTTAGTTTGATAGGAACATTTCGGCTAAGTAGCTGCGTGAAAAAGAAAAAGGCTTGTTACATACATGTACGAGAAGTCATGCTCATCGTACCAGATGTAATAGACCAGAGTTTACCTCTCTGATGAACATGTTACGTACATTAATATGGTCTATAACATCTGGTACGATGAGCATACGTCTGGACGATCAACAGAAGTAATTCCCAGTCCGAGAGGTCTGGGAGCAAATGTCTGGTAATCAATGTTCAGCTAATATTCGACTCACTCCACTGTGGTTGCCTCGGTAGCTCAGTGGTTAGAGCACCTTCGGGGTGTCGTGGGTTCGAATCCCACTCGGAGCATTTGATTTTTCACAAGTTTGTTCTGTTTACATATAGAAAGGCACATCAGGATTTACCTCTCTGATGATGAATAATTGATTACACGAACTTTTGAAAATAATTAAAGGGCCTTTGACACTCTTCAACGAACGTACGACAATTTGATTTCTGATCCGACGGAACACTTTTCAAAGTTCATTTCTGTGAAGAAAATCCTTTTCCATCGACCTTGTGAGGCTTGTAAAAGTTATAATAACGGTATTGAAGAACTATTTAGCTGTTTATGGAAGATTTAAACGGTATATTTTGGGTTTTTATGTGAACATGGTCGAGAAATATAAAGTATTGTTTTTGACAATAGCTCGCGACGAAGGCTGCTTTTGCCTCGTTGCCGCCTTGTTTCTAAAGAGAAGAAGGAAAAAAACGAAGAAAAGATGTACAGACGAACATTAGAAACTTTATATAGCTGCAGATGTTCATACTAGTCCTGAGTATTATGATTTCTATTGGTCACAAAACTTTCAGTGTCAATCAAGACCGCACAATGCGTATTGTCGTGACAAAGGCCCCTTAAGACGGGGATCCACCAGGAGATCGAGTACTATTAATTAATTTCAGTTGGACAAAAATCGAATACCAGGATAATTTAAATCCTATTGCGTTATTTTCTACCCTTTATAAAGCTAAAGATGTAATTAATCATCCGTAATAACACCAACAACAATTTCTTATCAGAGCCTGACAAAATGAATTTCAAAGTTCACAAGCTATAGGTAAAATCTCACGTGTAGCTACGTGTAGCTTTGTAAAATAAACTTCTGTTTCAAATATCTTATAAAAAAAAATCATTTCTAACAACACCAAACATCGAAAACAATTTTCGAAGTTCCACTGAATCGCTTATATTAATCTTTTAGTTCACGCTTGTACTACAACGCACTGCTTTCCTCGAATGCGCTGCCGTGTTAGCTACCCTGCTTGATTTTTGCCGTGACCGAAAAAGAAACAGGGTGGGTCACAGGAATCAGAACTCTGGGGCGATAATGCATAGCGTCCAGAGTCGAAGTCCCTTGCAAAACTAAATAAGACATAAAACAAAATCACCGTCCACAGAGAACAAAACAAATGCAAGATTCTCTTTGAAGGAAAATTATCATGTATACTTGAAGCCAAAATAACTATACTATACAAATGGGAACGCTGTCAACGAATGCTTATATCAGACGTCCATCATTTGCTAAAGGAGAAGATAAAACAATTGAGGTTTCTTGGCTACAAACCGTTCACAGCGCCTCGTCTTTTTTTCTCAAATATTGTAGCGGGCGGAAAAAAATCACATGCCAAGTGCAAGGGGGAGAAACGTGGGGAATAGGTCGGACAAAAGATCCAACTCTTTTGTCCGCGAAGAGGAACACGATAAAAAGTACACATTCGCTTAAGTTATTATCATCCTGATTGGTACAAATAGTGAAACAGCTAGGCACTGTTTGTGCTCTAATGGTTTGAGCTTCCAATTGGTGTTCTCTCTACGATGACGGCCTCATTTTCATCTCAGTGAATTTGAGTGAAAGATAACGGCTGAACTGGTGCCACATTATTCCTCTGTCATCAGTTTTTTGTCCCAGGTATTTACCGTTTAGACTGGAGGCATAGCAACTGTTGTACCACCAGGCGCTGGTGTGTCGTACAGCACAATTTAGACCGCTGTATAAGTCATTTTCTCTGTCTTTTGTACTAAACGCCATGTTATTATGATATGTTAACGAATCTCCCGCTGTACCTGAATACGAACCCACTTCAAGCCGATATAACGCCTGCTCATCACCAACGTTGAACTTGCTATATTTGGCATACGCTTTACCTCCGCTCCAGTCCTCCAGCTCTACTCGCAGAGAACTGGGTTTGGAGACCGTCAGTCGATGGATCTTGTCGTTTCCTAACCAGAACTCGCCAGTCAGCTGACCAAAGCCTACTTTATAGTCGTTCCATCCCCGATAGAAATCTACGGAGCCATCCTGTCTTCGCTGAAACACGGCCCAGCCTCCACCGTCAGTGCGCATGTCACAGTAGACATTGAAGTGTCCTCTACCGTCTGGGTTGACAGAATACACTCCACTCTGAGTATGGCCTGATTTTAATAGCTCGAAACAATCTGAAATAAAATGTACTCTCTGAGCCAGGGCTCCTGTCTGAACTTAAGAATTATTTAGCTTGCAGATAACGAGTTCCATCACGATTGAGACAATCTTCAATAACGATTGTGGTAAAGATTTGTGGTTTTAGTTTTGAATCCAAGTTCGCAGACTGCTTTAGAAATGAATAGAATGGGACGTTGATACGAGAAATTTAAATCATTAAATTCTCTCGCATAATCTTTGCTTTTTTTCTAAATTCCTCCTTTTGATTAGCTTGCCGTGACGAAGGTAAATGAGGAAACAGAAGAAAATAACATAATCACTTCTTCCTCGTCGCTTCGTGTTAAATGGGAAGTGGGGTGGGGGGGGGGGGGGGGGGGGGGAGAGAAAGTGGACACATTCACAGCACAGCAGTGCCGGGCAACGGTGCGAATCATGTGTCAATCAAGCCGTTGTTATAAGGAAGACGTCACAAAACATTGTTTTTCTTGGAAACTCTTTAAAAATTAATGCAAGCACGCTGATGTAGAATGCGAACAGAGACGGATTTTGCGCCCGATGTTTCACGCCGCCGAAATATTTTTTCTATTTTCAACCGGATTTCTCACCTCACCGAGAAATATCCGTCAGAGTTTGCATAAAACAACCGAAACGGACGGAGGGACTGATTAAAGCGCAGTCTAAGTCTCTCTTTGTCTTTTTCAGTTTCTCCACTCCATAAATAACTTACCTTTTCCGTCTTTTGCTTTAACTTCAACAGCAGTAATTGCCTCAACATCAAACACTCCTGCACTTGTAGCCACACAAAAATAGTTCCCAGCATCCTCTTCTTTCAGATCTCTTATGACAAGAGCATCGTTTGTCCTGTGACTCCTCCCCACGGGCAGTGCTGCTCCTTGTCTTTTCCAACTAATGACTGGTCGTGGATCACCGGTAGCGGTGCAATTCAACGTCAACGTGTCGCCAGGTAGAACTGTAACCTTCGCAGGTGGTTTAACGGTGAACTTAGGAAGTGAAATCACAACTAACAGAGTTTTCCTTTCAACATTTCCTAAAAGGTTCACAGCTGAACAGAAGTATGTGTCAGAGTCAACTTTACGGACATCTGAAATTTGTAAAGCAGTGTTGTTATACTGCGTCCTTCCCTGGGGTAACTGACCAGATGACTTCCTCCAGGTGACCACAGGTGCCGGATATCCGGTCACGTGACATGTCGGTAACGTGACTATACTTCCTTCAGTGACGTAAGAAGGTCCCGGATGTAAAGAAACACGAGGATGAACTGCAACCAGTGGAATATTATATTAACTTAACGACTTTGGCATTGTTAACAAAATGATTGGTCTACAATCTCGGAATAATCAACAGTATTTACTCTTCTTAGCAACGAGGTGAATCTAGGAAGGACGTGAATAGTAATTCTGGGGCACCTTTCGGCAGTGACTAAACTGAGTGAAAAATTCTTGCTTTGCTTGAGTTTGCAAAGTATAAACCTTGCAAACACATTACAATTCTACACTGATAAATATGAGCGCTTCAGTTTGGTCCAAAACATCAAGAAAATGATATAAGTAAATTATCTTCGTTTCTAAATTCGTGAAAAAGCGCGGTAAACGCCATGTTGTTTGTGAATTGTTAAAAGAAGAAAACTGGGGTTCGTTTGGTTGGTGTATACTTAAACAAGTTTTATCCTCAGCCATTCGTTTGTTTTAGTTTTCCTTTTCCAAAAACAAAACCTTACTTGTAGTCGCGGAGCTTGTAGCCCCAATAGAGAAAAGTACTTTATTAGTAGTACTTTATCATACAGAATTACTTCATTAATGTACAATTACCAAACGCTTACCATTTACTGTTAATCGCACCACTTCCCGTGAATTCCCTAGGATGTTCGTTGCTGAACACTGATACACGCCCGAGTCATTTCCGGTCACGTTCTTTAACTGCAACTTTCCGCCTAAAGCCGCTGACTGAATGATTTCTGTCTGATTGTCAAGTTTATTCCACACCACTGCGGGCTCAGGATTACCACTCGCTGAACACTGAAACGAGGCTGATTCACCTTCATTCACTGTCAACGCCACAGGAGAAATAACAACAGTAGGAGATGATATCGATTCACCTGGTTCTCCTTTGGTTCCCGGCAAGCCTGCGGGTCCCATGTCTCCTTTCTCACCTTGGGTTCCAGTCTCTCCCTTTATTCCCGCAGGTCCCATAATTCCTTGCTTGCCGCTCTTTCCTGACGATCCCATAATGCCTTTATCTCCTTTGTTTCCAGTTCTTCCTTTTTGTCCTCTTCGTCCCCGGGCTCCTTTGTTTCCTCTTGGTCCAGGTGGGCCGGGAGGGCCTGACGAACACGCGACACCCTTTGAAGGACAGAGATACGATCTCCACTCTGAGAGGAATTTGTTCATTTTAAGCATTGCTTCCGCCGTGCTAAAAGCTTCTGATGCGTTCTTAGTCGAGTAAGCTTGACGTCTGTTTCTGTGGAGTTTTTGAATTTCTGCTAACAAAAGGAAATGATATTTGAATGAACATGATTTTTACTCAAAAGACGAGGGAGAAACTATATATTTTTCAGCTGATTAAAAAAAGGTTTAACTCGTTTAAAGAGAACAGTGCTTGATTTTGTCCCCCGGCTACTCACATTTTTTATTCGGGGAAGCTGTGCCCCGAGGTCGGTCCAAACCCTTATCCTTTCATATACCATTTTTTGACAGAAGTACCCTTTTCAAACAGGATTTTTTTTTATTGCAACACAATTACTAACACTACAATACAATACTTTATACTGTACTCTACCAGATAACAAGAAATTACAATGGGGGTACTAACACGGCTTGGATACAAAGACTTACGTCACTTTCAATGCAATGATCTATTTATAATACGCTACTTACATTACTTACAATGCTGTTTAAGTTTATTTATATTTACTTCACCTTATTTACAAATACTACAAAAGGATTACTACATATCTATTTTCTTGAATTTTCACTTAAATAATCCCTTAAAATACTTGAATGAATCAACTGTTGGGTGGGCCAGTTGGCGGTTCTGTTCGAGAGATTTTGAAAGACCCTTTTTGATACCAAAATGACAGTTTTCTCTACTCTTTTGTATAATCCAGCTCGTGAAATCCCTACCCTCTAATATACCTAGAGCCTAAAAAGCTACCCATTTCGGGCGAAGGCTCCCCGTGTAGTCCACTTAAGAGAGTACCCCCCCCCCCCCCCTTCCCCACCCCACTTTTGTCCTTTTGGACGACAGGAGTAAAAACGAATTTACCTCAGACGCGTTTTTTCAAATATTTGCAAAACTCCAGCATATATACTTAAAAAAACATCAATCAACCATCTTAATAAAATTCTTAAATTCCGGACCCATCTTGAAGACCTCCCTGAAAATAGTATCGCTAAACAATGTCTCGAAATGTTAACTCAGTTTGCACATAATACAAAGACCTCCTTTATGCTATCAGTTAATGAAAATTCTTAGATTATAACGTAGTATTAATCCCGTAGAAGAACATAAATGCACCCGTAAACTACAGTGCAGAGAAATTAAAAACTAACTTACTCAAAATAAAACAAAATATTATGAATTGCTCACAAATGCATCAATTTGACATGATAAAATCTAACAGAAAATTACAATTCTATTCTTCTTTCAAAACTGACCGAAGCAGCTCTCATCAATTAGAATTAATTAAAAATATGCAACATAGACAGTTAGTAGCAAAATTAAGGTCAAGTAATCATGATTTAAGAATTGAAACTGATAGACATTGTATACCAAAAGTTCCTGAACATCTAAGAATATGTAAATTCTGTTCATTTAATGAGGTAGAATATGAATCTTACTTCCTCTGTTCCTGTAATTTATATCAAAGTATACGAAAAACATTCTTCGACGATGTAAGTTTGAAATATCCCAACTTCAATACCTTAAATAATTCTGATAAAATATTATTTCTTTTTAATAACATAGATCCTTTTATTTGTAAGAAATTAGGATACTTCACTTTTGAAGCATTCCAGAAAAGAAGACAATGATCGCGATTAAGTTAATTAATCGATAAATTTACTTTGTTATCCTATATCAATGTAATTTTTTCCTTTGTTTATTTAACATGCAATACCATCTATGTAAATGGGAATGCAAATAAATTGTTGTTTTTACACTAATAAGGTGACTGAGACAAATAATTCGTATTACGTTACATGTAGACAATTTTTGTGCAGCACCTTACATGTTTTTAATGAACTCCGATGAAGAAAATGTGTCACTATCGATTATGAGATTCGTCGAGCTGATTGTTCTTGATCATGAGGTCAGCTAAAGTCGACTTGGTTAAAGGCAATTTCATTCGAATTACTACTTTTTCTCAAATTGTCTACAGTTGGCATGAACGTGACCTGCTAACCTCCAGTTTGTTGGCTACAGCACACAGGAAGCAGAGAGAAGACGCAAAAGCCAAAATATCGTTTGGTATTTTTTAGCTTAACTCTTTACGCGGTTATACATTTCTTTCAGGACCAAGTTGTTATTGTGAAATAAAAGGAACTTATAGCTTGTATTTTTCTAAAGACCAACTTACCGGGAGCATTCTTGATTATCTTTATGTCTGCGTCGTTTGGTAGCGGCTTGGCATCCGCAACGTTCTCAAGAGCGCTGATTCTCTCCTTTTGCTCGTTCATCTCCAATTCGACTCGAATAAACCCGACGCAGTAAAACACAATAGAAAAAACAGAAATGATGGAAGCAAAGGAAGGCATACTCTGCTTTTGAACAGCCATTTTGGTCGGTGATTTACGAATCTGCAATTCTACCAGGTTGTGAATATAGGGCTTTAACTCGTTATATGATACCAAAATCTTGAGTGTGGGCAAATTGCCTGCATTTTATATACCAAAAGGTCAAATTCGTTTTGGATTTGAACTGTTATTGGATTTAATTTTGACATGTGAGTATATGTTGAAAGACTGGGAATTTCCCAGAATAAAAGAAAGTTGTCGACATTTCCGGTAGTACAGTGGGAAGTCAGTACTGTGCAGCTAGTCAACAACTGATTTTGGTGCGCTAATGGAAATCATTTCTTTTTTTTCAGTTTTAATGGGGTGGATTAAACAGTACAGGGTAACTTTCAACATTAATCGACTTTTCCGTAGAATATTTTTTTTTTCTTCAGGGTGCCAATTGTAAACTAACTTATCAGGGCAACATGGCTCAAATCTGTTTTGGTACGATAAAACAAGACACTACTATCCTGTCGATAATACTCTCCTTTTACACAGAAAAATCAATTAAAATGCAAGGCTGGCACTACAGCAAAAGGCACTTTTCCGTAGTGGGATATTCCAGAAAGTGTTGCATAACTCCTTTATACCATGCCATAGAAATACGCTTACTAAATTCCGTCAGGCGTAAGATAGCAGCACACCGTTGGGTTTAATACCTGACATGTTCCCTTGTTCCCAACAAAATTTTCCACGTGTTCCCATGTTCCCTAAAAGTATTGCTTTTGGTGTCCCCTGTTCCCTAATATATGCTTTTGTTCACGTGTTCCCCGTTTTACTTTTCTTTTGTTCCCATGTTCACAAAAACTAAATGACCATATTCCCTTGTTCCCTGAAACTTCTGGGAGGGGCACATCTGTTATTTAGTTACAAAAAACCTGGGCAACTGAACAAAATCTGAATTAATTTCGATTCGTTGCCCAGTTAATGATACACCGCTAGAAATGGCGGTGGCCACTGAAAACCTTCCAGAGCCTACACGTATTATATGTCCACCTCGAAATAATTGCCCCATTTTTTCGATGGATGGGCCATTTATTATTAGATTTCGCAATCCTAGTCTGAGGTGATAAATTCTTAAATTTTTACCTGGGCCTAAGAAGGATGGTTTAGCCTTATTACATCTATATATTTTTTTTGCAATCAACAAAATTTGGTTTACAAACAAATTCTCTTCGTCAATTTTGCTACTTTTTGCTAAACATTATGTCTTTATGAGACGGACTCAATTTGGATATTCTGGCGACCCATCCATTTTATAACTTCTCCCCAAAACTTCTTGGTGAAGTGCCAAGTTGTAAAGATGTGTTAGAGAGATTCGTCTGCTTCCCCCAAAAAGAACAGGTTGGGGATGAAATTATTCCAACTTTGCTAAGGAGGACATTTGATGCAAGACATCTGTTAAGAAGTTATAATATATTGAAATTCACGCGATTTTGTGTCCAAAGCAACACGATGAGGTAAGCAATAATATTTTCTTCCAATCCAATTCATCATCATTTTCGAACAAAACATTGTATTTGGGTTGAGCTGCAGGTCGATTCTGTTTCGGAGTTCTCTGTAAATAGTCTTCGAAACAGCTTTGCTAATTAAAGCATTTTGCCCGTTTTACTGTAACCATAGTAACTGGACTAATTTTCCATAAATAGAAATAGCTTTTTTGTTCCACAGGACAATGTTGAGAGATCACTACAAATAAAGTCAAAGATGATCTAACAAATTATATTTGCGCGGTAAAGGAATATTGGGATAATAAATATTTTGCCAATTTGAATTCTGCCGATAGGTGTTAGGTCTTTCCACCTCCATATGTTTTATCTTTTCTTAATAGATTTAATCAATTCATCAAAGTTTAACTTTTGTTTAGCTCTATTGTCACATGTGAAGTAAATTCCAAGGATTGTGAGAGTTCTTTCAATCTCTATACCTATAGTAATGATCAAAGGGTAAATTTCCATGATCTCCAAGTAACATTATTTCTCATTTGTCACGATTTATTTTAAGCCCAGAGCACTCTCCAAAAACTTCTAGAAGCCTGAGAATTCTTAATATAGGAATGTGGTTCAGTAGAAATGCCGTTAATTTCAGTTTAATTTCTTCCTTCCTCGTCTACCACGATTCTCTGGATGTTTTTGTTGCTTCGTATACTTGTAAATAAAGGGGCTTTGTCACGGATTGTAATAGATTTTTGGACAGCCAAAATACGTATTTGTGTCGTAGGAAACCTAAAAATAATGGTCCAATTTTATTGACAATTGCTATATTAGAGCACTTAAACAATTTACGAGCGTCTTTGTCCGCGGGTGGAAATGGGTTGCAGTTTGAAAAATTGAGGCTGAACTTTTCAATTTGTTTCCGCACGTCTTCAAAAAATCTATATTTATACCTTGATTCGGGTTTATCTGTTACTTTATATCAGATGACGTGATGAAAGAGATATTTATATTTTTCTAAACGTGCGCGAATGCGTCACGTTTTGATCAAGAGAATGTCACGTAACATACTCGTGCGCAAGATCAATTGCTGTCCTGTTTATACCCCCTTGCAAAAAATGATAGGAGAACTCATCCATATATTTTTTTTGTTTCGGTGCCCTATGTAAGACTCTTGTGTTTGCTCGACCCGTGTTGCTAAATTAGAAGCCTGCCCTTTGATTAGCCTGCCAGAATCCCGGAAATTTTAATTTAATCTTACATTCAGGGATGCGAAGAATCCTTGCACAGGAATGCTGAACGTCTCCACATATTCTCGTGACGTAATTGACACGAGGCAAAAATGTTCTCAATATGTGACATAACTCCTTCAAATCAAGTATTTTTGATTACACACATATTGCCGCTGAGGAACCACAGTCCACACTAATCATACTCTTGGTTTTTTTTAACATTTTTATTACTAGGGATAGTTAACACTACAGCTGCCCCCGCCGTTATCCTTTTTTTTCTCAGCGTATCCGTTACTACAGTGAATTATTTCGCTTGATATTTTGGCTATTCTATTTTCTTAATTGATTGAAAATCAGTTTTTTGTTTGGAACAGTCTTGCGATAATTCAGAAGAAAGCCCTAATTTTTCTCGTGTTCTGCTCACAAAGTATCACTTGTTTCTGGCCTTGTCTTTTTCAAGATCATGGGACGAGGACGTGCCATTTAAAACAAACTTTCAGTATGAAAGTAAAACAACAACAAAAATTCTGAAGGATTTCTTGAAATAATCACGTAAATTTAATTACATGAACTCGTCCCCAACTTCCTGAGATCATTTTGCTTTTTTTGCTGTAACGAGTGATCTCAGCGAGGATAAACTTTGGTAACAGCCAAACGTTTTAAAACTACCAATTGAGACCAGCTGCCTTCAGATTTTTTGTTTCAATATATTAGGGCTGGGAGCTCAAGCAACAATGACCAACATGACAGCTGAGCTCGAAACGAATGCCAAAAGATTTCACACCTCTGTCAATGTAAACGCCTGCCGTGAGTTTAATTATCTCAAGAACTCTTTTGAATTATCTTTCCTTCTTAGCAAGTCTCAGTACAAATTTTACTTAAATGCCTTAGGACTGATCGAGTCTTTTATCTTTTATTTCTACCACTTGAGTTTTTTTGATGTTATGATATTCCAGCTAAGAGCTGAAAGCACTGGATCGACAGCTGGCTAGTTATACATGTGTGTCTCAAGTGAAAACTTTCTCACTTCTTTACGACTTTCAATGCTCGCGGTATCTTTTAAAAACTTTCCTTCTTTAACTCTTTTTGAACTTATTGCAGCAGCTAACTTTATATCTTGGTTGTGGCATGAGTCTTTCAAACCCCTCGTGTAAAGTTTGATTTGTGTCTGACAAATCTCGATTTCGGATTGAGTCTGTCAATCCTACGAGCGAACGAGAGCTGCTCGCAACGCGCTAACAAGAGAAATTTCTAGACCAATACGTACTATTCTTGTAATTTGATCATATCAATTGCGTAAGTTTCGGCTTCTAGACCTTGTGATCATGAAATCAAGACAGCGCGAAGGAAACTGTGGCAACCCAACTGCAATCAACGTTTGCAAGCGTCGTTTGTTGACTTGTTGTCATTTGTGTACGTGCTCACGCTTTGGATTGTCATCATCACCCAATCATCGTTTATCTTGCGTCATCATTGACCAATCACAGTATAGGATATTTTATCACACCTACCGATACTACTTGCGGGCATTTTATCACACCTACCGATACTACTTGCGGGCCCACTTTCGGAAAATCGAGATTTTGTCTGGTATACTATATATATATACTGTATATACGCGCGGACTACAATGATGCCTCCTCGGGTTTTGGCCTCTGGGCCAAAACCCTGCGGGGGCAAAAAAAAAAGGTTCAACAATGTCTATGCTTAACAAACTATTACGTCACATTTTTGGGGGATTATTTACAATGAGACTCCGATTGCTGGTTTTCACCATCACGCCTGGAGACTACACTGCGTTAAATAAGCTATCATAGTTGACAGATTTCCAAATGGAATAATGCCTCGTTTTTTTTTCACGTTATTGGAGCACTTCAAGTTTACCAGAAAACTTTGTCGTGCAAATGTTTGTCACATTTGCCATGATTGGCGTTAAGCTAATGCTTCAAAACTGTTCAAAATCTTTGGATATAAAATAGAGGCTATTTTGCCGTTGTCCTTTCAGCTGCATATTCATAACAGACATCAATCTTTTGTTGCCTCATATACCACTTTTGGTGTGTGTTGCACTTGTCTATCTTGCTGGAGACGATGTTTTCGAACAAAGCCTTTGTCTCACTCGTTACATTTAAAGAGCTTCTCTCCTGTATGTGTTATTTCATGTCTTTTGAGATGATCTCTTTTACTGAAATACTTGCTGCACTGGTTACATTTAAAAGGTTTCTCTCCTGTGTGAGTACTTTGATGATTTTGAAGATGTCGTTTCTGGTTAAAACATCTGCTACACTGGTTGCATTTAAAAGGCTTCTCGCCTGTGTGTGTTGCAGTATGTCGCTGGAGATGATATTTTCGAGTAAAACATTTCCCACACTGGTCACATGTAAAAGGCTTCTCTCCTGTGTGTGTCATTTCATGGTTTTTTAGATGCTCTTTCTTTCCAAAGCATTTGTTACACTGGCTGCATGTAAAAGGCTTCATCCCTCCGTGTTTTTCTTTCTTATGTGTAATGAGCGACTCACACAGTGCAAAACATTTGTTACATTGGTTGCAGGCAAAAGGCTTCTCCCCTGAATGTATCCGTTCATGTCTGCGAAGACCTCCTAACTGACGAAAACACTTGTCGCACTCCTTACATTTGTAAGGTTTCTCTCCTGTGTGAGTACTTTGATGATTTTGAAGATATCCTTTCTGGCTAAAACATCTGCTACACTGGTTGCATTTAAAAGGCTTCTCGCCTGTGTGTGTTGCAGTATGTCGCTGAAGATGATATTTCCGAGTAAAACATTTCCCACACTGGTCACATGTAAAAGGCTTCTCTCCTGTGTGTGTCATTTCATGGGGTTTCAGATGCTCTTTCTGTCCAAAGCATTTGTTACACTGGCTGCATGTAAAAGGCTTCATCCCTCCGTGCTTTTCTTTCTTATGTGTAATAAGCGACTCATATACTGCAAAACATTTGTTGCATCGGTTGCAGGCAAAAGGCTTCTCCCCTGAATGTATTCGTTCATGTCTGCGAAGACCTCCTAATTGACGAAAACACTTGTCGCACTCCTTACATTTGTAAGGTTTCTCTCCTGTGTGTGTTCGTCTGTGCACCAGAAGAGTCCTGGAGTAACTAAAACACTTGTCACACTGGTTGCATGTAAAGGGCTTTTCTCCTGTATGTGTTCTGTTATGGCTCTGGAGATCCCATGACAGTTTAAACCTTCTGTCACAATGATTGCATGCGAATGGTTTCTCTCCAGTGTGTATTAAGTTATGCCTTTTGAGAGTACTCGACTCTCTAAATGACTTGCCACACTGATTGCATGTGTAAGGTTTCTCTCCAGTGTGTATCTTCATATGAATGCAGAGAGCACCTTTATGAGAAAAGCATTTGTGACATTGGTCACATTTAAAAGGCTTCTGTGCAGTTTTTGGTAATTCATGCATCCCTTGTTTTTCAACTCCAGCGCTTGTTATAGTGGTTGATTACGAACTTTTAAACTATCTTTTCCTGGAAGAGCTATGTTCTTCCGAATTTTCAGCTTTCAACTTGACTGACACACTTGCAATCAGACTTCACACTTCCAAGACAACTTCTTACGACCACTAAAGCAAGAAAGAAAATGAAAACACTAACTCGACTGAATTAAAACGATCAACCTTTAATTAAAAGAAAATGAGAGGCTATACAAGGGTAGACTATACAGTTTCCGATTTACAAACTCGAAGGTCAGGCACAAATTTGAATCAAAATGGACACAAATTCGGTTTATCCCATATTTAGAATTCAGGTTGCGCGGTTTTCTTACAGTGTAATAATTTGGCAAGATGAAAAATTTTAGCTACAAAGTCGAAACACGTGAGAATTTATATAAATTAAGGAATTTTCCCTGATTAACAGCTACTTATTGTATTCTTTACAATAAGGGGTGGATTAATTTATGCACCTCTGCAAGCATTTTTTTCTAAAAGCAAACTAATTTTTTTTACACATATCGTATTTGCAAGCAATTCATTTTGTCTTTTTAACAACTGCAAACAAATTTTATTCAAATTTTTCATATCCACCTCTCCGGAAAATAATGGTCTGTCCCTAAGCCCCCTTGCACCTCTAAAACTTCAACTTTTTTATTCAACTCCCCTCTCCCTCCACGCCCTTCTCTCTAAAGATGGTAAGCCAGGACCATTTGAGATTGAAAACAATTAGTTCCGTTTTTTTGTTTTTTTTTCACTGGAAGATATCTGACGACCACACTTAACATTTAATCTGTATACAGTGTTGATTTCTTGTGAAAATGTATAACTATTAATAAATCATTGATAAACATTTTTCTTTAGCAACAAGTATTTCTCCAATTAATGGCTTCCATACATCTTTATATTAAACACGCTATTCATGCACAATGCGAAATCAAACTATCCATGTTGTTTACCCAACATGACTGGTGTCCAGACTTCTCTCATTGAATGAACGCATGGTTACTAAGCAATAGTTTCATATCCTATGCATTTGTAATCCTTGCAATATTTCTGTTCAAATCTCCTTGTTTTCCAAAATGTGCATTAGCAATAAAGACAATATCTTCATTTTCAAAAGAGCATCTCTATTGAAAGATATTGGAAATTGATCGAAGAGAAGCTTGTAAAAGGTATTTTTTGAGTCGATTAATGCAGCAAATACAAAAGGCCCACTAGAAGATTTAATTTGGCCAACCTTATTATGAACATACAGCCACCTTCTTTACCTCAGCACTTGTTCAGTTTTTTTTTAAAAATGGAGCTTGAAAGGGGGTCTCCCACTACCTCTCGGAACGAGGTACTTCATTGGTTCTTTAAACAATAGATAACAGCTCATAACAATGCCCCTAGCCCTGAATAACAATAGAGGTAGTGTTTACAGCGGGCGAATGAAAATAGAGGTTCCAGAGAGGTAATGCCTTACTGTTGAAAGTTGGGGGTGCAGCTTATCTATGAGTGCAGCTTATACACAAGTTTTTACGGTAACCTGCACTTTTCTCGTTAAGCAATAAAATACCTGTATATAAGAGCGAGCTTACTAAATAAAGCTAATGAAATATAACATGGTGTTGTTTGCTATTGTTACAATGTGTTTGCAAGCAATTTGGAGCTATTTTACCTCTGTTTACTACTAATACCATGTTTACTGTATATAATGGGACAAGTCAGTCACAAGTCACTTACATCCAGCATTTGACCCATGTCAAAATTTGCTTGAATTTCAAACATACTCTATTTTTGGTAGTGGAAACAAACTCAAACACGATAAAAAACTATGTGCCCCTCTCTGCTGGGGTTTAATTTGACTGGTGTTTCAGGGCTCTTTTGATACTGTCACAGCACTCACAGAGAATATGGCAACTACTTTGAAAAGATTTTGGATTTTCAGAAGCGGCTTGTTTCCGATTCATAAGGTATGAGCAAGAAGTTTTCAGAAAAATATTCCTGTGTCATTATTTCATTAAGATGTGAAGTCAGAATGAGAGCCTAAACTATTTTTGTGAGTGAAATTTAAGCCAATTTATTTTGACACGAATCGAGCACTGGAAGCGACTGAAAACCACTGAGCTCTCCTACCTTGACACATTATTATACAGTCATGGTAAACATGGTACAATAAATACATATAAAATAGCTCCAAAAACTGCTTGTAAACACATTGTAACGATAGCAAACACCATGTTATGTTTCATCAATTTTATTTCACTTTTATTTACTGCTCAAAAGTCCCCGTTTTTTCAACCCATACAAACTCTTATATAAAGGCTGCCGTTTATGTATACAAACTATAATGCTTGGGCAGACCTGCCAACCCTCAAGAGTGAAAAACTGGAGGTGGGCCAAAAGAAACCTGGAGATTGGGCAAAAAACCGGGAGATTTTTCAAAAACGACACGTGATCGCATGACTTAGCACTTAAAAACAGGTACTTACCTTATGTTGTCGACATGAAAAGGTTGTTCCGATTCACATGGTTCAAAGCCCGCCATAATTGCTAACGCTTGTGAAATTTTCTCACGCTTAGGAAAGCAAGTCAGGAAGGCAAAGCCAGCTAGTCTTGTGTACAACAAGACCCCAACCCAATCAATGGAAGCAAATACGGAAAGCATTCGGCACGCTTCACTTTTTTTGAATGAAACAAACCTTTAAGAGCTAAAATTCATAATAAATATCAGTTAAGGTTTATTCAGAAAAACCTGGAGATTTCAGGCCTTCGTCAGGAGACCGGGAGAAGTGACAAAAAACCGGGAATCTCTCAGTGAAACCGGGAGGGTTGGCAGGTCTGCTTGGGTGCCTGAGGTACTGTTCCTTAGCTCTCTCGAACTCAAATCCATTTCCCTTGGTAGGGGGGGGGGGGGGGGGGGGGGGAAGCAGAATCATTGGACTTTCATGATTCATTATTCCTGTCTTGTTTTACCTCAATGATTCGTGATTCATTTAAAAATTTCATTCGATATTCATGATTCATTTGTCATTGTGTGTAACATGAGGCCCTGCCAGGGGGGATCCCGTGTCGCTTGTCTAAATTTAAAAATGCCCCGTGTCGCTGTTTTATCGCACTTCACGTCACTGTCGGTAGTTGAATTGAAGGGAAATTGCTTGTCCTTGTCGGAATTTAAGTTTTTCCAGATCGTTTGTCGCGCCCCAAATGACTCGATTTTATGACTTTATGACGTACATTTGGCGTCAAAAGAAGGCTTACCGGTATCTGGAGTTCACGCAGTATTCGTGATTTGAAATGAGGCTTGGCATAAGTGATTAATGTAAAAAACAACGCATCAGGCATTTTCCTTATATATTTTTCTTACCTTTCTCGGAGCAAACAGTCTAAAATGAGCTGCAAAGCCTGCAAAGACTTCAAACCACGATCGCACATCGAATGAAAGCGGCCATTGCATTGAAAATACTAGTGTCCAGTCTTTCCTCGGAACTCGAGGAACAAAATTCAGGGTCGCGGACCCTGGACCCTGGACAGGACTTTGGTTCAATATAAGGATCATAATGGGAAAAGACAGCAAAAGATAAGTACGATAATTGTAGCTACTTCATGGTTTAAAAAAGGCCGGCTTATACTATCAAATATTTTTTTGGATCAAAGTTTCGCGCATTTTCAAAGTTTTCACAAAATTGCCCGAGTCGCGAAGCGACGAGGGCAATTTGGAAAACTTTGAAAATGCAAGTGAAATTAATCCTTAATAATTACACGAGGGCACATTGCGATTACGTGTTTATCACATAAAGGGCAAAATTTTATGCAAAAGAAAACTTAAACGAGGTCCGCCATGGCGTAAACCAGCTGGCAAAATTATTCGCTTGTAACAAAATGACTACTTAAATAATCAACTTGTGTCGATTAACGGAAAAATCCGCAGTAAGAAAGAAAGCATAACACAGCATGTGAAATTCACTCATTATAGTTCCTTCACAGATAAAAATGAAAGCAGTTTAAATTTTATTTACCTTTGTTTGCGAGGCTTCCTACTGCGCGGAAATGCTGCATCGATGAAAGTCATAAACAAAGTGTCCGAACGAGCTTTAACAACTTCTTGAACCTGACATTCTCCTTTCCACAGCGGAAACTGTAAGTACCAACAAAATTTATGCCCTTTCCAGGCTCTGTTTCTAATAAGGCGAACCAAAGCAAAACAAAGAAGTGTTATCTTTCAGTAATCTCAGCCGCCATGAATTTCTATTCTTCGTGCAGCGCCAACCGTTCAAAAGTTTTTTCGAGCTGTGACAAACGAATTTGGATTCAAAAGTCCGCTTTCTTTTCCACCAAGGCACCACTTATTTCTGCCTGCCGATTTTCTTTCACATTTGATGAAATAACCGCAGTTATTTCAAACTCGGAAGCATTGTGTTCTGAACACTGTTCTGAACTTTTTTCAGCGGGAAACCAACTCAGTGCAGACGACGCGCACTCAGCCAATCAGGATCAAGTAATCATGCCCTCTTGATTACCAAAAAGTGCCCTCGTGATTACGAAAAAGTACCTTCTGTCTCAACCAATCAGCGTTTAGTAATTTTGCCCCATATGTGATAAGAGATTGAAAGCGCATTCCATTTCTTTAAAAATGTGTGACCAAAGTTTAGAAGAACAGGACGAAAATATAATTCGGCAAAAGAAACTTTGGTGGCTTTAAAACTGGCCCCAACATAAAGAAAAAACTCACATACCAGTGTTACTACTCCTAGCCGTATATCGCCACAAGTCCAGTCCACACTATAAGAATTTTCAGCTTTAATCTCGAGAGCAGCCTGGGCGCCAGTGTTTTACATGTTTGACTCGTCTTCGAAGGGTTTTGGAGGCATATACTTCATGGTAACACAACATGGCCGCCAACAATGAAAACATATAGTCACCCAACCACAAAATGAATGCTAACCGCAAGCAAATTGCAGTAAATAAATGTTAACTGCAAGCAAACTACAGCAACTGCAATTTGCTTGCGGTTAGCATTCATTTTGTGGTTGGGTGACTATATGTTTTCATTGTTGGCGGCCATGTTGTGTTACCATGAAGTATATGCCGTTTTGGAAGTGTAGCTGTCAAGCTTGATTTATTACCAAATTTACTACAGTTTAAAAGGTAGGTAAAACTATTCAATGGCGTGTTGAACAATTGTTATAATAATCTTGATTCATTTCGTAATCCGATTTGATAATTTCTGGCCAAAACCCTCCCGTGGCCACAGTTGCTGGGGAAAAACGAAAATCAAAGGCAAAACATGGAGTTTATTACCTTTTAATGAGCTTAATTAGTTTACATTGTAGTCACTGTCTGTCTTCTCACTGGCTTAAAGCGTTCAGTTAATTCTGGGAATCAGTGCAACATACAGATTGTTCGCTGATCTGCTGCCTGCCCTGCTAGCAGAGCTTAGCAGATTAGTGAATACTCTGTAGGTTGCGTGCGCAATGCATGATTTCCAAGAGCAATGTCAAGTTAAGTTCACGGAAGAAGAATGTTACAGATGCAATGTTCTACCAACCGGGCTACTAAGACACACATAATGGGAGCAACGTAAATCCCGGTATAGTCTGTCTGCAAACCAGCAACCAAAAGCTTGTCCTGCCCCCCGCATGTTACCACAGTTTTTTACAATAGCCTCTAATTTCTCTCTTAGTGCCTTACCCATGGGTGGGGGATAGAGCCAGATATCAATGCTCTCCATCTGTCCCCTATTCTTTGCCACAGCTGCTGCTGCGGCCCACGATGTTAATCCCAGCCTCTAACTGGTTTTTACATAATGGCTGTTCTTTCTTGCATCGTGATTGGTCAAGTGAATCTTGTGAACCATAGTTACACTCTTGATGAATACAGTAAAAACCCGCGTATAAGAACACCTATTTTGGCAGTTCAGGCTGATTTGGTTCTTATATAAAGGGTTATAATCTGCAAAATCAACCTGTAAGTGTTCTTAAGTGTTCTTAAAACAAAATTCTTAAAAAAAGGAACATACTAGGCTACCAATAGATTGAATCAATGTATATGACCACAATTTTAATTTATTTTAAATTTAAAAAAAAATTGATTAAAAAACAGTACATATTTTTATTTTGTTGCATATAATCATGGGGTGGAACTATTATGTTTGCAATGAAAAGTAGTGCTGATCTTTGATATTTTTCCATATAAGAACAACTTTCGTTTTTCAGGCTGAATGTGTTCTTATATAAATGGTACTTTATTTCCTAAAATCAGGCCTGGGTGTTCTTAATCCACATGTTCTTATACGCGGGTTTTTACTGTACCAGATACAAAATCGAAATAGCAGCAATCATGGCAGATCAGTAGAAATTAGCGTTCGAAGCGGTGAGAAAGCACCTCGAACTATCTAATATAACATCCTTCCTGAGCAACAGAAATCTATCAATCCTTTTTTTGAGGGCAAAGATGTTTTGGTTCATCTCCCTACCAGTTTCGAAAAAGCTTTAATCTTATAATGCCATCCGATTGCCTGGATATTGTTCTTTCTAAACCTTGTGGTTTGTTGTTCTTTTCAACTTGCCTTTATAATTAGACCCAGAAACAATTTTATAAGCAGGTTTTGAATGGCAATTTTAACGATGTTGTGTTTAACTCTCAAGATCCCAAGTGTTTGTTCTCAACTTTTTCTATTGACAAGCCCCACTGTATAATGCAATGGTATGTTTATTTTCTCTTCTGCTGTGCATGCCACAAGATATCATGTATAGATTCCCATTGATCGTTGCTACAACAATCGGAGGGCATGCAATGATTGAAGGATTAAAGATTTTTGGAAACTGCCAGGGAGATTAACAAAAACATCTGTGCACTCAAAAAAAGCTTTGATAGATTCCCGTTGCTCAGAGAGGATGTCAGATAGTTCAAACTGCGTTTTGGCCGCTTCAAGCGCTACTTTCCACTAATCTGCCGTGGTGGCTGTTGTGAATTTTGCATCTGGTATTCATTGAAAGTGTAACTATGGTTTTACGAGATCTACTCAACCAATAATGGTGCATGAAAGCACAAATTAGAGACTATTAAAACCCTGGTTTCAGGTGGGGGCAGAACGAGCTTTTGGTCACTGGTTCACAGATGGACTACTGTAAAATTCCGGTTATAAGCCCCCCCCCCCCCCCCCCCCCCGCTTATAAGCCCTCTCGTTTATAGGCCCATCTAGCTGGAAACAAACAAATACATCTGGTTATAAGCCCCCTGGATATAATAGGGTCGCCCACTACCTCTCGGAACGAGTTACTTTATTGGTTCATAAAACAATAGCTAACAGGTCATGACAATGCCCCTAGCCCTGAATAACAATAGAGGTAGTGTTTACAGCGGGCGAATGAAAATAGAGGTTCCAGAGAGGTAGTGACTTACTGATATAATAAAATAAGCCCCTCAGTTTATAAGCCCACCCAAAACCCCTTAAGTTATATAAGCCCAGGGCTAATGTAACTGGCATTTTACGGTATACTGGGCGTAGTTCGTCTGCAATGCAGGCTATTTCAGGTGCAGATCCAGGAAAACAAAAGCTCCAGAGGCTCTGAATACTCCAAAGGCATGAACTTGTAGGAGGGGGTCAGGGGGCATGATCTGTTGGGATACTTTTTAACTCCCTAAATACCATTTACAGATTTTTGAGCCACTGGGACAAGTTGACGACCCATTTCCTTATGACATGGGCAACCAGTCTGGATCTGGAAAGTAATATTTATAGAGCAATTTGAGCCATTTTCCTCCCATAGACAACATTTTCTGAAGGGCATCCTTTTTCTGTTGGCATGCCTTGATCCTTCAAATATTTCTGAAGGGGCTTAGAAAAATGTTGGCTTTTTCTGAGGACCTCAATAAAACCTGGAATGCAGAATATTCCAGAACAGGCAACCCTGAAACAGAATCCATTTGTTTATGTGAAAAGTCGTGTGACAAAATTTGGTGGGAATGTAGTTGAGCCTTTACTTATTGTGGTCAGTATCATACTTTCCATATTATATATTTCAATTTTTTTGATTATTTGATCATTCCAATTTTTATTTCACCTTTATCATTATTTCATGTTTGTAGTTAATGTTCGTGACATGTTCCAGAATGTTTCGGAATGTTCTGGGTTTTATTGATGCCCTTTTTCTGATGGGTTAAGGAGATATGAGATGGAATGGCCCTTTTCATTTGTTTGCGGAAAGTAATTCACATTTGCTTTGGCTTTGCATTACTACACTTGAAATATTCAAATTTAATTTGAATGTTTGAAACAAATAATGCAATCCGTTCACCATTAATTCAAGGCGGCTGAATATTTTGTCTGTAAAAGTACAGCTAGTGTCCTGTGAGGGCATTAGCAAGTGATTACCATATGAAACAGCTGGATGGAGGAGGGCTTGTATATGAGATACTGTACACTGATCAACAGTGTGCATTTTAAATCATCATTGTTGTTACCATCATCTACCCTTTCCACACCACAGTGTTGCATGCACGGTTCAAGTCTCCTTTAATACTTACCAATATTTAATTTGGTCAAGAGTTGCATCTTTTCCCATTGTGTGCAAAAAGCACTCCATGCAGGTTATTGCAATACAACTAATAACATTACAATATAATATGTACATTACTTACAATACTTTTCTGGCTTATTGGCTAAAGAAAATTAAAATAGTTGCTTATAAGATACACTTATGAAGGGGGCTACTAAAAAATATTGTATGTTAGGAGGCCGCACCCGGAGTCCGAACCCTTATCTTTCTATATACCTTTTCTGATGAAAATTGTAACCCTTTTATGTACCTTGAATAGCAAATAGCAACCCTTTCACGTTATACAGTAGGGATGATGCATCTTTTTTCTAAATTTTCACTTGAATAATTTCCTTAGAAGACTTAAATACATAAATCAACCATTCAGTGGGACTATTGAAGATATTTTGAAAGAACCTTTTATAAACCTTAAAGACAGCTTTCCCTACCCTTTTCTATACTCCAACACTCAAAATCCCTACCCTTTTACATAGCTGTTTATACCCCTCTTGGGTGGAGCTTCCCTGTATAGTCCACTACACGGAGTTTTCCCCCAGCGGTTATCTGGCAGTTAATAGATTAACCATGTGCAAAGAATAAAACAAACTTTGTTATTTTGTTGTTTCTTTTTGGGACAGGAAATTAAGCTTCCCCTTTTTTGTCTCCGTTATGTCAAATGTAGCCCTACGTTCACAGCTAAGGCGTCAACAGCTGAAATTTCCCAAACAATCATTAACCGTATCAATTTGGCATTGATAAGTGTCAATAAATGTAACTGTTGTCCACCTACATGTGAGCATGTAGAAACTATACTAACTTTGTTGGTTCATTGCCCGTCGTACACCATGACTAACTCCGATGTTTCAAAGGTTGATTGTCTGATTTTTTTTTTCTCCAAAGGTCTTACGAAGTCGGAGTTCTCACAAACGTGATCTACGAACTAATTTCAATCAAGCTGGAGGTCTGGACAAATGTCGAGCTCCACGAAAAACAGAAACAGAAAGGAAAGATATTTTTTTAATCAGGTACGATGGCAAGTGTTGGAAATAGAGAACAACGGAATGGTACATTACCACAAACTGGGAAGAAATCTTTTAAATGTGACCAATGTGACAAGTGTCTAAGTTCGAAAGGCAGTCTCCGCAAACACACCAGACTACATACCGGAGAGAAGCCTTTTATATGCAACCAGTGTGGCAAGTCATTCAGTACATTGAATACTCTCAAGAGACATAACGTAACACATACTGGAGAAAGGCCTTTTGCATGCAACCATTGTGACAGGAGGTTTAGTCTGTCATGGGATCTCCAGAGTCACAAAAGGACACATACGAGGGAGAAGCCTTTTACATGCAACCAGTGTGACAAGTGTTTTAGTTACTCCAGGACCCTTCTGGTGCACAGACGAACACACACAGGAGAGAAGCCTTACAAATGTAAGGATTGCGACAAGTGTTTTCGTCAATTAGGAGGTCTTCGCAGACATGAACGAATACATTCTGGAGAGAAGCCTTACACCTGTGTCCAATGTGGCAAGTGTTTTACACAGTCTGAAACCCTCTATACACATAAGAGAGTAGTACATGGAGGGGTGAAGCCGTTTACATGTAACCAGTGTAACAGGAGTTTTGGTCAAAAAGAGCACCTAAAAAGACATGAAATGACGCACACAGGAGAGAAGCCTTTCAAGTGTAGGCAGTGTGAGAAATGCTTTAGCCAGAAACGCTCTCTTCGAGATCATCAGCGCACGCACACAGGAGAAAGGCCATTCAAATGTAACCAGTGTAACAAGTGTTTCACTCGCATAGAATATCTTCGACGGCATAGTGCAACACACATAGAAAACTCCCGGGCGGAGGTAAAAGGAGGGCAAAAATTATCTGCAGTCTTTGGCTTGAAGTTTTATCTGGAAAGTGGCTGCGTGTCAGTTATGAAGTCGCCGGGTCAGGTGTGAAAATGACTTTAAATCCACGATCGTTAATAATCGACCTTCTTGGATTTCATGCCTTTAAAAAATAGAATAGTTTTAGAACGGAGACGTGATCATGCCTGTCAAAATTCGGTTTGTTCCCAGATAAATACTTTTTTTACTGTGTGAAAAGCACGGCATGCGACAATTGGAGCATTATTATTAAATTAGGGATTGTGACCCCGTTACAGAAAGACTGCGCATAGAATGGAAAGCGCATTGTACTTGCACAGCCATTCAAAAACTCCCGGAAAAGTCGCAATAAGTGTGGTAGATCTTTTCATTCGAATGAAGTGATGTAGAAACGATAGACAAGACAAGTCAAAACGGAAATTTTTGAACTTTTGAGCGATTAATTATTACTGAACTAGAAATCCAGGAAAAAAAATGTTTGCGATTTCAGCCGTATGAAGATTTACTACATTGTATGTTGTTGAAGAAAGGTTGCTTGTAATTTCAGTTTCGTTCGAAAGGTAAGTTTCCAAGGTTATTGATTGAGCCGATTACATTTCATCCATGACATTTCTCACGGGAACGAGGTGATTATTTAACTACACATTGTAAATGAGAATGAAAGAAGAATTATGGGTCAAACTTTTGCACTTTTTGTTACCTTTCAATTATCGCAAATTAAATTTGCAAAAATGTCGATAAATTGTTGAACAATACGCGTTGTTAACAAAAGGCTTTTCATTGTTTTAAATTTGAGACATTGTTTTCTTGTAACAAGGAACCGATTGTCTGTGTAAGAAATTACGTGGTGATATGGAAATCTTGGTAACTACAGTTTCAATACTTGGCTTTTGCTCACTTTTAGGCGAAAGTAAATCTTTGCAATCACATGCGGACGCCGGATTTACCTCTCCGCCGTCCCCATAAATACTTAGCTACCCCCCCCCCCCCCCGTACCGTTTTGTAAAAAAATGTGCTTAGAACTGACTGAACAGCACACAAACTTTTAAAAGTCCACTGTATTTTGTCTTTATGCACCTTAAATGATGTATGATTTGAAATTAGCCCGTCCTCTTTAATGATATGTCGCTCCCGCCATAACCGTGTTCTTAATAGAGCTTTTACGGTTATTCACAAGAGTGTATTTCAATTGCTCCCGTCCCGTTGTACAAATCGTGTTTAGCTTGCGAACAGTCGCCCCAGTAGGGCATAGCCGGAAACGAAATCGGCGAGCAGAGCGTGGCCTGTTGTCCACGCCCTTCTACCTGCTTTGCTTGCCGATTTCTATGCCCTAAGTAGGTCCAACTGGGAACCTGTTCGCGGGCTAGTCGTTTTTTTTTTTCTAGCGCCTTACTGAAAACTCATCGACCCTACATATGTTTACTATTACATTACATTGCTGCACACAGTGCGATGCTTATCTTACTACGACACATACACTGCTGGCTACTTATCCAAATACCTACTTACAATATACCGCATTATTATATAAAGTACAGTGTGTTATGGGTATTTTGGCTTCTGACAAATGTCGTATCTGAACACATGTGTTTTGATATCGTATCAAACACAAGTGTCCTGATATGACCTTTGGAATATTCACCTAAATTTATATAATAAATAGAATAATACATGGGAGCTTGGAGATATGAAATCGATCTTCTCGTGTTCAATCTCGATATCTCACTCGTTCGCTGCGCTCACTCGTGAGATATCGAGTTGAACACTCGAAGGTAAATTTCATATCTCCGCGCGCCCATATACAGTGACAGTTACTTGTACATTACGTCATAAACTACTTACAATACATTACACTACTCACTTATGAACATCATTTACAATATGGTGCATTACATTCTTAAAATGCGTTTCATTGCTTACTTACGCTTACGATACATTGCATCGCTTACATACGGCACGTTGCGAAAAACTGTAAATTGCAGTATAAGATTACAACTTTGCAGATCAATAAAAGTATGACTATGCATTAATTTATGAAACTAGATCAATTCTCTAAAAAGATATTGTTTGATATGAGCTGTGTAACATTCAGTTTCTATTTTATCATGCACAAGATTTATGAAATTCTACGTTACCAATGAGGATCATGCAATAGGGTTGAACAGGAACACCAGCCATTCAGCACACCATGCATAATTTCATTTTTGGGCTGAGGTATTTTTGCATAAAGACTTATTAATACCAATTAATTAAGATAGGCCATAAAGAAATAGCGAAGGGACGCGATTCATATGAATAAAAGTGTGACTGTTTGCTTAGCCTGTGTACAGCCGCCTCCCCGATTTTTTTTTTTTTTTTTTTTTTGAGGGAAGCGGAACGGCTGTACACAGGCCACTGTTTGCTCTATGTTTGTGCAAAAGGGGCAATGAGCTTCATTTTGTACAAAATGCAATTTGCGTACAGAACACTGTGAATAATTTTGTATTGGAATTTGAGAATAAGGATCTAGTCGACCTGAATAGTAAGCTTACTGTTTGGCTGCAAGTTCTTCGTCATAAAAAATTAACTCCTAGGGCATAGATGATTTTTTCACTTGATCTTAAATCAAGAAGTGTATCTTTTCGAAATCCGTTCATCCCTCTGTTTACGTTAGCTAATGTTAGCTTATGTTTACTCTTTGAAATATAAGAGTTTCTACGAAAATATAACGATAGTAGAAAGGAGTTCGAAATATAGAAAAGGCCCTGTTTACAAGGAGGTGTGGGGTACCCTAGTGCCAGAGCTACCCTAGCAAGGTGGTCAAATGCTCGCACATTTCTTCCTTTTTCAACGACATGTTTACAAGGCAGCTAGCGTTATCCTAGCACTAGGGTAATCCTACCTGTCAGTGAGTAGTTAGTTTTAGCGGAACCGGTTTGATATATCCTTTCCCAAATTAGGAAAGGATATATCAAACCGGTTCCGCTAAAACTAATAGAATGGCCATAAATCGGCTCGAGGACCACACAGGAGAGACAAAACTCAACTAAAGTAAGGTAAGCCGATTTTTATTTAAATCGGTCTATTTTTATAGGTTGTAGAAACGATCGTTATTTTCCCCATACAAATCCTTAATACATTTCGAAGGTTACGCAACGGTACCGAGCTTGGGCTACCTGTGCGTACACAAGCAGCATTTCCGTTTTCTCTTATATTTGCAGAGTGCAGTGGGACAGCACTTGTGAGAGCTATTTGTTATTGCAGTGGAAAGAAGGATTGCCGCCATATTATATTTTGGTTTTTGATATGTGGCTTACGGCTGTAGTATACCGTAGTGTATGTTGCGTGACGAGAAGCCCGGATGACTTGGGAACAAGGTAACGCGATCACTTGACGATGAGCTAAAAGATCCCATGCTGCAAGAATAAGGCGCTGCGTATGCACTGAAGTTGTTTCCTGGACGCATTGAACGAACAGTTCTGAGAGAATAGAAACGTACCTAACTAACTTATCCTGCGAAGCGGTGATCAAAGTTACACACACATGGCTGCTAAAATTTTCTCTCCGTTTGTCGCAAAAATTCGGCGAAGGGTCGACGACGAGCGCATTGAACTACAGGACGACTTTTCCGTAATACCTGTAGATGGTGGTAGTTTTACACAAAGCGAGGGTTCTTCACAAGGAGGGAGCGAAACAAGAAATGCTAATACAGCTATTACAGGGACGGAAAATGATTACACCTTGGATCATTGCGTGGAACAAAAGAAGGACATAATCGAAGACGTAACGGCCTCGCAGATCATAATAAAGCAATCAAGGAGGAAGATGGCCGCTGTCGTAGGGATAACGTTCGCCATCGTTGCGACACTATTGTTTTCTGTAACGTCTCTTATGATTAAACTCGCTGAGAGTATTCCAAGCCTGGAGGTTGCCTTCATGCGGTTAACACTTCAGCTTGTTTTCTCAATTCCGCCGGTGATATTTTTCCAGGATAAACTCATCCACTCTTGGAAGAAAATCAGATTTTTAGTGCTTCGCGGAGCTTTTGGAGCCACGGCGATGAGTTTAAGCATTTACGCTGTTAAACACATGCCTTTGGCTGATTCAAGGGTGATATTTTACACCTCTCCAGTTTACACAGCCATACTTGGTCGGATCTTCCTCAAAGAATCAGTAAGCAAGTTTGATTTGTTGGCTACATTGCTGAGTTTAGGAGGGGTGGTGTTAATTGGAAGACCCACATTTCTGTTTGGGTCTCTGGGAAAAGGCTCAAGTTCCAAACAAGTCTGGTTTCCTACCCTTCTAGCTGTCATTGGTTCATTTTGTGCTGCGTGTGCTATTGTATTGACCCGCAAGGTATCACAAGAATTGCCAGTGAGAGTGGTAGTGTTGTACCCAACAATGGTTGGAACACTGCTTTGCCTTTCTGCTTCACTGATTTTTGGGGGATTTAAATATCCAGACTGTGGAACTCGTGATGCCGTTTATATCATTGTCGCCGCAGTTCTTGGCTATACCGGGCAGTTGATTGTGACAAAGGCACTTAGTATGGAGAAAGCATCTATCATTTCATTGGTTCGCACAATTGGAATTGCTTTCTCATTTCTCCTTCAGTTAACAGTATTGGGTGTTGCCCCAAATGCTCTGAGTATTGGTGGAGCTTTTCTAGTTCTGCTCTGTAATGTTACTATTTTTATCAAGAAGTTTTTAGATCAGAAAAAGAAATGAACCTGGGGGGGATTTCTTTTTTTTTTGGCAGGGGGGGGGGGGGGGGGGAGGAGGTTTGAGGAGTGTACTCGGCAAAGTTTGATATGGGGAGGCATTGCCCTGAGGTGATAACTACTACGTATACACTTTTATATACTTTTCTTAACAGAAAAGGAAACTTTTCGTAATTACCTTCTACAGAAATGGTACTCCTTTCATATACTGATTCCCGTATAAGGTTTCATGTTTCACCTGATCATGAGTAACTCCTTAAGTACCTAGATGAATTAGCCATTATAGTCAGGTGTGGATCTGGAAAAATGGTGACCATTTCTGATAAATGGAACATTTTTAGGTATTGACTCCCAAAATACCATTTCTGTGTATTTTGAGTCACTCTGACAAGATGTTGACCAAACCGGTCTGGATTTGCGCCTGGGTGTGTCCTTTTGAGCTGTTTTCAATAGTCCTTTTTGATACCTAAGTGACAGGTTTCGCTGCCCTTCTATACTTCCAACCTGAAAAGGGTACTCCTTGGGGCAGAGCCTCCCTGTATAGTCCACTATAGGAAGTACCCCCCGCCTCCCTTCAAGAAGTGAACCAATTTTATAATTAATTATATTGCATTTGCACTCTAAAACATGCTGAAAGCAAGCATGTTTAACAAAACAACTTTCCCCTAAACAATGTTTGTTCACTTACGGCATCCATTTCTAAACACATTTCACATCTGGTTCTCTCATATATAAATTATGTAATAAATAAAGAAAGATGGTAAATTTTAAGCTTGGTGGCGAAGTATGAAAGATGAAATATTCATCATGTCATGAGCGTGGGGCAAAGAAAAACTCTGAGTCCCCAATGGGAATCAAACCCATGGCCTCCCAGACACCTGGCGGGTGCTCTATCTTCTGAGCTACAAAACCCCATGGTAAGTAAGGCCATTTACTGAATGCCCAATCTATGAAAAAATGTTGCCCAAATCTATGAAGATCAGTAATGCAAAATCGCAACAGAAAGAAAATTAAGGCAATTTAAGCTGGAGTACAATCCTTTTCATTTTCTTTATTTTCTTTTATAATGCACTATGCAGATAAGCAACAATTATAAATAGAACTTTTATACTTGATTTGATGTATTTTATTATTATATAATAGTTTTTTTTTCCTATGATATAGTTAGTAATTTTATAAGTTTAAACTTTTACCAAATGTACATAACACAAGTAATTAAGTTTATAGCTGCTAGTTGTGATTTTAAATAAATGATTTATCTTATCTTATATCTCTCTCCTATATTTATTGATTAAAAGTAAAATTATTTTAGAGGCAGCACTCTGCACTTGTGGGGCTTACAAGAATCATTGATTGTAACCTTGATTTCAGTTCTGGAAGGGCTTTGAGGAGGGTCGTACAGGGGGGGTCTCTGGCACGATTCACGGACGAAAAAAAAACGAATCACGGATCACGGATATTGAAGTTTCATTTTCCCGAATCACGAAAATAAGTACTCTTTTATCCTGTTCTTACGCTACAAATATTAGGGGAGAGGGGTATTGTTTTTTAGAGGGGTGGCGATGTTGTTTGAGTGTTATGGTATACTGGTAATTTGATTTAAGGTTGACTAGGTCTGAAGTAAGGAAGGGTTGTCGTGTTCCAGTCAGTGTGTACTACTTCAACCAAAATTTAGGTGTGCTCTGGGCAAATGTAAGCTTGAGGGGGTGGGGGGTGGGGAAGATGGGCGTCTGAACTTCCCACCTCTACTTAGATGCTCCCATGCATCTCTTTGTTCTTTTGCAAAATATGAAATTTTTCTTAATTTCATGCTGTTCTAACTGCCATGGGAATCCTAACCAGACATGCCCCCCCCCCCCCCCCCTCCACAAGTTTAATCCCGAGGTTTTACAATTTCAATTGAGAAAACTGAACATTAATTACCGAATTTTTGAGACTTGCGATAATAACATGCATTTTTGAAATCCCAATTGAAAATGAAAACATATCACACAGACCCCCTCTGCTAAAAAATATTACCCCCCCCCCCCCCCCCCCCCGCTACTGTATATGCAGTTATTATAGAAATTTATTTTCAACCTCCAACTGCAGGACAAAGTTTTCACTATAAAATTAAACTTGCCACGGGCCCCCACCTTTAATATTTTTCGGAAATAAGGCATTTTCTTTGAAGTGCCGGAACTATCTTCGCAGAATTCAACATTCATAGTCAAGCGGGCCCCTCATTAGCTGAAGACCTGGATCCGCCACTGTTCTATGTTTGTACAGTGGAACCCCGCTCTACGGACACCCGCTTAATACGGACACCCCGGTATTACGGACAGTTTCGTTGGTCCCGACGAAAACCTCATACATTTTCTCTTAAATTAACCCGCTTAATACGGACACCCGTTAATACGGACAACAGACACTTTTCCGTGTCCCGAGTGACAAACTCTTATACATTGTCAACCCCGCTTTACGGACACTATTTATCTGCGCACTGTGAATTTTCATTGTCGCGGTCATTTGCTAACTTGAAAACATTGGACCCTGGTCAAATAATGGAGGAATTCGAAGAGTTAAAACCACTTTATTACAAAGAGAAGCTTAATAGCGTGGCTTCCGGTGTTTGACCCTTTCACTTTCTTTGCCTTTTGCTGCAGCTATCGCTTGTGTTGCAAGCTAAAAGCTTCCGTGCAAAGTAAAGTTACCGACTTTTTCAAATGGGTTGGTCGAGTTTAAGAACGGTTGCGAGTTTCAGTTACAAAGGAAATTTTATAGAAAACGTTCTGTTGCTGTTGAAATGCGTTTTATTTCTTGTACATAGTAAAGTTGCGACATTGTCAAATAATTCCACTGTTGAGTTTATTAAAGTTTAGTTCGAGTGTATGACTAGATCGTAAGGTTTTCGTAAAAACTATTAATTTTAGTCAGGGAGTTCACAGTTTGCATTTGTTACAGTTACAGTACAATTAAACAACGTTATGTTGCCGTAAAAACGTTTGCCTTTGTCTTTGTGTCGAGAAAACGTGTATCCGTGACTTTTTTGCTGAGACCCCGCTTAATACGGACACCCCGTTAGTACGGACAATTTGGCCTGTCCCCTTGGTGTCCGTGTTAACGGGGTTCCACTGTATCTTGGTATGTGGCAGTTAGTTAATGACGTCACAGTTTTTGTGTTGCACGCGTGAGATCGTGAGATCGTTGGCCGTGCGCCGTGTTTTTTTGTTCGATCGTTCGCCGGCAGGTTACAAGTACTATAGCACGTTGCAGTTAAACCCTGGCGAGCATGTCGAACGCACTACATAATCTACGATTACTCCTAGTTATAGATAATTATTAAGAAAAAATAAGAAAATCTTACCTTCTCGTTTAGCAGGCTGCGTAAGATATCTGATAACAAGACAAATTTGAAGTTGGTATTTCCGCTTACGACGCTGACATTTGAAATGTCAGCACCGTAAGCGGGAATACCAACTTCATGCTTGTATAAACAACACTTTTTTCTTCTCGCATTGAACACACAACTTGTTCGTTCCGCGCAAAAGAGTGAAGTAAAAATATGACGTCACAATAAGTGTTTATGACGCAGAGCGCGCGTGAGTCGATTTTAGGTTCGTTCCCAAGCTGCTCTTTTTTTCAATCAAGTGAGTTTAGCGATCGTCTTTGTGGACATGTTTCGTTTCGACAAGAAATGTTGTTTACATTACTATGGTCATTTGTTCGAAAACCGGGAAATAACAGAAGTTGCTGTTTTTTTGCTTTTTTTAATCGAAAGCCGCTTATACATCTTTTATCCTTCTTTAGTAGCCACTCAACGTGTTCCGCTGTTGGAAATCCGCGAATCCGATTGGTTCTTAAGCTGTTTTCTATTTAAAGGGGCAGTATCACGAGATGTTTTGTACGTTTTTGTGTAAACTATACTAGAATTATAAAAGTGCACTCACTTTAAAAAAACGCATAAATTCACTATCTAAGATGTAAACAAACCATAATCAATCGCTTTGTAGTGATTTCCCTCCAAGTAACACTATTAAATTTGAAAACGTCGGCCCGACGTTTTCAAGTTTTGGACCATTTCTTTCCTACCCGTACGTAGCCACACCAGTATTAAACAACATTTGTGACCAGTACGGTGCATTTCAGCAAGGTTAGGCTACTATTAGTGGATTACCAATTAATACCAACACCTTCATTGGAAGATTTTGAAGTAGCACTCAATCTTGGTGAGACTGGCACTTTAACAATAAGAGTAGAACGGCTGAGTTTTCTTTGAGGGAATAGTCAACGAGACGTAGCCAAGTTGACTATTGCTCATAGAAAACGAGGGCGAGTTGTCTAATTGTTCTAGTAGAAACTCTAAAGGATCACAGTACAAAACCTACAATTTTATGCACAGTTAAGCCAAAAATAAAGAATGATTGTCATGAGTTTCAACTTACCTTATTATAGGAAATTAACGCTCGTTTTAATTAAGGTATTGGAAATTAACGCGACTTAAATTAACGCGAAGTGAACGACAAATTTCTTTCCAATAAAGGAAATTAACGCGAAAGAGGTGCTAAAATTTCAAAATGAAGGAAATTAACGCGACCACACACAAAGAAACGGAACTTCTAGAGACAACAGGAACAAATTTATTGTAGCACACTTAACGAAATCCAAAACCCAAACGAATCTCGCTACTTCGAGGGTTCTTTCCAGCGCCAACGATACCGGTACCGTGGATCTCATCCATCCTGATAAAACATTGCTCAAAAAATCCAAATTTACTAAGAGGTCATTATGCTACCCTGGGAAAATTAATAATTATGGGTTTTAAAATGAAAATTAGGGTTTTAGTTACTCTCAGATATCGGAAGGTGGATTTAATATCAACAAACAGTGTGTTAAAGCGCAATGTTTTTACAACTTGATACAGCAACGGTTGCAATTTATTTGCGCTGGCCTTCGAGTTGGCATTATTTAGATTAAATCACTTTAAATCACTTTATTTAAGTGTCAATGAATTTAGCACGGCTGTACTAATTGAGGACACTGTAAATAGTGAAACCAATATTATAAATGAAACAGAAACTTGTTAAAAATCCCAACTTGCAGGAGGCTGACCAGTTGGCTATGTACAAAGCGTGGAGGAATTGAATTCGGGACCACCGAAGACAAATCCATCTAGTGGCAGGGAGGAGGATTTGAACCCGGGACCTCCGGATTACAAGTCCAGCGCCCTAACCACTAGGCCACGCTGCCGCCCTCACACCACGCTGATGAGTCCCAAACGACGGAATGGCTGTCCGCGATTGTAACCCTACTTTATCGTTCTGGTCGTTTTGGTGTCTTGCAAGTTACTTTTTCACATAGTACTTATCGGCCTTGCTACATTATTGTAATGCTTTTACAGTATAAACATACTAAACAATTAGAACCAGACCTATAGATTTACTATCAAATCCTGCTTGAAGCAATTTAATTTACTCCAAATCAGTACTACTGCCATTAGCGTTTACAAACCAGGAATCTGACGATTTTTGCTATACTTCAGCTTAACGTTGTAAACGGTGCCAAAATTTCTCTTTCTGTTATTGCCACAATCTGCAAATTCGTTAGTGATGTCAAAAACCATTCTTCACGACTACTTATCATTGTCAAGTTACTAAATCTCCCTTGCGTCATTGTTGGGCAAAATGTTTATTCTTCAGGCAGTGGAAACTGAATGATCATTCACCAGATGCACTCGATACACGATTAACCAAAATGGAACTCTAAAACAAAATTTATCACCAGCTTCTGGAAAGGCGTTCAAATGAAATACTTTTAGTAATTGTCCGTTCAGTAATAACAATCATAATAATTTTTTCCTCTATTTCTTTCTTTACTTGCTTATTTACTTAAGTTGTTATTATTTGTTTCTTTTTACTGTAAAAAAGTGGGGGGGGGGGGGGGGGGGGGGGGGCTAAAGCCCCCCCCAGCCCCTCCCTCTGCGCGGGCCCTGTCTAAAAAAAACTCGCAATCTTTTAGTGGATGCTTGTCTGCTCGTGCTCGCATATTTTACAGCTGCTCCCATGCTCGGTTTTTAGTGGAGGTAGTTTTTTTTAAAGTTCGTTGCTCGCAAGGCTAACTTTTGCCAATGCTTGTGATTGCAAAGAAAAACGCTGTGCTCGCATAAACACCATTCGATAATCCTTTATTTGCTTCCTCGTTTTCTAGACCTACAGCTTTGAAATGAAACAAAACAACAATAACTGTGACAATAAAGTATAAAACCAATCTTTTCGGGCTCAGCCCTTCATCACTGGTACTGAGCATTATGATTTTAAACCTATCCCTATACTGCTGTGAATATTCATTTATGATTGCTAAACCCGAAACGTTTGGTTTTTTAACAACTTTTTCTGCTACTTTGATATAGCTTTTAACATATTTTTCTTTGACTCATGCATCCAAGTGGCACGCAGTACTGTAAACTCGAAAGCGCTCCTCCCTAAAATCCGGAGAATTTTCCCTTTGAAACTAGCTGTCAATCAATCCGCGCACGAAAAAAGGATTAGAAAATAATCCTTAACATAGCCCACGTTCGATATAATTATGAAAATTCAAACATAGCATTTCAACCGCGTTCCCAGTAGGGTCTCTCTATCCTACACAATAAGAAGTTTATTATTCAACGATGTTCTTTCCAAAATCCTGACTTTGAACCTTCGTTGTAGCGTGTTCCAGGCGTTCGGTTAGTTGGCAAGCGGCGCGGAAAACGGCGAGCAAAATAAGGGGAGGGCCGGGGGTGCGGGGATGAGGGCTCTCTCGGTCCAAGCCCCTCGCCATTTTCCTACTCGACGTTCTTCGCGTTAATCCCGTTTTTGCGTTACTCCCAACTTTCAAAACGAATAAGAGGCGGGGGGCTGATTCAGGATTTTTCTAAGGAGGGGAACACATCCAGGATTTTTTTTAGGAAGGGGTGCACATAGTTTTTTTTAAATATTTTGCAGAATACCAGTTGTATTAGAAACCAGCCTGGTCATCTCGGAGGGGGGGGGGGGGGGGGGGAGAGCCCACGGCATTCTCCCCCCGAGAGGACTACAGAAAAAACCCTTTTTAACAGGCCTCTGTGAGCACAAATGACACTCGCTTTACACCATATTTGTGCTCTACTGAACGAAGATGGAATTATAGTAATACTGATTTAAGCTTTTCATTTGTGGTCAGCTCCATGCGGCGAGTCAATCACGACAGACTCAAAGACTCCTCTACAACATTTTATTTAATATTTACTTTCACCTATATCTTAGTATACAGCAGAGTATCGCATAAGAACAAAATTTTATAATTATCCAAGTTATGTACAAACATGAGGCAAGTAAAAAAACGCAATCTGTACAGAAGTCAAAAATGCACAGAGCTCACAGAACCTTCACAGAATACAGTCGCAGATATCAAAGCAATGACTAGAGAATACGCCCTTCTCACTAGCTTCTCGTTATTATTTTGAATGGGGAAGAATAACACAATACAGTTTAAAGAATTTCGAATGGTAAATTTGAGACTGTGAGATGTCAAGACTGACATCTTTTTGGAAATCCCTAAACTTTCTTAGCCTGCAAAAGAAATTGAGATTCCAATGTGTCGCGGAACAATTCGAGACGACCAGAATATGTATTTCAAAGAAAATAAAAATGAATACACAAACTCTTCTCAGTTATTTGTTTGGACAATGACTCTTCTTTGTGACTTTATCATAGTTGATAAATGGATGTCAATATAGTAAAATCCCATTTACTATGAAAAGTTATTTTTTAAAATTTCAGTACCACCATTTCAAATACATTGGATGTTGCTATTCAGTGTGAAGGAATATGCCAGGAAATTATCATAAAATATCTTCATGACTGTTTGCAACAGCTAATAATACTTGGTCGACATTTGTGTACATAAAGAGTGGAAAAGCAGTAGAGCGATTTTCAATTGAGTGACGTAAAACCAAATAATCGCTCTGGCCAATCACAAAGGGCAAAGACAATCCAGTGAACCAATCAAAACTCGAAGCGAATACATGTTGCCGGCGCGAGGCGCGGGAAAACGTGCGAACAAGTGACGATCAATTTTGGTTTAACCTTTTGATTGGTTGAGAAAGTGGCGCAAGTGTTTTTAAAACCAATCACTTGGCGTAGTGATGTGAAACCAAGGCAAATGCGAATTACTTTCGACACTCAAGTGAACACCGCTCTAAGAGCAGTGTATAAAGTAAACCGAACCACGAGCATACCCTTAGAATCTGTGAACAAAAAATTCAGTTGAAAGCTACCGAGCGATTGTTTCATGTGATATTATCTATGGTTAAAATTCTATGCCATGGATGAAACCCTAACTAAACAGCACTTTTACGCCACGCTGTTTCTTATACTGTACAAGCTGGCTCTAGCTTTTTAATATTACATGTACGTCTCTAGGCGAAACCCTACACCTGACCAGTGTGAACATTTAAGAGCAGTACAACTGCTCACTACGCCGGACAAGAAGCCGGTTCTACCTTTTGAGTCTGTTGATGAAACCCTGGTGTGTGACCATTCGAATGAAAGCTATTGAGCAGTACTTTCACGTGGTACTGTTTATTATACTGTACAAGGTGGTTCTCACTTTCAAGTCTGTGGATGAAACCCTAGTGTGTGACCATTCAAATGCTACTGAGCAGTTCTTTCACGTGGTACTGTTCATTATGCTGTACAAGGTGGTTCTAACTTTCAAGTCTGTGGATGAAACCCTAGTGTGTGACCATTCAAATGCTACTGAGCAGTTCTTTCACGTGGTGCAAGTACAGGGCACAAAGATTGGAAATAGTGTTGCACATAACAGAAAACCTCAGACAAGATATTTAAAACTTGCTATGCCTAAGGTATTCTAATTACAAAAGCATTTAATTTTACTGAAACCATTTTTTGGCCTGGAGGGTATTTGTTAGGTTGTGTTTAGGGCTTCTAGGAATTTCCAACAACTGCAAGGACCTGTGGACAGCATCACAACTGCAGTAGAATACATTGTATCTCTGTGACTCTGTGCATTAAATAACCTTCGAAGTTACAAGTTTTCTAGATTTCGTGGCATACAGCTGACTTCAACTAAATGTATAGATAACTATATATGCATTGTGCACTGCAATACCAATGAAGTAATAGCTACACTGGATTACCACAGCGAGTGAAGGTGTAGATTTCGACTGAGTATGGACCGTACATCAGAGACAAATCTAAGAGCATCCAGCATTGGCAAGAGGTTTAATAATGCGGTGTCTGATGGATCTGCAAACCACGACTTGATAGGTATGGCGTTATCTACAATGCAACAGAGGTTAATAATACTTGTAATATTGACTGATCTACACAACACAGATGTCCCTCTCTTAACTCTCAATTCAACCTCCACAAGAGAGCTGTCTGCAGTTTGGACTCAAGTAGCAACACTAGAGACACTACACAGATCACTGAAGTCTTCAATATGGGGCGTTTTTGGCTGGCAAGGCCCAAGACCTACTTTTATGCATACTAGCCACGATTGGCTAGTGAAAGCTTTGATTTCATTAGCCAAAACAATCTTTTTTACTAGCCAGAACTGTCAAGCGTATAACTTTATCACTTTCTGCACATGCAAAGGATGAAAACATGTAAATTGCTGGTTCGCTTTTTAGTAAATATTTCAGTTCATTGTTTTAAGACATCATATGCAGGTGATAGACGTCAACAGTGTACATGTTAGTTCTGTTCTCTCAGACTGGATATCCATAATTTGCAGTTTCCTTCTACTAAACTATTGAAAGTCCAAAAACTACTACCCAAAACCAAATTTGGCATGGGAGGTGGGATGTTTAGACCCCTCTGTTCCTCCCCCCCCCCCCACCCCACCCTCGCCCCTATTATATTAATCCATGCAAAAAGGTATCCAGGGATGGGTACATTTTTTGTGCATTTCTTATTGTCAGATGGTGAGTACTGCCAAAAGTAAGTTTCCATCCCTAATGATCCCTGATATAGGATTGTGGAAAATGGAGGTAAAGAAAAATTCATAAAAACTGAGCCGAGATAGATGGCTGCTTTCATAGGCTAAGATGATGTCTTACACCCTTAAAATCTGAGCTCCCTAAATGTGGACTAGCAGATTTACATGTACAACATGTTCAGCCTGAAGGCTACTGATTTAGGTTGAGAGATGTTTACTACCATATTTTTCTGTATCAGACTGTGTTAATTGTGAACTCGTATGATAAGCCCCGAGTTATTTCATTGATTGTAGCAAGTTACATGTATTTACCTGGATTGTACCGATAAGCACCGGGAGAATTGTCCAAAATAAAAACTGATGACAGATCTTCATTGACCATTGATAAGTCTTTGGTATAACTGCCACCATCTAGTGTACAGTGCTGAGCAATCAAAAGCAAAATTAAAAAAAAAGTTTTACCGGTAATTAGGAGGTAAATTAATGCATTTTCAGAAACATGCTTTACACCAGGCTTTGAGACCATGTTGAGATACGTGCAAGGCATAAATTTATTATTTATAGAAGCCGCTGGTCATGAGTGGATCTGAGACTGGAAGTAATATAATTTATCAAAACGAGAAAAAAAAATCAAAAACGAGAGACAGTGTTTCATCAGGGTATCCAAACACAGAGAAGA
This sequence comes from Meandrina meandrites, assembly GCA_963693305.1. Taxonomy (NCBI): domain Eukaryota; kingdom Metazoa; phylum Cnidaria; class Anthozoa; order Scleractinia; family Meandrinidae; genus Meandrina; species Meandrina meandrites. Next base: position 26,551,208 of record OY855906.1, read on the forward strand.
GAGAAAATACGATGCACAGCAAAGCGTTTTTGACAGAATTTAAGATGTTTGGATAGCTGATGAAGCACTGTCTCGAGTGTTTGATATAACTTTTCAATTGAAACAAAAATTGAGGATTAAACGGAAAAATAAAATCAGTATCCAAACCTCCTTCAAGGTTATGATTTTCTTTGTTTTAATTTGATGAATAATTAATGAGTTTGAAAATTAATGTTAAAAGGTTCTTGGGGAGCAGAGATAGGGCAGTGGTGAGAGCACCCATCTTCCACTAATGTGCCATGTTCAATTCCCGGACCTTGCATCATAATTATGTGGGTTGAGTTTGTTGTCGGTTCTTGTCCCTCCTCTGAGGGTTTTCTCTGGGTACTCTGGTTTTCTTTCCTCCACAGAAACAAACTTTTCTAAATTCCAATTTTATCCACAAACAGTGGATCAAGAACTGCTATATGAAAATGCCACTGCAAATTCCCATTCAGGTTTGTTCCAGTCCAATGCATAGGGAGCTAGCTGGTCATTAGTACCAGCACTTACATTTTGTAAGTCTGGTTGTTAGTAGGTACATGTAGAAGCAGCCCCCCTATCCCCAGCACTTTAACAAGTTGCCCTAAAGAGAGGCACTACAAGCCAGAGTAAAGTGTGTTCCCAAGACACATGACAACAAACCAAACCAGCTCAATCCAGAGTTGGATATTTGAGCTCCTCACCTGTCTGAAGTATCTTCTATTTAGCACCCCTCTGTTTTTATCTAGGTTATCTGCAACTGCAGCACCATAGATCTGTGACAGAAACACAATAATTTTTCATGCCAGTATTTCATGTACATGGGTGCTGTGACATGAACAGTGTAACAAGCACAAGCTAAAATTTAACACTCACTACATCATAAAATACAGGCTGGGAACATGAATTCACTAAAATTGTTAGCAACAATAGGCCATTTCCGAGTTACCCTTTGCCTCTGTTTCAAAACGAGTCTATGTGCAAAACCATTCATATGAAAATGTGTTCCACTTTCACGTAAATTTTCATGCAAATAAGACACATTTTCATATGAATGGTTTCGCACAAAAACTCGTTTTGAAACTGAGACAAAAGGCAACTCAGAAGTGGCCTATTTGTTCAGAGATATTATGGAAAATGTAGCAGTTACAGCAACTGCAAACCTGAGCCCACATACCTCCATACTAGCAGTGAAAACCACAAGATCATACCATTGACTGACCTGTAAACACATATTAAAATAACTCTTATTTTGATCTTGTGTTACAACCACCAGTTCCTTTACAGCTTTCCCAGACCTTGACCATACTGTCACTCAGACAAAATGTTTGCACTTGTGATACAAAACAAACTAGTTGTAAATAACAAACTCCAGCAGTGGGCTATATACAATGAATAGATCCTGTTGTTACTGCTAGCTTATTGCTTTGGGGCCTGGGATGGATACTTACACATTCAAGAAAAAAGTCCACATGCGGTCTCTTGTGAACAAAAAATCTGATAGGATGGTGGTCTATTGTAACCTGTCAAACCAGTTTCAAAGAGAAAGTGTCACTTATGAAACATCCCATGTTAATATTCTCAAAATAATGTTAAAAATTTAATAAGTGATTTGCATGATGTACAGACGAGTGTATTTTTTACTTAAGTCATTCATTAATAATTTATCATCTTCACAGTTCTATATTTTAAAATTGCATACAATTTTTTAAAAAATTGTTTCCTTATGCCCACTTTTAGCTAATTTCGTGATTCAAACCTTTTCTTTGAATTTGGCACAGATAATTAATCAATGGATGAGGTTGAGCAAAATACTGTGATTTGTCAGTGGGGAGCAGATCAACTATTTGCCAAAGCTGATGGCCGAGGCAAATAATTGACTGACAAATCACAATATTTTGCAGAAACTGAGTTCAATAATTGTTTTATCATTTGAACACCAAATTTCTTTTGCACAATTGCCTTCAGCAACTGGGAACTACGCGCTTCCTTGCTAAGAAATACGGAAGAAAAGCGTGACTTTGTCTTCAATGATACCAGCTGGTCCGCATCCAATTCTCTTTCTTTCAGATAAATAACCGAAATGCAATGTACATTTAGGGAAATTTTTGCTGCCTTCTTTGTATTTCTGTTTTTTTTTTGTTTGCTTTTTTTTTGCTGCTCTTGCTGACAAATCAAACTGCTTTCCCACAATTGTGGAAAACAAGCTGCCATTTTTCTTAGAATTGGGTGGGCAGAATATTATTTGCAGCAAAATCACAGTCAGATGGTAAAGCACACAAGCACACCATTATTTGTAGGCAGTTATTTGCAGGTCATGTGGTAGGCTCTCGGCCAATGAAAAGAAAGACAAAAATGCATCAAATGATAATTATTATTACCCTCACTTTCGAGTTAAAAAGTACTTTCATTACTTTCATTAGTCTGGAGTGAAAGCCCTTTTTTATCTAAAATTTCAGTTATAATAATTTAAAAATAGTTTCCATTGTTTAGAAGAAAGCAGTTTAAAATATATAACTCACCCGAAGAACAAAGTCTGGAGGTGTTCCAGGTCTTACTGTTTGTCTTACAACACTAAAATATATGAAAATAAATCACTGCCATCAAAGATGCAGGAAGAAAAATTAATACAATTTCAAAAAACTGATTATTGTGATTCATAAAGTTTCTTACCCATCATGGTGTGAATGTATAAGAGTTTCATCAAGGTCAAGTACTAACGTCTTTCTTTTTACTAGTTCTGGGAGTAGAATAACAGCTGCACATTACTTTTCAATACCATTATAAACAAAAGAAAACTACGAAATAAATATCAGACCTGTAAAGCGTATACATTATAGTAAGTAAAAGACAAGAATACAACTTATAGTAACTGGCAAACAAAGATTGAAATGGTACCCACGTTACTGGTATTCATTCAATTAATATTTCATTTTTCATTTATTGAATCTAGCAAGTGGCGCCCATTTTATGAGGCTCAAAAAGGTGTAGAAATTTTTGTAGAGCTCTACGCCTCTACACATGCCATTCATGCCTTTCATGGTTTACAAACTGACTTGTCCCCATTCGTCTCTCTGTCTCTTAAGGGAGTGGGAGTCGATAATGCAATGAGAGACTACTGGGGACGAGTCAGGTCTATGAGCCTGTAGCTGTGACTATAGCACTTTCCATTAATAGTCCATAAGTAGCAGCTTTGGAACTGCATACACCATTATACCCATTTGGCAATAACATTTTCCCCAATTTTAAATACAATTTTATATCGCTACTTTAAAGTGTTAGCCTATGCCTTTCTTATTTACCCCATATGACAGCTTCATGTATTTATTCCTATACTCTACGCTACGCTCTACTCTACTGTATGCTTTTAGTTTAATATAATGTGCTCTACTCTACTCTACGCTACTCTTCTCTATGCTACGCTCTACTGTACTGTACGCTTCTAGTCTAATGTAATGTTCTCTACTCTACTTTGTGATGCCCTGCTACTTTACTCTTTGTTTAACGCTAATCTCTACTACACTTTTCTCAACTCTACTCGACTCTACGCTATGCTATGCTACCCTACTCTAAAAAAAGATTAGTAAACTAGTATGCAAATATTGAACGAAGACAGGTTGTCTGTTGAAATTGGAAGAGATATGTTATATATATATAAAGATATAAGTACAACACTTAGATGCTGGAATGCAACTATTGTGTAAATGCAACCCTTTCATAATGTAACGCAAAATGTGCTGGAGGTAACACATGCATACGGGAATAGAAAAGGATAACATGAAAATAACACCTTGGCCGAAAACAATTTCAAAAAGATACATATCATGATATGAGGTAAATGAAATGATACAACCTGCGTAGAGAGTAGAGTAGAGTAAATTACAGTAGAGTAGTGAAGAGTCGAATAGAATAGCATAGAGTAGAGTAGAGTAGAGTAGAGTACATTAGACTAGAAGAGTACAGAAGAGAAGAGTAGAGCAAAGCATAGCAAAGCATATCATAAAGTTAAGTAGAGTAGAGGTATATGTAGAGGTAGAGGTAGAGGTAGAGGTAGAGGTAGAGGTAGAGGTAGAGGTAGAGGTAGAGGTAGAGGTCGAGGTCGAGGTAGAGGTAGAGTAGAGTAGAGTAGAGTAGAGTAGAGTAGAGTAGAGTAGAGTAGAGTAGAGTAGAGTAGAGTAGAGTAGAGTAGAGTAGAGTAGAGTAGAGTAGAGTAGAGTAGAGTAGAGTACTATATACATGTAATATACTGAGTACAAAATGGACTGGTCTACGGGTGTACATTCTATGCTAAAGTTTAGTTTATAGGTGGACACCAAGCTGTCTTGACCAATCTTAACCTATCTCTACTACTCTACGGGTCTACAAGCTTACAAGAGCTAACTATTTATATGCTACTACTGTACTAAGTACAAGCGTAGAGCTCTACGGAAATTTCTATGCCTATTTCAACCTCATAAAACGTGCTGGGTATAGAATCTAGGGGCAACAGCAGAAACAAGATAGTCGCAATCATTCTTGTGGTGAGAAACTCTTTGGAACATTGTTTTGCTATCACTAACTCAGGCCTGTAGCCAGGATTTTGCATGACGGGTGGGCATGAGTGCCTCCAGCAGTTAATCCCGAGCGCCGCAGGTGCGAGTTGAAAAAATAGGTTATCTAAGACAGCATTTCATGCATTTTGAAGACAGTTTGTTAGGAAACAAGGCAGGTAAAAGTGATGGACGTTACTAGGTAGAATGTATCATTGAAATTAACCTATAATCACACAATTTGGTCCAAAATGTACCACACAAATCCACAAATCCACATATCATATTGAATGCAAATAGTTGACCCACAGAAATACCATTTCCCTTTAAATATCTATTTAGTTTGGTAATTTTTTTTACAATAAGTGGACTTCCAAGGCTCGTGTATGTGTGTGTGTGTGTGTGTGTGTGTGTGTGTGTGTGCGGGGGGGGGGGGGGTGGGGGGGGCACCCAATCATCAAATTTCACACATAATCAACATTTGATAGAAGTAATTTCAAACTGGATGGCAAAGAGGAATGATGTAGAGAACGATGTCACTGCATCTGGTTGTTTAAAATGGAGCCAGACAATAGAGTTTGATTAAAGGCTTTCGTTTTTGTTTGTGTAACTGAGTTGTAGTCTTGATTTTGTAAAGAACAAAATGATTCGGGATTGGTTGATAACCACCAAACAACAATGACGCTAAAATAATATTGTATTGTATAGTTGACCCCCTTAAAAGGGAGAACATACAGTCATGTACTAAATCAAGTCATAAACTACTTACTCAATCTTTGAATAGATAAAGGTGAAAGAGGAAGCAATTGATATTTAACAGTCTTGTGTTGTATAACCTATAGGAAAAAAAAAACAAAAAATAGAAAATTCAATTTTCATCACTGGTAATTAGATGTTGCGCTGTACACAAGCTTAAAAAGGTAAAGGTCTTCATTCCAGCCTAGTGGCCCATCAGGATGGACCTTATCACACTTTCAGCAAAATGAAGAGAGCAGGCCCCAGTTGTTCAAAAGGTGGATAATGCTATCCACTGGATAAATCACTATCCAATGGATAGCGTGGTTTGTTTTGTCGATACTTCTCCACTGGATAGCGATTTATCCGGTGGATAGTGTTATCCACCTTTTGAACAACTGGGCCCAGGAGAATTTTTACTCCCCCCTGGATGGGATGCTAGTCCATTACAGGGTTTCTCTCAGTAGTAAATTTGCCAGTACCCATTTAGACACCGCAGGTGCTTACTGGCTTTATAATCAGTTGTCAGTCTGTTCCTATCATAATTTCTTATGATTAACAGCAGCCTAAAATAAACAAACTTCAAACTTCACTACTTTTGAAAAGTGCTATAAACTCCATGAACTACGAACTGCTTTTCTTATAATTTAATTCTGAGAGATTAGTTAAGATACGAGTAAACAATAATTTATAATTATTTCCTTGCATGAAAAAAGGATTGTTATCACATCTCCTATAGTGTACGCCACGACTTCAAAATATGTTTGAGTCAAAGATATTATATATAGCAATAAGTCTAAGCATTCCAATCATATAGCTCTGAATTGTTGCACGGAGTTTCCCTGTCGACTGACCCCAAGTAAGGAGAAGTGAAACTGTTTATTGCAGTGACCCCCCCCCCCCCCCCCCACTCCCCCTCCCCACAGCCCCTCCTCTCCAGCAGAGGCACTAGTTACAGGAACAGTAAATCACAGTGGACTATTATCCACATCTGTCATATGTAGTTTGCTTATAATGTCAATATGAAAATGAGATGAACAGACAATACCTGTTTTAATAATGTTTGAACAAATTTGTATTGAACAGGTGATCAGTGTAATAAAGTTAATATTGTTAGTGGTGGATTTAAGGATAGAAAGTTTCCAACAAAAGATCTCTTGGTAAAAATGTTGCATACTGCATTTTCTGCATACTGGGGAAGTCTCTTGTTATATGTCAACTTTAGAACGAACAAACTCCAAAGCTTGATTATTTCCTTACGAACTTCCGCTCTATGAGGGCAAATTGAAAGTGTAGCTGATAATCTCATCTCGAAAGAGAATTGCATTCATGCAAATTCAAGGAACAGAAAAAGCAACAAAGAAAAGAACTACAACAGCTAAAATATAATAAGTTGATTTCTCTGAAAATCAAAGCGAATACCGCGATATTGGACGAATAAATTAAACTCTCCCTGTTTACAAGCTTCACTGACACATTCATTGTGTATTTCGAGATATAAACCATAGCTTATTTATGTGACAATAACTAGGCAAAATTATACAGGAAGCAAATAATTAAAAACGCTCGAATTATGGCCCGATTATTAGCTATGCGCGACATAAGGTTCCTCGGACAAATTCAATATTTCAAATTATAAAAAAATGCGTGCAGATCTGATCTGTAAAATATAAGTTTGTGGGTGTATGGCGTAAGTTTTGATTGGTATTTTAATTTGCTTGCATAAGCATTACGTCCACAAAAACAGCAAACATTCAATATTATCTATCCTCGTTTCGACCTCTCTCACCCCTCAAGTAAATCATGCCCACCAAAAGTATAAAAGCGTACCTTTTTCAAGTTCCTTCGCAGAACATACATTATGAGGGTCCAAATCTTGATAAGAGCCATCAAGAAAAATCGAATTCCTATGCCGTTATATATTCCCTTTAAACAATCCATTGTCACGTACACCCACATTGAGAACTTCTTTTGGATGCCAGAACACAAACTCATGCAAAAAAGAAAAACTTTTCGCAAATTCGGCGTCCAAACTTTTGTACTCATATAGCTAAACAACCGGCAGAGGCACCATGTTTGTGTTCGGAAATCGAAAGCGCGTGATTTGCTGGGAACTAGCACGACCGCATTGAGCTATGGGATATCCCGGGCAGGTGATGACGTCAGATGATGACGTTAAATATTCCCGGTATTCCACGGGATCGTTCCAATATGGCGGGAGATACAACTCGATGATGCGTGTTATTTTTGTCAGAGAGATTTAACTTACGTGCTGTTTTCGCATCTTGTAAGGTAAGAGTTCCTTTGTTTAGAAGCATCGAACATGAATCTAAGGATATTAACATTTTTTTAATCAACGGCTTCAGTAATGAAGGTATGAATTGACGAAAAAAAACTACCAAAAGTGAACCACGTGCAAAACTTTAAGGTGCTTTAATTTTTTCCGTTCGATTTATAAAAATACGGTTTTGTTTCAAATATATACTCTTTAAATAGGAAATCAATCTTCAAAACGAGACTGGATCCGAATCCCGAGTGCTGATTGGATTAATAATGTCAATATCTGTCACGTGAGAATTCTTGGTTGAGAGTTTGACAGCCTCTCCGGTGTTAACATGTTTTAACATACTGACATGTGTATCAAACATCCTCATACTTTCAACACTTGCTTTTCCTAGCCCTCTTACATTGTGTTGTGCCAGGAAATATCCGTACTCCCACCACGGAAGGTTGTTTGGATTGAACCCCCCCCACCCCTCCAACACCTTCAGAAATTCCAGTTTAATACTTTCTTTTAAAATTATTTCACTTCTGAGATCTTGGGTATGGATATTATCTGGAACCAATTAACCAGTACCAGTGAAGTAGCAGTACAGACCGTGCTACTTGTTTTGGTATTCTACAGAAGGGGGGGGGGGGGGGGGGGGGAGGGGGGGGAGGGGGGACTAAAAAAAGATAAGCAGTAGAGAGAAGTGATCACAAAAATGCTGTTTGCATACGAGGAAAATGTCAGTGGAAAGATCTGGTTTATAATAATTATCTGTAGAGAACACTGCCACGTTTTCCTCCCATTAAAAGAGTAGCAATCATTTTCTCCTGCATTCTACAAGCACTCTAGTTTCTGACACTGGCTCAAATTCTATTGTGCATATACAGCTACAACATGTATATTCTTCAATCCAATGAAAGATGGTCAGGAATAACAAAATCTTACTTATTCCAAAACTTTTCATTGAGTTGTAAATACAGTAAGTATACGTTAACAGTTGGTGCATGTTACAAATTATGTGACTGTGTTTTTCCAGGCAACTGGCCATTGCAGAGTACAGCTGTTATTTAACAAGTCAATATGGTGGACTCATTAGGAGGTTCCAAGATGCAGTATCGTTATGCTGCTCCAGGTCAATATCTTGTGCTTGTTATGAGGTTATTGTCAGTACGGGCCTTGACCTGTTTGTATTCCAGTGAATGTCAGTTTAGTTGTCACCTAGCTATAGATGACATCATACTGGTTAAAAAAAGAGTTAGAGGTGTTAACTATGAATTACTTTCTAGGGAGGTATACAGGACAGCCTTCACTTATTACTCAACCCCAGCTGTGTGAAGAGTGTAACAAAAATCAAGCTACAAAGATCCAAGAATTAAATTCCTTTGAACCATCAAGAGAAGTGAGTTTTTCTTTTTACTTATAAAATGTATGTGTCTTTATTCACAAAATAATTATAACAAGTAAATAAAAATAATTATAAATTCTCTAGGAGACATGCAATGCACTGAAATTATAGAGATGATATAGGTGATTGGTAGAGACCTTTGATTCCGGTCATAGGTAGTTGGAGCACTTTAGAAAGCCATCTGTAAATTACCAAAAAATATATTTTTGTACTATTATCCATGCCAAAGAATGGTTTTAATTTCAATGCTTCTAATTCATCTCTTAACTCTTCTAAGCAGTGTTGACAAACATATGACTGTATACTAATCTTGGAGTGTGAGATGGTCAATTCTCAACGTTGCACAGGGGAAAGGGCACTTTCTAGCAGTCAATTTCCCTCGAACTGTGTTAAGTATCCCGACAGTTATGATCTGCACTGCTGTTCACACTATTAAGCTAGTGACATTCTGACAAGATCATGGAAATGCAGAAGATACTTGAAGCCTTGATTGAAAGTTTCATGTTTCTATTGATACTTGCACTGGCGAATGCAATTTATACTACTGACAATGGCAATGGCATACTACAGTTTAATAAATATTTTGTTTTCTAATGACATCAATTTGCAGTCTGATTTTGATTCTGAACTCGATGCCCATAAGCATGGACTTGATGAGAGATTTAAGCTTTGTCACTCATGTCAAGACACAGTTAAGCACCACTTAAATACACAAGCAATGGATCTAAAAACATTCTTACTGGGCAGTCATCTGCAACAGTCAAGATCAACACCAACAAAGGTACTGAGTGCATCATTATGTTATTGATAATTTTGCCAAACATTACATATTATAGGAAATTATAGTTCACCACTCAATAAAGTACGTACATTATTTAACAATTAGACAGCAAGCTTGAGATTTCTATCGAGCAATTTCTAGCAAGCGGTGAAGCCTGGAGACAACTGCCAAAAGTTGATAGAAACCAAGAGCAAGCCGTCTTGTTGTTTTAGCATAATCCAGAGATCAATCAATTTCAGCAATTTTATTGTACATGCTCCAAGAGCAGTCTATCATAAATTAGACTGCGCTTGTGTAGTTTGTGTAGCTGATGCAATCCCCCACATTGTGAGTTTGCTTAATGGTTAGTCACTGGGTTATGACATTAAAGCTGTTTATACTGCAGTTGGCAATTTCCTCTGGAAATTTTACGTGTACATCTTAGCCAAAAAAGAACATTGTTTTGTAAACCATACATGTATACCAAGTTGAGAACACTTACATGTCACAAAAATAATTAAAAAAAGTGAGTTTTTTGTACCAAGGGAATTGAATGATATAAATGAGGCCCTGCCAGGGGGGTGTCCCAGGTCGCTTGTCGGAATTTTAAAATGTCTTGTGTCGGCGTTTTGTCAAGGCTACACAACGCTGTTGGAAATTTAGCGACATACATTTGTATTCGTCTGTCGTTTGTCGCTATTTTGTTTGAGCGCTGTCGCTACTTTTTGCCCATATCGCTTGTCGGAATTTACCCTGACAGGGCCTCATAAATGCATGATCATTATTGATCAACTGGTATTACATGTGTTACAATTCATTGATTCATTGATCCTGTTTCAAATCTGATGTGTTTTGTTGTTTTGTTTAAGCTCCTTAACAGGTCATCCTCACCGGGGTCCATTTCTCTTGTGTTGGCCCAGCTTGCTTGTGTCTTACTTGCTTCCTTTCTAGTTTGTTCTGATTCCCTCTCCTGTAACCGCAATGCTTGTGGTAAGTCTTGCATCAGTCTTGCTGTCCAGTTGTTTATAACTGTATGATGTTAAACAAAGATGGTAAATAAAAAAAATATATATTTATAAGCTCGGTATTGAAATGAGAAAGAAGCAATTTCATGAGTGCAAGACAAAGAAAAAATCTCCAACGAGAATTGAACCCATGACTTCCCAAACACCGGGTGGCAGCTCCGGAGAGACTCGTGGTGAACTAGGCCATTTACCAGGTTCACATACATGTATGATTCTGAATACTGCTAGGATCAGCATTGTTGAAAGTGTACAGTGTGGTGTTTGGGAGATCGCGGGTTCAATTCTTGTTGGGACTCAGATTGTGCTGCTTTAAAACGTTTTTGATAGTAAGAAATTTAAATTTTTCTCTGGAAATACAAAGGTTACTATATAACTGTGAGTTATTCTTTTTTAATTAGTAATCCTTCAAATTCTTAATTTGAACTTTTTTCAGATAAAGCGTTTAACCTGTGGAACACATCTCATATGGTTGGCCATGCACTTTGGTCCAATCTCACCAGGGAAGACATTACTACACTGGTAAGACAAACGGTCTTCTATCTCACCCACTCATTCAGAGACACAATGAGCAAATCCTGGGAGAGAGGCTTGGATCTAATGCTCTGTTTGTGCAGTAAGTGATCATTTTCCATTAGTGTATAATTGCCAGTACATTATGCACCTATGAATGTTAAGCCGCAGGGGGGGGGGGGGGGGATTCCAGTTCGGCATAGGTAGGGGATTTGACAACAGTTGTCTACCCTATAGCTAGGTGGGAACTTTTGACCATGCCCTTTGAAAGGACAATGTCTGACAAGGGCACCATGTTAGTTAGAAACAACAAAAATTTCATCAGACATCTGTCATTTGGTGATATCAGTGCAGTTGTTTTTTTGCAGTGGTTTTCTTACATGTATATGTGATGTGTAATTGTGGCAATGCAATTTAAGCACAATTCCAGAGAAGTAGCATTCATAAGAAAGTCCAATTTGCTCAATGTAGGTTTAATCATTGCTGCTAATTAAAAAGACAAATTCTTGGTTTTCACCTGTCAACGTCATCAAAATTCTAAAACCCAGAATCGCAAGACCCCTGAGTTTTTATCCTCCACTGGCTATTAGACATCCTTAATATATATCTTGTTGTAGGTTTTTAGCCTGATAGCAGCCGCCGTCTTTAATATAGACCATTTTGAATTTCGGAATTTCACGCCACACGACATCAAGATGGCCGCCAGAAGGCTGTCACGTATGCTTCAAAATAATGCCTTATCCTACGATTTTTAACAATCTGAACTGTTGGGGTTTTGTGAGAAGTGTTTATGTGAATGCTTACTTGTTCATGAGAGTGATATAACTGCCTTTTATAGCAGAAGTGAATTCCAGATGTTTTCATTGATATCCGGCCACCCTGTTGGTGCCCAACTGCATGGACACCAACATGGCATTTCCATACTGTGCTCTGTAAATTTGTGTGGAACATTTTGATGGATAACTCGAGTACGGAATACCGTACAAGCCCGAGACTTGGACAAACAAAATATCTGAGTGGTAATTTTCTACAACCTATAATATTGTTGAGTTTTTTCACTCAATAGTTTTGGATTTACTTTTTAATTTGTGGCGTGGCAGTGAAAACCAGCAATTGGTTGGACACAATGTCCGACCACAGTTGTGATTTTGTGGGGCATGGACAAATTTTGTCCAATGATAGACTGTCATTTGCAGTCATGTTGTGGACTTTCTAACAAAAATTTATTGAATTTTAGTGACTTTTTTAACCATGAACAAATGCCCTGTGGTTCTAAATTGAAATGTCCTTCCTACGCCCTGTTGTTTGGGAGGAAAGGTGGCCTGATGGTTAGTGCACTGGACTCTGGATCAAATGGTCTGGGTTTGAGTCCTGGCTGGGGCACTGTGTTGTGTTCTTGGGAAGACTTTTTACTTTCATAGTGCCTCCCTCCACCCAGGTGTATTTAAATGGGTACCGGTGAATTTAGTGCTTGGGGTAACCCTGTGATGGACTAGCTTCCCATCTACTTGCTTCATGCTTCGGAGACCGGGATAAGCTCTGGCCTGATGGGCTACTAGGCTCATATGCAGACTATACCCTATTGTTTATACAGTATTTCGGATTTACATTATTTGATTTTGTTATGAATTGTTAGGTTTAGCAAAGAGACGATACCTTCATGTTTCTTTGGTTTGTTTGCTGATAAATATCCTGATATTTTTGAAGAGGAAAAACAGGTATTTTGATACCATATGGAGTCAAAGAACAGGGAATGCTAACCTTAGGGACGGACCATTAGAAATAACTGGAGGGGGTCGGGGGGGGGGGGGGGGGGGTGACTTTTCCCAAAAAAAATTCCTGCAAGGGAAACTTGTCTAAGAAAGCGGTTGTGTCCATAAAAAAAATATTCCTGCAACAGAGAAAAAAATCCTGCAGATAAGTAGGACTTTAAAAAGATTCCTGCACTGAAATTTTTTTTATTCCCCCCTCTGGTTATTTCAAATGGTTCGTCCCTTGATTCTTTCTGGAGTGATTTTATTTTATGCTGCTGGGAAATGCAGTTGTGCTAAGGCCCAGGCCACATTGAGGATGCTTTCCTTTGCTATGCAGTCTTTTTTTGCCTTTCATTTACTACAACTGCCCATTATTGTACAAAAATTGGGATTTCTCAATATGCAATCTTATCAGAACCTGAATTTTGAACCTTTTCCGTTTTTTATTATCTGCAGACTGGTAGCTGACAGATGCATAAATGTTATATAGTGCAGAACTCCATTCAATAGATGGAAAATATCTCCTTCATTTTCTACTACTATAAATATTATTGTCTGCTCTTGTAAATCAATGAGACAATCGGTGGTACATAAGTGCCCCCTTGTCTGTACCAAAGAGAGCTATACATGTACAATCATGTACATGTATGTTCATAATTATTATTCTTTATTTTTTATGTTTGTAGATTTTGTGTTTTGATTTTGTTCTCTTGGACCTTGCTTTCTGCTTTAAGATGCTGGTGAGTTGCTGGTACAATTGTTTCATACATGATGCAGACAGTTCTTTGTCGTTTCAGTTCCCAAGTTTGATATTTGAATTCTTAAGCCGGTGACGATTACTAAACGATTTTATATGCTGATCCTAGCGAATTTGATCAAAAGTGAATTCTGTCAGGCTCTGCCAAGCAAGAGCAACTAGCTGATTGATGCAAATTGCCTGTGAATTTTAATTGCTGATTTTTGGCATGTCAAGTATCTGCAATTTTGATTGCAAGCAGTTGTGATCAATAACACCGGTGAAAATTGCATCTCAGTTGTGGGCACAGTCTTGTAATTTTTGCAAATCACAGTGATTGGCATATAAAAGATTCACAAAGTGTGTTGCCCCCTTTATTGCAAAATTTCTTTTGGGGCTAGTTGTGAGAATTTGTGAATAAATCAGTATCACTAGTTTGTTTTTCTTCTTGCTTGTCACCTGGTTTACAATGCACTGATCTTGTTTGTTGGAATCACAGTTTACAAGTCCTTGCTTTTGCTACTTCAATGAATTTTGACAATCAACTAGTGCCAATTGCTAGTTTCATTTGGGTGCGCAAAATGTTACTGAATGTGTTACAAATGTGTGTCATCATTAACTGGTCAAATCTTGACCAAAGTGGTGATTAAAAAACAATTTACAACTTGCAATGAAAGGCTTGCTTGCAGTCGTCATTTTTTTTATCAACTATGTGAAAGGAAAAATGATTGATGTAAAACAAGGCTGTGTTAAGGTGTCAAATTGTTTGTGATAATTATTCTTTTACTTATACTTAATCCTTTCAGGGAAGTATTTTGGTTGAAGGCAGATTGTGGATGGCGTGTTATAGGAGCTGGATTCTGTTGGGTTCTAGGCACATGCTCTTTTCTATTGTCCCTTCTTTTATACTCAGGAGTACTGGGCACAAGAAAGAAGAGAAGGTAATTGGAAAATAACACAATTACGCATAATTATTCTGTCCTTGAATCAAAGAGTTGATTTTATAGCATTGAAAGGAAACTACTACAGGATTGCCGCAGATCTATAAGAATCTTGTAATTGTGCTTTGCTTATATTTTTTTAAAGTTCTGGACCTAACTGAATTTTAGCCTGAATCAGTAGCTACTCAGTTTCTGTTGCACACACTGTCTGCCACAGTATAACTGAAATTGTTTTCAACAGTTACAGGTCTCAACTTACACCAAGTCCGTCCGCTACAGAAGAACATCACGTTAGTGATTCTGAAATTATGGATACCACTTTTAAGGTGAGAGCTCTATTAATACTAACTACGTGACTATCAGTATGAAATTGGCAATAATACTGGATTTGGGCCAGTCAAAACCAAAATTTATTTCCCCAGGCTATTTCGATTCTATTGTGAAATAAACTGGAGTAATTGTTAGTGGGTAACAGTTCAGTTAGCCTCCCATGCAGTGAAATATGATGCCCCTAAAAATGGTTGCGTGAAAGGCTACAGTTTGGTTGGCCTGCGCACTTTGCATTTAAATTGATGCTCTCACCTAACAAGGCTGTGCTCTAAGAAAAATTACAAGGAGCCCTTAAGTTCCAAACTGTGAGATCCAGGGTGCCCAGCATAAAGCTTATATGAAAGAAATAAGATTATCTGGTCGCCCAAAGGCAAAAGTTAGTCACCTGAGGCACCCGGGCGCCCTTAGAGCACAGCCTTGCCTAATACTGGCATTGAGCAATGATCCAGATAAGAAAATATGTGAAAAAATGCACAACAACCACAAATGTTAAAGATGAAGCTTTATTTCCATTAGACCAAGATTGATAATTGCAGTCAAGCATCTCCAACCCTAGCCACCCGACTAAGTTTTTGACATCTTTTTGACAAGTTTTTGATTAGTTCAATGATGGTTTCCGGTGGCACAACGGCTCATACGAACGATCTGTGAGTTTAACAAACATAGAAGACTTGAAATTAAAAGTTAGCTGTCACAAAAATCTTTAAAGTATAATATTTCCTGTTTTGTTTTCTAAGTTTATGTTGTGTTTTGTTGATTTTGTTTTGTAGAACGAACCTTCACATGACAAAACAGCAGCAGAATTAGACCACAACTTGAATGGGTTGACTCTAGGTTTACCAGCAGAAAGGCGGAGAAATGGCTATAGTACCCACCTATCACCAAGGAACTCTAGCACAACAGGTACAGACAGACACTGCTAGGCTTAAATATAGGTCCATTAGACGTACATACAGCATGTGTTCAGGGATGCCCAGGTCACGAAACGGTCAGGGAAAAAATAAAAATTCTTGAAGGCCAGGGAAACGCCAGAGAATTTGGAAAATCGAAATTATAACGCATCCGATTTACAGTTGTAGTACGATTGATGGTGGAAGAAACATTTCAGGTCATTTTGATTTATGTCATTTATGATCTCTATTATTTGGTCAGGGGATTTTTTTTATTTAAGAAAAGCCAGGGAATTTTTAAAACTGATGTCTGTGCCAACCATGTCTGTTTCTTATCCAGCTACTAACCTTATTCAAAATCCGCTAAACTTATATTCGTTTACAGTCGAAACCGAAGAAGCGTGAACGCCAAAAATAATTTCTGGAATGTTTATTGTTCTACAACCAATCAGATTCGAGACGTTACCGCAACAGTAATTAGCAAAAAGGTTTCGATTCTTTGATCACGAAACGACTTTTTCGCCTACATTAAGTCTTGAGATCACCACCGATTAACAAACACTCTGGAATTATTACAGTCAAAATACTCAGCGCGTAGTATGTGCCGCTTAGAATTCCGGAAAAGTTTTGATTAACGGCGAACGGATTGCATTATTGGTTTCAAACATTCAAATTTAATTTGAATATTGTAGATCATCCAACCGTGAACACGTGAACACGTGAGCGTGTCAGAAATGAAGCAATTTGATTGGTTTATTTTTTACAGGTTCACGTGCTCACGTGTTCACTGTTGGATGATCTACAATATTCAAATTAAATTTGAATGTTTGAAACCAATAATGCAATCCGTTCGCCGTTAATCAAAACTTTTCCGGAATTCTAAGCGGCACGCGCTGAGTATTTTGACTGTAATAATTCCAGAGTGTTTGTTAATCGGTGGTGATCTCAAGACTTAATGTAGACGAAAAAGTCGTTTCGTGATAAAAGAATCGAAACCTTTTTGCTAATTACTGTTGCGGTTTGTTGCGGTAACGTCTCGAATCTGATTGGTCGTAGAACAATAAACATTCCAGAAATAATTTTTGGCGTTCACGCTTCTTCGGTTTTGACTGTAACGCGTTTTTCGAAAAATAAAAACTTCAGTGTTGAAACGGTCTTGTTGATCCTCTCATCTATCAAATTATACATGGGACCCTTTTACCGCAAAGGGCCCCATTATTGTTATAATTGTATCTATAACAAAATTCTCGATTTTGATTGGTTCTGCGCGCGCCTATTTGTCCTATTTGTCACGTAATTGGTGCCCGATCACGTGGGTGTGCAATTACAGCTGTCCAATTAAAACTTCGTGTAATGGAATACCTGCCTGTAATGCCCGATTCCCCCTATGAGACGCGCCCGTAGGGAATCATGGTAGTTGTATTTAGCGTTGTCAAGTCTTCGATATGTTTTGTTGAATACAAATCCCATGCTCTCCCCGCCTTTTCCCCTTCCCCCACCCCCACCTTTCTCTTGCCGCTTTCTTTTCGCCCCATCCTCGACCGGAGAGCCTGTTCACAGGCTAAGAGGGAATTGGCCATTGGACACCTACGCCATTCGCGCTCAGTCAATCACGTGCGCTTAAATGGGTTCTTTCTTGTTGTTTTCCTACAATACTGTTTGTAAAACCGATTAAACAGATCTTTGACTTTTTGCACAAAACAGAGGTTCTCAAAAACTTCATAACCTCGAATTTTGTTTTCAGTGATACGATTAATTAGTAATTGGTCCTCCTGCCGTACAATTCTACAGGAAAATCCATTACCTGACGAGGGGATTCCACGTGAAATTTCACGCGAAAAACCAATATCGCACGAATCGCGAAGCGATGAGTGCGATATCGGTTTTTCAAGTGAAATTTCACGTTGAATTCACGAGTCAGGTAATGGATTTTCCTTGAATCGCAGAACGTTTTAAAATTGAAAATGTGGTGAATGTTGCGAATTTTAGCGCAGCCTCACTTTCAAGTCGCAATACCGCGCTGAATACCCTCGCATCTCTAGCCAATCAGAGCGCGAGAATTCTTTGAGCTATGCGATTCAGGGAGTAATCGTGCTCATACATTCAAATCAGCCTTGCGCCGCGTGCTCAGCCGATTTTGAAATTACTCGCGCGATTACTCCCTGAATTGTACTCACCTCAGTCCAATTACTATTACTAAGAGGAATCACTGGTGATGTGTGAATGCTACCACAGTCATCCCAGAGAAACTAACGTATTCGGTGGTTTGTTTTAATTCTTAAATAGTCGCAAATACAACAGCAGCATATTTAAAAAACGTTTTAGTAGACGTTTCAGCTCAGATAACCAAAATCTCTATAAATCAAAGAGTTCTTTAACTTAGATATTCGCGAAATCGTGCATTAAAATCGCTCGAACTGCTAGCCATTAAAAATGGCCCAGTTGCTAGCAAAAAAGCATTTAGGAAATTGAGTTTTGAGTGATTTGCTTTGCACTACAAGAAATGTTGCTTGAAGTACATGGCCTTTATTGCAAAAACAAATAAATATAAATTGTAAGATCTAATAAATATTAGTAACAATAATAAAATTACCCAGTGACATTATAATTAAAATAATTCAAAATGATTAAGTTGTCGTATGGGCCAAGAAGCTGCTGTTCACACCAAGTGTTAAACATGTAAAAAACTGTTTAGTTGAACAATGCTACCGTTTAAATTATTTTGTGCATTAACGTCACTCGTTGAGGTTTACTGACTTAAAAACTCCTATGATGAAACCACCATAGGGGAGATCTCATTGGAAATACAGTGGAATGCTGTGCCACGTTTGAAGTTGTACTACTTAAGTGGCTCGACTGCTCGTCAGTGAAGGAAAAAGATAATGTGTCATGTGTAGAAGTGCAACGGTGAAGATATATCTTTTAGTGCCTTCACGGTTCCGTAGCTCGCTAGTCGAGATCACGATTTGTAGAGCGAGGGGAGCAAGCAGGTCGTTTGGTATTCATGAGCGACTTCAATTAAATGCAATCGAATTCAGTCAACAATAATCCGAATTTCTGCTTTAAACTGACTATCGAGCCACCGAAGCCCAGTTCGCAAGATTTGCCAAAGAAAAAACTAAAGGACCAATAAAAATAGGAAAGCAAAATATTAATCGTTCTATAGTCAATAATTTTGAAAACTGAAAAATCTTCCTCTATAACCATCCAAAGTCATTCCCAACAACAGTGTAAAATTGTTTGTTAAGAGGCCTATAATAGTCACGCAACAATGTCACGACATCTTCACTAACAGCGGGGTGGGGTCTTCCCTTGGTTTCAGACAAGCATCCAGAAACAGCTTTTTCCCCGTTCCTTTTAGAGGCGGGAACTAAGCATGGGAAGCCCTTTGTTTTGTTAAAGTAGAATAATTTTTCGTCGATAAACGCCTCCAAGCCCAAGAATTTCTCTACATGTCGTATTTCTTGAACGGGATCTTTGACGAGTTGTTCGCCATTAACAAAGTGAATCTGCTCAAAAGGGAAATATTTCAGCCAATTTTTCAGATGAGCGATGTAGACACCAGTGTTCACTATTTTGCTAAATATGTTAATCTGCACGCTGTGCTGTGAAACCTCGGTGACATATTCCTCAAATGGCCTTACCTTACCGTGATATTTGTCTAACAGCTGAGCATAATCTGAAATGGCTCGAAATGTTGGATCGCGCACCACTACCAGCAGTTTAACGGAAGGAGACATTTTGTTAACTAGGCGAGGGGCATCGCTCGTGACAAAGTAGGCTGGAGTTTTCTCGATGGTAATATGATTCTCTAAAGACGGTGGCATTTGACTTCTGTACCAGTTTAGCCCTAGCTGATAGTTCTCCTCCCTGTCAAAGAAGTGTACCTCTCTTGGACAAGCCTTCACGCCGGGGTGACGAGCGAGGATATCAAGAAGCGCCCGTGTTCCTCCTTTCCTCACTCCGATGATGAGAGCGTTTGGAAGTCTTGACTGCCACTCCGTGTTGCGCTCGTCGATGAAGAGAACATCATCTGTGTCTTGATTCGCTTTTGCACTCTCTTGCCAGAATGGTGGAATGATTTCCAGTACCTGGTCGTATGGCTCAGTGGATTCTGATGGCGCTGTGTTATCGCCTCCTAGATCGATCTCGCCGCGTTGAATAGTCGTCCATAATTCTTCAGACCGTTGCCCGCTGTAAACCATAAAGCAGAAAACAGCGACACAAGAAAGGGTGCCAAGACCAAAGTACCTTCGTCGAAAAGTTAGCCTCATCATTCTTCGGACGCTGCAGTTTTAAGTTATTATCTAAGTCACGTTTTGAAAAATCCCACTTTCTTTTTTACTCTGGTTTGCCTTCGATGTTTTTGTTCACCCTGCGAGAAACACAACGTTAGATTGAAACATTGCGGAAGAACTTACAACATGTGATAAACTTTCAGCTTCTTCTTCACAACTCTATATTTAAAAGTGAATATAATTTTGCTTCCAGGCATTACGCTTAAAAGACTGTTTTGTAGGCAGCATTTCTCTGCGGAGTTGTTTAACGTCAAAGTGCGCAGTTTCAGTGGAGTTGTGGTTACTTTATTCTCTTCAAAAACATGAATTACACTGAATTGTCTTTTTCCATATTTTTGCCCTAATTGGAAACAGCCATTCCTTTGCAATCGTTGAGGCAAAAATGCTTGAGAACTCCTTAAGAGAAGTGTTTTATATAAGATAATATCATTAAACTGGCGAAATAAATACAGGATGGTGGTCATTTAGGAATAAAAGCAATTTATAACGTCCATGGATCCGGAAACCGAAACTTTCCTAAGCTATTTTCAGTTCTAATTTGCAATGTTAATAACTGTTAAGAAGCTTAATATTCTTTGATTACTAAACGCAAAGTTTATTTTTCGGATTTAACAGTGTTGTCTTGTGTAGGACACATACATTCGCCGCGGCACCTTTTGGGAATCGCTACTTCTGTTTAGACAAAACTCAGTATTATGTTTCGTTTTGTTTTTGAATAAAAATTGGATAGAATCAGCCTTTGTCCTACATGCATAAAGACAGCAAGAATTTACATCAGAACCAAGTGGTGTATGGCTTCGGGTATTTTGGTACACGGTTAGCTGTATTTGTTTTTGGTCGGTATTGATTTATAACCATGAAATTTGATCACTTTTGATGCGGATATAATATTCAGGTTGGAAAGGCCTTGCACTTCATTACGTAGTTGTAAAATAAAACCAAGGCAATAACATTAACTTTTTTATCGTAAATAAATATCCGTATATCATATTTACGCATAAGCGATGCAGATAGATGTTGCTGTTTGTCTTAAAAGGTAGTTTATTATACCAGATCCACAAATGAGGTTGATGATTAACCTCCAAAATTAGCATGAAAAATGAACATTTTAGATCGTCAAGTAACAGATTCTGACATCGACCTCGAATGGCAACAAAACAAGAAGTCACAATCACGAAACTAGACGAAGTCTAGCTAATGTAAAGTTTTTTGAAATGCCATTTTTGTCTCGAAAATTAACGGCAAACATTTGCAAGATTTATTTCCTCTTTAGCCTATGTGCTATATGGTATATTAAAGTCATTTCCCCCTCTAATTACTTAATAATCGTTCTAAACAGATCCTAAACTCAAGGACGGATGTGAAATAAAAAGTTGACAATGTATATACAGCCGAAAACATCTAATTAAAACATTCAGCAAATTATTAGAGCTTGGCCGTACCTTAATGGAGTGGAGAAATATCCGATTCTGCTATTTCAGTTGTCTTGTGCTGTGAAAACCTCAGCCGTTTGAAATACAATTTAGCAAGTGTAAGTCGTTTGAATTTCATTAGTTTTTGTTTTCAAAGAAAAGTTCATTGAACTATTATCTCGACCAAAGGTGTCGACTAGAATTAAAAATTAGAATTCAAAACTGCAGTCGATCAGATCGAATTTCAAGGTACTGAGAAATATCGATGTTCCGACGCAAGAGATCTTTTTGTTTTATTTTTAAGAACTCAACTCTTTATTCGTCATTTAAGTGTAAGTTGAGATGGAGCTGGCACAAATGCGTTTAATAGAATTGCAGACTTTTTGCCGGCAAGTTGACACTTGTACATACATTAGCTAAAAAAATTCGTAAATGTTTATTTGACCGATGTGTTGCCAAGTTATTCTCCAGAACTTCGAGCGCAGTGCCACACGACTTGCCTTTCCCGTCCCATTAAGCGTTTGAACATTTTTTGACAGGTTTTTGTTGGCTTTCCCACCGCTTATCCAATCAAAAACCAAGAGCGCTCACGTGCAGAAGAAAATTGAACGTCTGTGCTGCACGAAGCTTTCGATTGGCTGAGAGGTTTGGAAGCCAACAAAAATAGAAGTAAACTGGTTACACGTGCGGGTGTTTGATGTTTCATTGGCTAAAACATTTGGAAAGGCAATAAAAAGTTGCAACAAAGTTCGCAAAAATCATTTCCAAACTTTAGCGGCATGGTACGGTGCGCAGCACTGCATAACAATGCTTATATCATTGTTCGTCCTTCTTATGAATGACAATATGTTCCTTTAAACTAACTGACCCATCGCTTCATTTAATTCCAGAATTACCATGGTAATGAAACTATGGCTCTCGAGGCGTTATAAACGCAATTTTAGTACACCGCAAGGAAACGACTTTTTTGTTGTAACATAGTTTCTGTAAACTGGTTGTTTCCAGGCAGCGACCATGTTAGCTTGTGCTTCTTTGCTAAGCTGTGTTGTTAGGCAACTGTTATGAAAATAGATCTTTAAGTGAAAGGGGATATTCATTGCCAACGAGGCAGCCGAGCCAAGAGGCGAGGCTGACGAGGCGGCAGAATCATAGAGCCGCGCGTATACCAGTGTATACCAGAAAAAATCTCAACTTCAGCGTAAGGGACTTTTTTTAACCATATTTGGGTGTAAGTAAACATCCCATATTTGGGTTGTATTGTTCTTCCAAACTGGTCCCCAGTCTCTCTCTCCTTGCTAAAGAGCAAATGACCAAAATGGCGTCCACACGGCTCGCTGCCAAAATTTTCAATGTGCTCATTCACTCCTTTCACGATAAATACTAACACCTTTATGGAACTCTAAATGGAAAGAGAATACCCTACAGAATGCTCGACCGCCGAAAAAATGAACATCAAGGTCTTCAAAGCGATGAAATAATCTTTCGACTTTGGAGTCCTTTGATTTCTCAAGAGAGACAGGAAAATCAAAAGCGGACTACTGACTTCAAATGGAGTTTTCTTGACTTACGAGAATGCCACGGTCAGGTAAATGCTACCTTTAAGTGTTGCTTTTGTTTATAGCAATTGTTTAACCGATGATTTCATCCCAAATCAAATAACGTTTATATTTTCGCTCAAAGGAATAAAATCAATACACTTTCTTCTCGTATTACCTAAACTACGATTTACCATATTTTGGTCATTTCAAATTATAAAGTTCTATCGAAAACCATTCGGTATCCGTTCTTACAAACAAACATGCATATTTCGCTCGTTGGCACTTACCGATAGGTACAACTAGTAGTATTTTATTATGCGTGCAAGTCACGAGTTCCGTGGAAATGGTTTGTTATCCCCATGGCTCTCCCCATTGGTGTAGCGGTATTATACTAACCGCTCCCTGGAAGGTACACATTTGCAGGTCTTTCGACGGTAAAACACCACGACCACAGTTCAAATTTCACGACTCACTCTCCCTCCCTTACTGAGTGACGTGTGTTCGGTGCATGAAATGCTAGCGAAGCGCTTATGTTGTCTTCGGGCGCCGTGTTACGGGCGGTTAAACCTAAAAAACAAGAAAACTACTTCAAAGATAAGGTTTTCATTTTCACTGTTCAAAGTTTGATACCCTACAAGTATTCTCCTGACTTACTAAATTTTTTGGAACTTTACTAAAAAAGTTCAAAGTGTTTGAAAACAGCGAAATGTGGACTGTCGGCGCCATTGTCAAAGCAATTTTGTTCGGATGCGGATCATTTTAAAAGTAAAGAATCTCGATTGAGAGAACTGAAAATATGTCTACCCTCAGCGGCTATTTTTCATATCCTTACTGTTGCTTCCACGTTAACATAAACAGCCTCAGACGTTTGACCGCGGTGAAGGCGCCGTGTCTCTTCCAGTTGTTGTATTTTCTCATTAGCGTTCCCTTACACGCCAAGCTGGATTAGGGTTAGGGTTCCTCGTCGTTCTTTTCCAGAACGCCCGAAGAAAACTCTCCCGATCCGCCAGTGATACTGTGTCGCTGATGGCTTCACCGGTGTGTCGCTTTCTACCTTAGCCCAAGAACACTGACGGCAGGAATAGTTAACATACTGCTGCTTGTTATATCAAATTTTGACCTCGTACAACAGTTTCTGCTCATTAGAACAGTTTTGTCGTTCGCTTTAGCAAAAAGAGTTTTAATAATAGTTGGCGTTTGTACGCGGAAATGAGTAGGGTAGTGTTTGTCGTGAATGTGTGATTTTGTTCCCCATTTTCCCCAGGGATTTATAACGTCATAACGTATAACGTCATGCTTAATCTCTCCAATAGTTGCCGCGCCAGAACGGACAAAGGCTGTCTTGATAGAATTCCATGCTGTCCAGCTTTTAACTCACCATTGTATATATTTTACGTTAGGTTCTTTCTGGAATCAAAGAGTGGACAGTAATTCAAAGGAAACGCCTTTAGTGTCCATGCGTCAGCGGCCGCTTATCGTACCCGCCACATTACATTTCTCTGGTCTACAAGAAAGATTGACCGCGAGTCATACACGACGAGCGACCAATGGTAAGGGCATAAGAAAAATAATTTTCCCCGCATAAAGAAACCTCGAGTAAGTTAAAACTTTCAGCTCTGGAAGTGAAGCCTTGCATGTTGCCTTTCAAGTAAAAGCTATCGAGCAGTACTTTCATGCAGGGTTCAAAATAGCAGCCGGCTGTCGGCGGTAGCCGGCACTTTGACGACACTTGCCGGCTACTTTTTACCGAAGAAATATAAAATATCATGCCTTGATCGGTCAACTGAAATCAAAGTTGCTGTAAGTTGAAGGAAACATTTTATATCAGACAATAAAGCAGCTACAGGGCTAGAAAGTGCGACTCACTGGTGGCTAACGCGACCAAACTTTCATCTTTGGCGACTAAAACTTCTGGTTTTGCGGTTTAGTCGCCAATGTGGCAACTTCATTTCTGTGTTAAGATGAATAACGGGCCGCCCCACCTTCTCGGGTATTGTGTCCCTCCAGAAAATTATATTGGAAGATCTTATTTACTTCTCAAACATTCAAAGTAAGAAAAGAAGTCAAATTGCTCCAATCCATTCTTTTGCTTTGCCGTAAAATATTTTCAGTTCGGAAAACTTGCAAATGGCCGACTGTATTTGAAATCGCCCCAGAATGCATTGCAAGCCTATGGGTACGTCATGTATGCATATGGATTGTGTCCCTTGAAAACGCATAACAGCCGGGAAAAAAATGAGCCTTGACAAAAAAGCCGACAAATTCAGGCTAAAAACGAAATTTTATTTTGAACCCTGTTCATGTGGTACTGTTTATTATGCTGTACAAGGTGCTTCTAATTTTTAAGTCTGTGGATGAAACCCTAGTGTGTGACCATTCAAATGAAAGCTGTTAAGCAGTTCTTTTTTTTTTTTGCTTCTGTTGATTATGCTGTACAGGGTGGTTTTGGTTACAAACCCTAGTGTGTGACCATTCATGTGAAAGCTACTGAGTGGTACTTTGATATATCGCTGTTCGTTTTTTCATATCGTGAGAAACAAAACTCAGGAATATTTTAATTTAAACCTCGGCGCTTTTGGAATTGAAAAAGGGAGCTGTACACAAGTTTTTGTGGCTTGTATCGTTTGAGTAAACCTCTCTCTTTGCGCGTCTATAATTCTTCCACCAAAGCCAGAAGTTAATACGCTTTGCTTGTAGCACAAGTTTAAAACAGAGGTAATCGACGTACTCGTATTCGTTTCAGTTTCTCGCCCCGTCACCGACACTTATACAATCTCTTCGGATGAAGACGATGAAGATGTGAAGAACTCGATACAGGTGAGAAGACGCCATTTACACACGTAACTCGAAGTAAACAGCGTCCAAAACGAGGACACAGAAGTACCTCTATTGTCTATTTTGTAGGAGTCCCGGTCTTTGCATGTTTGGAGTTCTTGAGCGAGACACTTTACTCTCACAGTGCCTCTCCCCGTCCAGGCCCCGGTTGTTTTAAGGATGAATAACGCTGCCCACTGAATAATCACTATCCGGTGGATAGCGTAGTTTGTTTTGGCAATTCTTCTCCACGTGATAGCGGTTTATCCGGTGGATAGCGTTATCCACCCTTTGAATAACTGGGCCCACGAATATAAATGGGTATACCTGTGAACTGTTGGGAAAAAACCTGACAAATGACTGGGATGGACAAGCATCAAACCCTGGCGATAAAGATCGGCGCACAAGGCGACTAGTCGCAGGGTTTTGTCTTGTGTGTTGCGTCAGTAATTTTGAAGAACAAGTCCTTCAATTCAAACTTTTTGATTCAGCCCTTAAATGTTTTGAAAAAAAGGGTAGTTCACAAGAAGGGTGTTGTCCGCATGACCCTCGTTTGTGTCATCTGCGCTGGCCGCTAAAGCAACTAGACACCAAAACGGCTTCACTTTTTCCGCGAGTTGTGATCAGGTTTTTCTGCGCTATCCTCGACCACTGTGATTGGTCATCACTTTGGCAAGTTGTTTGAAAAGCCGTCTTACATGTTTCACATGGTATTTGACTTCTTTTTTTTTTTTCAGAATTCGCGCGTACACAACGACAAGAGTGCAAAACCGGAGAAAGCTCCAAGGAAGGTCAAACGACGGACTCGGTCCGAGTCCAGCAAATCAAGAATAACAGGATTTGTCAACGTCAAGACTATTCTGTTCCTTACAAGCTTACTATTAAATGCGTATTTTATAGTTTCGTTCACTGAGTGGCCAGTCCGAATTTTACACTCCCTGTGGAAGACTTTTAAGAGATAAAATACATTTTTAACTAGCCATACCATGCATTTGTCAAACCTCACCGACATTTTTGTGTAAATTGCTCCCTTTTATTTGACTACTAGATTGTAATAATAAAAGTTACTTAAAATTTATTTGAGGGCAGTATTCCATTTCTCAGACGATCCGAGGTCGTCCGCTCACTCTACCCAAGAAAAGCGGACAGTCTCGGCCGATCTAAAAAAGTGAGACTAATGGTATAATAGACTCATTACTTGCCATTGCTGCCAGAAAGCGCCTTGAAATTACTGGCAGAATGCCTCGCCTTATCCATCGTCGAGGATATTGCACAGACGTGTTTGGCTGTTGCTTGTATACCGGGTACTGATGTGAATTTTACTAAGTAGCAACCTCGACTGCACAAGATAACTCTTACATTTACGAATGCCGGTAATTACAAAGTGCTTTTCCTGGTGAATCGGTGTATAGGAGTTCAATAAATTAATAGGAATCTGTTCTCAGTGATTCTATAAATGGTGCCTTCGCTAATCCTCGTCGGACGAAAACTGAAAGTCCTTCACAATGTCTTCCGTGTCTTCATCAATAGCTTGATTCGCTGTCTGTGTAATGGTCTCAGTCGTGGGTTTCTTTACATTCTTTTTCAGTTTCTTTGTCGACGTTTCTTTCTCACGTTCTTTCTTATTCTCACTGCTGCGGTGTTTTCTCTTCCTCTTTGAAATTTCTGTTTCTTCCTCGTCCGAAGTTTCCTCATTCTCGTCGTTCTTACCCTCTGCTAACTCGTCATCCTGCAGAAATAGTGACAATATCAAAATCTCAAAACCCTGTAACTACAGATATTTTTTCCCAACGGACGGAAGCACAGATGTTTCAAAAAGCTTACCTGACAATATGTTGAACAGTATTTTTGGCAGTGGCAGTTCAATCAGTTTCCGGTACTTTGAACAAGAGCTTTTGCGGCCAGTATTATTCATGCACCCACCTTTTCATGGTGCCATGGCAAAAGTTTAAAGTGTATATGACATGAAAAATATTTTCTGCTTATTTGAAAGGCCTTTCAAAATACAGAAGAATGGCGTTTTTCTTTTCGAAATATCTTTTTTCGTTCCAGAGATATTGTCATTTTTGTATTATGCAAATTAGATAAGTGATGACGTCATAAGATTTGCAACTAAAAATGATAAAATACTGAATAAAAAATATCTCTTGAAATATTGAAGCAGTGTTCTTGAAACTTGGCACCACAAATGTGCATCACAAAAGGAACAAAATTACACCCTTAGATCTGTTGCCATGACAACAGTTTTGCCGCTGGTGCTGTCTCAATAAAAACTGAAATTCCTAGTTTTTGTCTTAAACCAAGAACCATCTAGCGCAGCCAATCCGATGGTAGGAATTAAGACAACATGGGAACTGTCTGTTCCAAGCAGGACCCTTTGTCTCACTTTAGAGGTTACAAATGAGGATATTTGGTTTTTTGACACGGAGAGACTGGAGCTGAAAGAGTTGCTATGGCAACAATACTTAGGCTGTCATTTTGTTCCTTTTGTGATGCACATTTGTGGTGCCAAGTTTCAAGAACACTGCTTCAATATTTCCAGAGATATTTTTTATTCAGTATTTTATAATTTTTAGTTGCAAATCTTATGACGTCATCACTTATCTAATTTGCATCATACAAAAATGACAATATCTCTGGAACGAAAAAAGATATTTCAAAAAGAAAAACGCCATTCTTCTGTATTTCAAAAGGCCTTTCAAATAAGCGGAAAATATTTTTCATGTCATATACACTTTAAAAGAAACACAACTAATTCTGCTATTTGCAACTTGCTAGTGCATCACCCTGTACCTCCACTCCTGTATTAAACCATGGGTTATTGAACGAGAACGAGGTTGATATCCAGCCATCTTGACCGAACGAGTTCGTCGTTGAAAGATTTATTATACGACATAAAGAACACGATGTTTTCTTTCGTGACACGGGATTCTATTCCCTTGGGTAGCCAACAGAAGAGTTTGGTTTAGCTACCCATGTAATGATTTGTGTTACACCCGTGGTAATCTATGTTACACTTTGCCCAGTCAAGATGAGATTTCTTCACCTGTTGTTGTGTGGATGGTTTCATGGCCTTCCAAGTCTTGCAGAACTTCACAATTGCGTTTGGTTGCTGTCTGTACTGAGCCGTCCACCTTTCCTATAAGAAAAAAAAAAGTATTATAATATAATAACAAGGGTTAACAGATTGAATTTTTCACGCTCAATTAGTGTTAAGAACCTATGGCTGGTAATCCTTAATAAAGTTTAGTTAGGACAGGTACTGACATTTCAGAGGAAAAAGGAACTTTCACTACAGAGATGGACTTGGCTTAATAGGCCATTTTCGAGTTACGTTTTGCCTCTGTGTCAAAACGAGTCTTCGTGCGAAACCATTCATATGAAGATGAGTTTCACCTGCACGTCCATTTTCATGCAAATCAAACTCATTTTTATTTGAATGGTATCGCACGTGGACTCGTTTTGAAAATGAGGCAAAGGACCACTCAGAAATGGCCTATTCTTAGTTCTCTTGGAAAATAGCGTCATAAAACCACAGAGATGGAAGTAAAAATGTATGGTCTTGGAAACCAGCGCCTGAACTTGTGAAAGAGACAAGAAATGCAGTACTTATACGGGGCGAGAGCGTTCCCACCCACCCCACCCCTTTTGTCAGTCTGCATATTTTTCTCTTTCATCATAGATATAACAAAATAAAAGAACCGCTGAGATATTCCTTTTGGTGATCAGCGTAGCCTCTGATGTCTGTAAAATGCTGCTGCATTCTAGACTGCGAGCAGTCGGTTTTTGTTCGCGAAAATCCTACGAGCGACAAGAAAAGCCGAATTTTATTATCCCGTAGCACGCTAGGAAAAGAAAGAGACTGCTCGCAGTCTACTTGCATTCTTGTGTGGAAGACAAATGACATTCAGGGTGTGAGAGTTGTTATGTTGACGTTACGGCATAGAATCGTCACATGAACTAAGAAAAACGAGACAAAACACAGGAAAACAAGCAATCACTAACCACTTCATCTATATCTTTAGGGCTGAAAGACACTTTAGAGCGGCGGTTTGTTACCTCGGTCGAAGTTTCTTCTATCTGTTGAAGTCAAAAATATACCAAAGACGACAATTGCCGATCTACACGGTTAGAGAACCAAAGCAGTTAAAGTTCAAGAACAGCAGTGGAGGTATTACCTTGTCAACAAGTTGTTTCATCTGCTTTCGATATTTGGGAACGCTTGTGGTCTTGATGAATTTTCTTAACTGCAAAGGAAACTCCATCGTTAGCTTCCTTCGATCTAATCTTCCATGGGCGCTTAGCAATTCGTTGTGCGACAACTTAACCACAGTGTATAGAATTCAATGCAGCCCAGATTTTACGAACTCTAATGTGAAACAAACGTTGTTGAGAGGTTACGCTAATAAATCACATCTAATAATGCACCGACGAATATATTTTGCGGTCCCAACTCTGTTTGTGATGTACAGTTAACAGACCTACAGTAGAACCCCTATTAAGCGGCCACCCTCGGGGAAATAGAGGTTGGCCGCTTAATAGGGGTTCGTCAGAAATTAACATGAGGTCTTTTTAAAAGGTTACATTATTTCAATACAAAATAAGGTGAAAAGGAATAACGGGATCACATGAAGACGACAATAAACCTGTGTTTGAATGATTTTATCACCGTCACTGAGCTTGTTGGAAATTAATTCAAATATCGTACATTACATTCTTATTGGCCGCTAAATAGAGGTAAAACAATAGAACAACGCTGATCGGGGCGGCAGAATGGTGGCCGCGGTCGCTTAATAGAGGTGGCCGCTTAAAAGGGGTTTTATTCATAGTATTATACTGACAATAGTTTCGGGCTTTATTTACAGTATTATACTGACAATATTTTCGGGACTTTAGTAACTGGCCGCTTAATAGGGGTGCGACTGTATTAACATCTACTTAAACAGCCAGACACCTCCCCCGGGGGACTACCCTACAAAAATGACGGGGCTGTTCGTCGGAAACTTTGAAAAGAACCCCTAAAAGGTACCAGAATCTCGATTAGTGGCCACGGCACAAATTAATTTTCACCCCTAAGAGGCAATAAAAATCAATAGCGTCGCACATAATTCCTGTCATTTTATCGTTCAATACCCTAAAAGGAAGCACGATAACTCTAACGCCGGTCATTCTATATTTTAGCCCCGTTAGCAACACCAATCGTCAAATTTTAACCCGTAAAAGGTACGAAAAGCAATCCCCCACCCGACACCTCAGACAAAGGATCATTTTGACGACGATATCGAATGTTCGTTCATGACAATAAACATCGAAAATCTACATCCACATCTACATTTATTAAGCTGATAAAACCTCGTAAGACATCACACCAAGTATAAATAAAAGCCATAATAAATACAAAATAGCATATGATATGTCAAAATAGCAGGATAATTAAATAATATTTCTTAATTACAATTTACTTTTATTACTTATTATACATGCTTCCCTAAATTCAATTTAAAATCAGATAATGACTTGCAATTCACTAAGTCAGCGGTCAGTAACTTCCACGCTGTTATTGATCTAGGAAAAAACGTCCTTGGATACTTTTGGCATGCTATACTTAAAAGCATGGCTGTTGCGTGTTCTTTTTTCACTGTTTGGTCGAACAACGAACATCCAGCAATTTTTGGAAATCCTGCCAGTTCATTAACCCGGGGTTGCGCTGCGAGCGGTGGAGCAGACGGTATTACACGGTAATGACGATATACAAATGATACTCACCCTTACTACGGCAGGAAGAGCAATTTCAGGAAAAGCTATAGCGTGCGCATGCACTGAGAAGAACTCCAACAGCAGTTCAAATATGTGATCCACAACAGCATCCTGAAAAAAAAATATTATAGTCTTTGTTGGTGGTAACTTGCGAGTGTAGACGTTTCACGCCCTCGTATTTGGAAAGGTTAGTGGTCACGTGGAAGACAGGCGAGATGATTGGCGGTCACATGGGAGGCGCAGTGGCTTATTCATGATTAGAGTCCTTCAAAATGGTTTTCTCGCGTAGGATCACAGGTAGACCAAGCATGATATTTGCATATATTAAAATGGCGGTCTTTATATAAGAATTTGTATGGGTTTTCAAACGGGGAACTTTTAAACAATAAATAAAAGCGAAATTACTAAATAAAGTCGATAAACCATAACATGGTGTTGTTTGCTAACGTAACAGCGTGTTTGCAAGCAATTTGGAGCTATTTTACGTGTATTTACTTTTAGCTACTATTACCGTGTAAAATAATATGACAAGGTAGGGCACTTCAGTCGCTTCTAGCGTTCGATACGTGTTGAAATAAGCTCGAATTTAATCCAGAAAAATAGTTTCGGCTGTCATAAGGATCCACATGCGAATGAAATAATGACACACGAATGTTTTTTGCGTTCGAGGAACGAGAACGCCACCTAATCTCACGTGTCAGCGACCTCTGTGTACATGTACAGCCAGGAAATTTTGAGATTTCGTGTGAAGTTTGTAAAAAGTCCACCCCGCTCGGTTTTTTAAGGGGTACTCGGCCGGGAAACTGGTACTCGTGGCCTCGTTTTCGCGTATCTCGTCTCGGCCGGAAACTGGTACATACTCGACGTTGTTTCGACGTTTTGGGGGAGTTGTTGACTTTATGGTTGTTCGTTTTGCTGTTGTTTTCTTCGCTCTGATCGGTAAGTTACGTACATTGAATATTCATTTGTCGTAGTATACACAATGTTATTCAACCTTCTTCCAGGTTGCATTGATCGAAGTCTCAGGAAAGTGTGTACGACTCCTGATATACTGAGCATTAAGCCGCAGCTCTGTGCTGTATTGCAGTTTGTGTTGTCAACCCGCTTCCCCGAAGATCGCCTCGCTGTTGTACCTCAGTTGCGATGTGCATTGTGCCAAACAAACTCACCCTTTACGTGGTTTCAAAATTTAACCCACAAAATACCTCACCGAAGATGGACACATTCCAGACTCTCGAACGCACTCCCATAATCCATGATTACTTCTAGTCTTAAAACTACTTGCTCATACCTCGTCTACCGCAGCAACTAGCCGCTTCTGAAAATCTGAAAATAGCCCGAAACCCAACGGAGAGGGGCACGCTATTTTTGCTCGCGCTTCAATTTGTTTCCACTTCGAGCAAAAATAACGTGCCCCTCTCCGCTGGGGTTCACTTTGACTCGTATCCAGTCTATTTCGGGCTATTTTGTTACTGTCGTGAGCGTCACGGCCTCTATGGCGGCTATTTTGAACAGATTTTGGATTTTCAGAAGCGGCTAGCTGCTGCAGTAGACGAGGTATGAGCAAGTAGTTTTCAGAAAAACATTCGTGTGTCATTATTTCATTCACATGTGAATCCTTATGACAGTCGAAACTATTTTTCTGGGTTAAATTCGAGCTTATTTCAACACGTGTCGAACGCTAGAAGCGACTGAAGTGTCCTACCTTGTCATATTATTATACACGGTAACAGTAGCTAATAGCAAATACACGTAAAATAGCTCTAAATTGCTTGCAAACACGCTGTTACGTTAGCAAATAACACCATGTTATGGTTCATCGACTTTATTTAGTAATTTCGCTTTTATTTATTGTTCAAAAGTTCCCCGTTTAAAAACCCATACAAATTCTTATCATGTTTGGTCTACCTGTGGTAGGATTGATCTACACCTGTCAGGTGACGTAGCTAAAACTGCGAGGACTGCTCACAAGCTTAGCTGAGTGGTTACACAATTCAGTAGTCCGTCTGTTTTATGCGTGTGGCATTTACCAAGACATCCTATTCGTCTTCCTTGGTAAATGCGGTCATGGATTTTTTTTTTTTGCCCTTGGCAAAGAATACTAATGGCTTATAAAAGGGCAAAGACAGGAACAGTGTGTATAGTCAAACACACCTGGCACAATACAAAGTTCAAATAAAATCTTCCACCAATCGAGAACCTTCAAAATATTCAACTTAGGAAAATACAAATATGCTTTATGCACGACTGTTTATACAGACTTGTTTGGTTTGTGCTTTTTTCCTTCACTGCTTCATATTACGAACCGTCGCACATAATTAGTCCATTTTCTTTCTGAGAGAAAGAAGGCCTTAAATCATAACACACTTAAGAACAAATAAAAACTACCGAGTTTCTTTATTGGCCGTAAATGGGGAGAATTGTTGTGTCGTTTTTGCCAAAGTATTTAAAAAGAAGCCGTTTGTTTTTCATATCAAAAAATCGTGTGTTATCAATATGTAAATGGATGAATGGGGTTTGTCAAAAGCAAAAAAAAAAAAAATCAACAAAACACTATTTTAGTTCAGGAGGTTAAGCCGGCAGACCTTTTCGTACAATCTCTGCATTATTCAAAACTAGACAAGAAAAGAGCACCATTCTCAGACTTTTCGAAACACGAAAGAACTTCAATGCACAGGAAAATTTACAAAGAGATAATACTTTATTTCGTTCAAAATAACAGAGTTAAGAAATACAATGTCAATTGCTTACGGTTTTGTTCACTTGTTCAAATATGAAACTGTTCGACTGGAATGTTCCTTCTCAAACCTAAAACTTTTAAAAACGATTTACGAAAGCGCTGCAGCCGCCAGGCGTAAATGACAGGGTCTATAAGCGAAGAGAGTGACAAAATATCATTTGATATAAAGTGATATTTTAAAAATGATGCGGACCTTTCGCAATCTGAACAAAAAAACCACAAATGTACTTTCACAAAGAACGGGATAAAACAAGTGTAAAACACAATTAACACAAGAACAATCGCCTGAACCAATCTTCTCTGGCGATGTACATTTCGCCGAGTTTCGTTGGGCGAGTTCTGTGGACACACTTGCCGTTCATTGTTTCGAAGTTTCTGAGATAATGTCCTGAAGATCACAATGTACGTAACTGTTAGGACGATAGCGGGAACCACAACGTGCGAGTAACAATAGGCGAAGAGAAAATTAACCGTTCTCACACCAGAGGCGGGCAAAACTGCAAAAAATAACGCATTTAGCCAAATTGCGAGAATGCAGAACCTCACTTTTGTGACTGTTACCCTGCCCTTGTAGTTGACGTGGTCTGCAACTGCAACGAAACGATCCCAAGACATCGCCATGATCGAGCAAACTGCTGCAAACAGGGCCAGCCCGCCCATGAGGTATTGGAAGGTGTTTAAAAACGGCGGTTCTTGACGACCTTGATATAGGAAATACATTTCCACTGTACGACCATATCCCACGAAAGCTCCAACTAAGAAGTCCGCTACTCCGAGATTTGCGATGAGAAAGGTTGTCGGAGTTCGCAGGCAACGGAAAGGATCGCGGTAGATTACGACGAGCAAGAGAGAATTTCCCAAAGTGGTCGCGAAAGCGACTAAAGCATCAAAAACGACGAGGCAAAGATAAAATGTAGGGCTTAGCTGAAAGTAAATGTTTGGCTCAGAAAGCGGAGGCATGCCACTTGTATTATTGTTGAAAAAGGTTGATTCGTTCATGGTTCAAAACAAAACGTACACAATTTGTTAACGGGTAAGTGTTTCCCCGAGCCGATTCCGCTTTTTATGCCACGTTAATTAGCCGTGCAAATACGGAGATAAATGTCTTACAAAGCAGGGGTCAAATTGCGGAAATAAAATGTGAAAAAAGAACAAAAGCGTTAAAACTCGCCTACGAAGTGTATTTTCGGCTTAAACAAGAGGCTGTTTTCCTGCCATAATTTTGCCTCGTACGTCGCAGTTTTCTGTTGCTTCGCGCCAAAACGCATTAGATCAGTATTGTGAACCGATTCGTTCTGTAAAAAAAAAAAATAAATCCGTCGCAGAATTTATTTTCCAACTCGGCCGACTCGGCTGAACATGTCAGAGTACACTTTTCGCTGCAATGCGTGTGATTAGGGCAATTTTTGAGTTTTAATTAATTTCTGTGTGAACAATATAACTTCAATTAAACAACATTATATTAAAAGGAAAAGGAAAAAGCAAACAATCACATCTCGTTATTTTGAAGGCTGTTTCATGGCTAATTAACAAAATTAAAATACGTTGACGCTATTTCGCCGGACAAGATATTGGTCACATTCGTTTGTTTTCAATTTAAATTGCACAATTTGCACATTAAGGGACGGTTGCAGATATTTTAAATTCTGTAGTTACGTTTGAATTGAATTCGAAAAGAATAAATTATTATTCATAATGAAAATAAAGATTTCTAAGGTGGTTCAGCGTTTCCATGAATTTTAGTTTTTCTTCTATGAGCGCCCGCTGTGAAGTCGCATTTTTATAAAGTATAAATTTTCATTTTCCATGTCAGTCAAGCACAAAATGTTAATTTACTCATTAATAAAAAAAAATTGGAACTTTTAAAAAATAGTTTTTAAAGCTGTGTTTGCTAGTCCCCCAGGGTCGCCCAGATTGAGTGAGATTTTTTAATTTCCATTTTCTTCCTGTTTACTGAAGTTGAGCTATTTAATTATTTGTCATCAACTGCAGTTCGCACTAAAAGGTGTTTTATCGACTTGTCCACGCAAAAAGATATCACTGGAATAATTAGTGTCGACCACAAGCCGCCACAAAATTACACCAACGATTTGCCATTATCTAGGCCAAGTTGTTTAAACACCGATAAATAACAAATCTCACGATTAAACTTCTGCCTTCTATAAAATCGCAACATGAAAAAAAATACACTCCAACAGATGCTGAGTTTTCTTTGGGAAGAAACTGGCAAATGTGACCGAAGCGGCAAAATTATGGCGGGAAAACAAGTGACATGACAGGTGTAAAAGGCCAACTGTGACGGAGGCGGCAATACTCTGGCGGGAAACAAGTGGAAACTGTTAACTGTGACGGACGCGGCAAATTTATGGCGGGAAACAACTTAGTACGGCCGTAAGAAATTATGGCGGGAAACAAATCAACAATTGGAAATTGTGAAGAACGCGGCAATGCTACGGAGGGCCAATTAGCTGCATCAATCAAGGTACGAGACAAAAGGCAGCATGTACACTTCGCGCAGGCTTTTTAAGGTGGCTGGTATCGGTTTCCAGCATTTTCCAGCTTATACTTTTACAGGTCTGTAAAAGAAATCTTTATCAGTTGATGCTACAATAATGGTATCAAATAAATGCCCAATGATTGGTGAACATGTTGCGGTAATTTTCTTGGCGTCATTGGTTACCATAGCAACAGTACAACCTGTTAAAAACACCCCCAATTTTAGCTTTAAGTGCTTATAACTTAAAAACGAGCACGGTGACCCACCTTTTTTATTGCTGAGTTATCATAAGCATGTCAAAATACAACTTTTTGCAAAGTTGAAAGCTTGAAAGCTGAAACCGCCTCGTAGAATTTTTTTTAACTTTGTAGAAAGTTGTATCTCTTTAATATTGTAATCAATGTTCAATAATAAAAAATGGGGGTCACCGAGCACGTTTTTGAGTTATAAGCACTTAAAGACAAAATTAAGGTGTTTTCAACAGGTTATACTATTACCATGGTAACCAGTGAGGTCAAATAAAATAACTAAAACGTACTCAGCAATCATTGGGCATTTATTTGATACCATTATTGCAGCAGCAACTAATAAAAATTTGTTGTACTATCCCGTCAAAGTGTAAGAGCTGGAAAGTGCTGGAAACCACTGAATACCAGCCACCTTAAAGCGGAGCTCCCGGGGAACGCGAGCATACCCACTGAAAGCCATCAGGATGGAAAATTTTGCTATCACGTGATTCTCCGTCGGACTTGCACCGAGCGTGCGCGAGCTGAGCGCCATACCCCAGAACAAGAATTAGAGTAAAGAGTAAAGCCAAAGGAAATATACAAGTGTAAAATAAAAGACGTAATATAAACCATGCGGTAGCAGTATTTTCTTGTGTGCAACACGCAATAATTCGAGATGTTAAAGTTGTTTACCTAGTTAATGGCCTTGTTCGCCACGAATCTCTCTGTAACTCAGTGGATAGAGCGCCCGCCCGGTGTTTGAGAGGTCATGGGTTCGATTCCCGTCAAAGACTCATACTTTTTCTTTGTCCCGAGCTCGTTGCATGATGAATGTTAAATCTTTCTCTTAAAGTTATTGTCGTTATATACAAGTCGGCACCGTTCTAAATAAATAAATAAATAACTGAGGAGGTCCGCTTTAAGGCTTGCCGAAATTTACATATTAGCTCGTTTAATTAAAACTTTCACTGTATACCAAGCGTCTAGTATTAATGACATTTCAGATGTCTGCAGGTGGAGTTCAATATGACACCTGCTTATCAAAAAAAATATCATCTCAATAAATTCGATTATTTACTTTTCACCCCCGAACAAAATATTAAGTTTCGCAGAATAGGCAATCCTTGCACCTTTATCATCATAGAAGGCTGAATCGCTGAACCAAATTGTGTCGTTTTTGTGGTACACGTGTACGATGAATGATTCCACATCTAACAAGACTACAGACACCTCTCAGCTCTCCGATTTTAACATTTATTCTCAACTGAGCCCTACATTTTATCTTTGCCTCGTCGTTTTTGATGCTTTAGTCGCTTTCGCGACCACTTTGGGAAATTCTCTCTTGCTCGTCGTAATCTACCGCGATCCTTTCCGTTGCCTGCGAACTCCGACAACCTTTCTCATCGCAAATCTCGGAGTAGCCGACTTCTTTTTTGGAGCTTTCGTGGGATATGGCCGTACAGTGGAAATGTATTTCCTATATCAAGGTCGTCAAGAACCGCCGTTTTTAAACACTTTCCAATACCTCATGGGCGGGCTGGCCTTGTTTGTAGCAGTTTGCTCGATCATGGCGATGTCTTGGGATCGTTTCGTTGCAGTTACAGACCACGTCAACTACAAGACCAGGGTAACAGTCACAAAAGTGAGGTTCTGCATTCTCGCAATTTGGCTAAATGCGTTGGTTTTGGCTGTTTTGCCCGCCGCTGGTGTGAGAAAGGTGAATTTCCTCTTCGCCTATTGCTACTCGCATTTTGTTTTTCCCGCTATCGTCCTAACAGTTACGTACATTGTGATCTTCAGGACATTATCTCAGAAACTTCGAAACATAAAACGGCAAGAGTGTCTAGAGAGCTCGCCAAGCGACATGCGACGAAAATTATACCACCAGAGAGGATTAGTTCAGGCGATTGTTCTTGTATTGATTGTGTTTTACACTTGTTTTACTCCGTATTTTGTTAAAGTACATTTGTGGTTTTTCTGTGCAAAATGCGAAAGGTCCGCCACTTTTTTGACGTATCACTTTATATCAAATGAAATTTTGTCACTCTATTCGCTAATAGACCCAGTCGTTTACGCGTGGCGACTGCAGCGTTTTCGTAAAACGTTCTTGAGAGTGTTGTGTTTAAGGAGAAACGTTGTAGTGGACGATTCCGTATTCAAAACAAGCTAATGTTTACTTTTTGTGTTAATTAGCTGAAAACACCTTGACGGTCACAAACCATTTCAAGCGAAATAAAAGCATAGATTGTGAATTCGTAAAAGAAAGTACCGGCCTTACCTGTTGTTTGAGAATTATTGTCGTATTTCAGATCTTTGTTTGCCAAGCCAGATTTTACTGTTGATCGACTTAAATGTTTTGATGTGAAAAGTAAACAGCTTCTCGGTCGTTGCTTTAATTAAATACTTTGGGGAAAGAATTATAATAACAGAACTCTTCGATAGCTGGAATTTTTTTTGAAACCATAAGTTTGAATAATGTAAAATCACGCAAAATGAAAAGCTTTTCTTCGGAATAATGCTCAGTATAAAATTTTAGCAAAAATAGGTGTGTTCACATTAAATGCGAAACATGTTAAGAGTAAACATGTTTCAACAAAACATGTTTCACCTAAACATGTTTGTTGATGCATTGTTCACATCAGATGTCAGTTTCAAACACGTTGCACGCCTGGTTGTGTAATTCATGCGATTTAGAATTTCATTAATCTTGTACACCAGTTTAACCGAAAAATGGAGCTCGAAATTACTTATTTCCATCCATTCTTTGGTTTAGTGTCAGTTTTCAAGCCCTTGAGAGTGGAAGGGCCTTCCAGCGTTAACAAGCAGACAGCATTTGCACTATCTTAGGTACATTTATTTTTGGCTACAAATCGCTACATCCGATATTCGGCCCATATTTCAACTAAACATTTGGTCTAATAGTGGGCCCAAATTTGGATCGTTTGGGCATTCGCCTCCTCTCCGCATGTCCGCCATTTTTAACATGTTTCATCTCATCATGATTGAATCTACCTCGTGAGGTTGTTTCAGTCATGCTCAGAATAAACATGTTTCGATCACGATTCGCGCAACGCACCGGCTGATGTGAACACTTTTCGAGGCGAAACATGTTTCATTCGTGATTAGACTATCATGTTTCGGCCTAAGGTGGACACAGTATAACTTTCGTGAATGATGCATATTTACCCATGCAAATGCATTTGCTGTTAGTAGTTAATTTTCTTGAATTCACACACAATTCTTGTCATATTCCACACTTCACCGCAGCTGATGACAAATCTTATATTTCTTACCGAAGATGAGATCTTATTGTGATTTTGGCAGCCACTTGACAAGTTTAGAAAATCACATTCTTTGTAATATTTTTCAATGTCAATACTTTTCCTAAAGGTAATTTCCTGGCGATTTACGCTTTAAGACTAAAAGACAACTGCCACAAAAATTTGACAAACTACAACCATGGTCACAAGTGTTGCCCCTCCCACACCCCCACCCCTATGCAGTGTTGCTAAAAAAAACATTCATCTGACACACGAGCGCGTTTTTCCATTTAGCGATATTGAAAGGGGGTATCGACAGGTATTTTAACAGTTATTACGATTATAATCAGAGGTTTTTACAACCTCCGAGGTCTTGCTTGTGGAGGTAAAAGAGGCCCTCTGATAAAGAATACAAGGTTGAACGTTTTACCTGAGAGAAAAATTTAATATTAAAAAAGATACGCTATAAGCCTTAAAAACTGAGGCAAGGTGGCAGTGGAATATTCTTAACCGGCGCGAGATCAGATGCTGTGAAGTCATCTTTAAGGGGGGTGACTCTTAACTACCAATTTGTTTCTAAGGCAGGTTTCTAATTGCCATAATTCGGAAATCAGACCTCATATGGATAAGCTTTTTGCATGAGTTTGTTCTGTTGAAGATTTATCCAAGAATTTCAAGTCACGGACATATTTAACGCGTCACGTGACCAGAATAGAAAAAACCCTAAAACTCAAATGGCAGATAGACTTTAAAATTTAAATGAGCGTCAATCGATAAAGAACGTCCATATGCGTAATGTGACGTATCGTTTTTGTGAAATTCAGATTATTATAAGAGTTATGGCGTAATAAACACTCATATTTACAGACTTTCATCAGTAGCGTTTCCTCTTTTCGTGTAAACGGTAAAAGCATACGTCAGGTTATAAAGACGGCGACGTTATCTCTGATTCGTAAAAGAAATCGGAATTTTACCTTGTTTCCTTGGAGTTTTAGGGATTTTAAATGTTAACGCGCGGTTTGGGACTGGCACTAGTTTCGCACGCGCAATTATATATTTTTCAAAGCAGGTGTACCCCCAAATAAAACCCCCCATTTAGCGTTACAAAAAGATTCAAAATCGCTTGCTTCAAAAACCAGTCTTCAGCAATCCCTTAGCAACTGCTATGGATCTGTAGTTGAGAGTCTCCCCCCTTAAAAAGGTTCCGTTTTCACCGTCCACACGCAAACACGAAAACGGCGTTTTCAAAAGTTTTCGGTCATCGTTTTTACCGGATATACGCCAATCCACAAAGAAAAAGTTGCGTTTTCAAACGAAAACGGATACTTGTGGAGCGGCCTAAAACTGAAGACTTGGCACTACAGTCAAACAGTTCCAGATAAATGTGTTTCAATTATACAGAGTGCAGACATTAGATTCGAAAACGACGTAATATTCTACAAAGTGATTCGGTATTTACTGCTGTTTTAATATCATTGTGATGTTTCTACATGTAGTATTTCATAAATGTAATGTCTGAAATCAAGTAACTTTTACACCACGTTAACGTTATAAAAAAAATGTCATGACATGCACCACTCTTCGAAAAATAAGAACTTACTTAATGACCTAAACAGGCTCATTTCGTCTCGTGCATCAAATGCCTATTCAGCCTGACATGGAAAATTGTACGTTCTCATTCGCGGGTTTTCACTGTATTCAAATAAATCAAGCTAAAATATTTTAAGAATAACGAGGATCCGCGACCAGGATTCATCATATGAAATTGTATAAGGCGTTCTCTGGTAAAAATTGAGAAAAAAAAAACTACAAGCTTTCGACAGCCAGTCTCCTGTACTCGACGGATAAAATTGTATGATGAAATGAAATGTTGGAAAGAACTTCCTGTTCCTAAGTTTCGACCTCCTGAAGACCATCAATGCAATGCTATATATAAAATCCCTTAGCACTCTTAGCTTTCTTCCGCACATTCTTTTTACACGTGTTTTTCTTACTTTCAAATTTATGCGAATTAACCTCTATATTCAAATTTTCAATTTGAATAAATTATTTTGCTGGTCATCTGATCTTTAAGAGTGTCGTCTGAAAATTCTATAAAGCTAGAAACATCTTGACATTGTTGCCATGCAACCAGCATAATTTCTCTCTGCAAAATATCAATGAGGGCTTTTATTTCACATACTAATTTATCTTTATCTTTATTCTCACCGACGGGCCGAGTGCATAAGCTAATTTCTGACATAATATTAATAACAAATCAGCTTGAATAATTTCAGCTTGTTTGTCCCAAACAAATCACGTGCCTAACCTGCTTAAAATTTGATGTTAGAAAGATAAAAGTCATCATGCTTTTAGTCGAAAACGTTCGAATTAATTGATCTTTTAGCTTTGTATATATTGCCTTT
The DNA here is from genome assembly GCA_963693305.1 of Meandrina meandrites. Taxonomy (NCBI): domain Eukaryota; kingdom Metazoa; phylum Cnidaria; class Anthozoa; order Scleractinia; family Meandrinidae; genus Meandrina; species Meandrina meandrites. The sequence goes on from OY855906.1 coordinate 26,594,040, forward strand.
GAATTTTTTAAACAAATTTGATGTTTTATTTACTTTTTAACCCCCTAACAAAATATTTAGTTTCGCAATCAAGCTAATTGGCACATAAAATTCCTCATAAAATTGAATCAGGAACAAGACGGGAACGCACGCACCTTCGATGCAACCAAATTGGGTGTTTTGCGGTAAAACACGTAACGATGAACGAATCCACATTTGACAACAAGACTTCAAGCACCTCTCCGCCTTTCAAACCAAACATTTACTTTCAGCTAAGCCCTACATTTTATCTTTGCCTCGTCGTTTTTGATGCTTTAGTCGCTTTCGCGACCACTTTGGGAAATTCTCTCTTGCTCGTCGTAATCTACCGCGATCCTTTCCGTTGCCTGCGAACTCCCACAACCTTTCTCATCGCAAATCTCGGAGTAGCCGACTTCTTAGTTGGAGCTTTCGTGGAATGTGGCCGTACAGTGGAAATGTATTTCCTATATCAAGGTCGACGAGAACCGCCATATTTAAACACTTTTCAATACCTCATGGGCGGGCTGGCCTTGTTTGCAGCAGTTTGCTCGATCATGGCGATGTCTTGGGATCGTTTCGTTGCCGTTACAGACCACGTCAACTACAAGACCAGGGTAACAGCCACAAAAGTGAAGTTCTGCATTCTCGCAATTTGGCTAAATGCGTTATTTTTGGCTGTTTTGCCCGTCGCTGGTATGAAAAGGGTCGATTTTCTCTTCGCCTATTGCTACTCGCATTTTGTTTTTCCCGCTATCGTCCTAACAGTTACGTACATTGTGATCTTCAGGACATTATCTCTGAAACTTCGAAACATAAAACGGCAAGTGTGTCCAGAGAACACGCTCGTCGAAACTCCGCGAAATTTACATCGCCAGAGAAGATTGGCTCAGGCGATTCTTCTTGTGTTAATTGCGTTTTACACTTGTTTTATTCCGTATTCTGTTAATGTACATTTGTGGTTTTTCTGTGTGGATTGCGAAAGGTCCGCCTCTTTTTTAGCATATCACTTTATATCAAATGACATTTTGCTCCTCTCCTCGCTTATAAACCCTTTCATTTACGCCTGGCGGCTCCAGAGCTTTCGTAAAACATTTTTAAGAGTGTTGCGTTTAAGGGAAAACTTTATAGTTGAAAATTCTGTATAGAAAACAAGCTAATGTTAAACCGGTGAGTAAACACTTTCTGAAGTGATATTGTATTTCGGTGAAGCTTTCAGTTCATTTTGAGCAAAATAAACTATTTTCAATTTTCGTTTCTCTCCAAAAAATTTACAAAATACGACGAATTCTCTATTTGATTTGTGATAAAGCGAAAAAATGCAAGACCTTGATTTCGCTGCACTCCAAACTAATTATTATTATTATTATTATTATTATTATTATTATTATTATTACTATTATTATTATTATTATTATTATTGTTATTATTATTATTATTGTTATTATTATTATTATTACTATTATTATTATTATTATTATTATTATTATTACTATTATTATTACTATTTATTTTATGACATTATCTCATGGGAAGAACGTCAGGAAAAACAAAATTTGTATATATATTTTTTTTAACAGATACACCTAAGATTCAAGTTTGTATGAATAGAGCATGTAAAAGCTTTCAGAGTGTTATTATGTAGGAAGGCTATTGAAATTTTTACTGAAATTATCTCATGGAACAAACTTAGGGAAAAACAAAATTTGTATATTTTATTTTAAGCCACATACACCTAGGATTCAAGTTTGCATGAAAAGTTTTCAATAAAGTATTATTTTAAAAATTATTATTATTGTTATTATTGTTATTATTATTATTACTATTATTATTATTATTATTATTATTATTATTGTTATTATTATTATTATTACTATTATTATTATTATTATTGTTATTATTATTATTATTATTATTATTATTACTATTATTATTATTATTATTATTATTATTATTATTATTATTATTATTATTATTATTATTATTATTATTATTATTATTATCGTATTTTAGTCCTTCATTTGCCAAGCCAGATTTTTCTGTTGATCGACTGAAGAGATGTTTTGATGCGAAAAACAAACGGCGTTTTTGTTATTGCCTTTATTGAATACTTTGGGAAAAAACTCAAAACATATCTTCAATGGCTGGCATATCTGATTTCCATTATGTTTGAATGAAATAATGCTCCGGATAAAATTTTGGCTAAAATTGAATATAACATTTTCCATTAACCTTTTCGAAAGATGCGTTACACTAAAAGGGGTGAATGATGTATATTTAATCAAGCAGCTGTATTTGCTGTAGTTATTTTGAAGGTTCTTAATTTTTCGAGGATTTTTGTTAATATTCTAAACCTTGAATTCACACACAATTCTTGTCACATTTCACACTCCTTTGCAGCTGACGGCAAATCTCATATTTCTTACCGAAGATGAGATCCTGTAGTGGTTTTGGCAGCCATTTGACAAGTTTAGAGACTTGCATTCTTTGCACTGATTTTCAGTATTTTTTACCAGAGGTAATTTCCTGGCAATTTTTTCCAGCCGCAACTTTTCCAATTGCTCCGCCCCCCCCCCCCCCCCCCCCCCCTAACCAGAAACGTTTTAAAATCCCATTGTTACAAGATAGTTTAGACGGTGGATTTGATCGGCTAAATTTTAAATTTCCTTTGTTAAATTCTAGCCAATCAGATCATGTCCCGTTTCTCGTGCACAGTCTTCGCCGGCTAACAGGGGCAGGAGGTCCTGGGAACGAGAACGTCTATAAAATGTGGAAAAATGTTGGCTGGCCGTTCAGAAGAATTTTTCCCGTGTGTAAGCATATGTAATGAGTTATAAGACAGATTTAGTGAATACTCGTCTTACCTGATAAGGTTTAGTTCCTAGCTGTTGTTTGGAAACTTTCAGTATGCATGAAAACTCGGTCGGTTTTGCTGTGGACATTTTAGTTTTCTTGTTAAACTCTACAGATTCTAGGATCTGAAACAAACCACAAGCCAAATTAATCTTTTTCCACTGAGATAACAGTTCAACAAAAGCATGCATTCTTAGGTTAAAATATTCGAGTTCCCGCCCTCTGGACTAGAGGCACGTTTCTCGTTCTCCGGCAGTTTTCAGTTTTGTGTTCACCGGTAGAGGAGTCTTTAATACATTTTCTTTTAGATTGACGTCTTTAGGACGCTCGACCTACGCGGTTTGCCAAGATTTGTAACTGACCAATCAAAGCGAAGCTGCAAATTTCTCCACCAATCAGATGCAAGACCATGCAGGGATTTGAATTGGCTTCTGTGGTTTTCCCGCGATGGGACGCAGCTTGCTTCAGTTGTGCTTGTAAAAATTCTGGCTTGTTGGTTTTTATTGCAGTATACCTCAGTAACTTTCTGTATGTAATAGCAGGTTAATGTGCTTTCAGAAAACTTCATGAAAAACAGGGCTGCTGGTCTTACCTCCAGTAAAAATGGCGCCACTGGTATGTAAGTGTCTGTAGTCTGGGAGAGCAGGTTTAAAGAACGAATGCAATGAAATCTCAGGGGATAATATCTTGCAGCGGGAACGAGTCTTCAAGAAAACAGAATTTCAACAAAATTAGTTTACAAGAACCTCTCAGACTGTTCACAGTCCCCTATTTTTCCGTGAAGTCATAGAAGTCGATCGATCGTTGAGTTCGAGGGGTCGCCATCTTGGTTTCTCTACCCACGGGCATCGCTCACATAAAAAAACCAAGATGGCGAACCCTCGAACTCAATGATCAACCTCTCTCTATCTTCACGGAAAATAGAGGACTGTGAACAGTCTAAGAACGTCTTATCAAAACTCGTAGCGTTAGCTGCAGTTAATTTTTCAAGTAATATGTCAAACACGAGAGAGTGTGTTTGATAACATTTCCAATGACCAAGAAGAGCACTGAGGCCCTGTTTATATGGTCTCGGGTACCCGAGACAACCCTCCCCCCAAGTAACCCTGGGCGAGCTAACTTTTCACTAAAACGTTGAAAGATTCCACCAACCGTTTATATGATCCTCCCCGAGTTGTCTCGGGGGGCAAGACAACTCGGGTGGGCGAGCTGTCTCGATAACTCCCGATAACCTGAACCTTTTTCAAATTCCCTTGAAGGTTCAAGTTATCGGGAGTGGACTGTAAATGAATCATAAGCGAGTTTCAGAAATTCGTTATCAATGCAATTGGTCTGTTCCTTTTTTAAACAATTCGTGTCCAGATCAATAACTGAAGAAAAAAACAACAACAGTCAACTAACTTGATTGCTCCGATGACTGTCTGTACCAAGGGATAAATAAGTGGATCCAGGACTCCATTGCTCTTCACTTCACTGACGACACGGCACCACAGATGAAGGCAGTGAATATACTGCCAGTTATATACCGACTGATACGAGTCCTGCAAGGGAGATATGGATAATTACTAATGACCTGGACACACGCTGCCGCATAAAGAGCAAACATTTCCAGTCGACGTGGCCGCAAACTGCAAGGTTTCGCACAACATTGATGACATGGCAAAAAAAATGGTGACAGTGTGCCCCCCCCCCCCCCACCCGGGGGGGACTCCTATGTAAAACAGACGGGGATGCTCGTGTTGTCAGAAATTTTTAAACCCCAAAGGGAGACCAATCTGGGGCGTGGCTGAAGCTTTTTGGCTCCTAAAAGATACCATTTTAAAACATCTCAAGCATATATATTTGTATTTTGTTTTACGTGCAATTCTTCACGAGACCTTGACGGCTAAAGCTATTGGTATTTTGCCCGGAGCACCGTAAGTGAGACCAAAATCCGAACTTTACACCACAAAGCGATACGATGAACATCCCCGTCTTTTGCATATGAGAGTTTACGTAGCTTTTCACCCTCGGGGGGGGGGGGGGGGGGGATAAACCGTCGCTGTTTTGTACCTTTGCTCTCAGAGGAAAGAAGACACACCGTTGTGGGACACATATCGTAGTTAAAGGAGACTGGATAGCGAGAAGAGTTCGGGTTCAATCTTGCACATATTGGATGTGGTGGCGGTGGAGAGATGGTGGGGAGGGGGGGGGGGGAGAGTCTGTTTCCCATACCTTTCACTCCTGGTCCCAATCCTTTCCAAAGTAACTATACATTAAATCCCGTTAAATTTTCCGCGAAATCACATGTGACGTGCAGATTTACAATGCACAACATTCCTGGGGGAGGTAGATTGCAAACGTCTTTTTTGGGGGTGGAACATGAGTGGCAGCAAAACTTGCGTGTAACAGCCGTTCAGTACCTTCTTTTTCTGCACGATGGCATTCCTGAGGTGTATAGCAAGCTGCCTGATATAGACAAACCCGTGTTGGTAAGTCAGGTGATCATCCAAACTAAATATCTCCACAAGAGAGTTCTGCATGAAGGCGATTACAGGCCTGGTCTTGGGAGACACGAACTTTGTATTCTTCACAAAATTCATGTACAGTTGCTGAAAATGTGAAAGAATAGCATTAAAACAGCTAGTATACTGCAAGTGGCATTAGAATCATTTCTAACCTGAGCTGCAATGTGGCAAGCAGAAATATGCAAGCTGAAATGCAAGCAGAACACAAGAATGAAACATTCCTAATTAATTTTTGGCTTGAGGATATGGGGTGAGTGGCTGCATTCCTGTGTAAGGATTCTTTGCATTCCTAATGTAAGATTACATTAAAATTCCTGCGTAACTGAGGATCCTTTAGATTCTAGCCTGTTCCAGCGTCCGGTTAGCCTCGGGAGCACCGTGAATGGCAGGATTAGCGCGCCTTCTCCCCCACTCCCCTCATTTTTCGCTCACCGTTCTTCGCGCTGTTCCACAACAAACTGAACGCCTGGAACACGCTAGCAAGATTCTGGCGGATTAATCAAATTGAAGACAACAGATTTAATACAGGCCTGAGCGAAGGTTCTTGAAATGAAAGATTTCAATCTTGACAGCACTGCAATTTCTTTTGGTGATTTGTGAGAATTACAAGCTACAAAACCCTCTGAATGATCAACACGCGGCTTATCGAAGTTGTACATAAGAACACGTTACGTATCCGTAGAAGGCAATTCAATTTCGTTGGAAGTAGTTTAACAGCAGCATTGACAGCTATACAGTCCTTTGCACGGCAACTGCCGTGTCCTGTCCTTCTTAAGTATGAAATTTAAACCCGAAACGACTTTAAATTGAGTGTTTAATCGAGTATTTCTTGAAAACACATGTAATGTCCGTAATGCCAAGCGAACAACGAAACGACGTGGAGTCACGTGTCCTGATTACCAGCATCATTAAGTGTGTGCTTTTCCTGGGCATAAGATTTCAAGAGCTTAAGGAAAGCACGCTTTAACTCGCGTTTGCACTCTGGGATTGAGCATAAAGCCTACACTTACAGAATTTAGTTGCAAAACTTGATAAAAATGCCTGACGAAATAGGTGAGTCTTATCTCTGAAATTTTCACTCTTAAAAATTGAAAGTGTTTTGTTCTTTGGGATTTTCTTCTGAGTTTAATATTATTATTTTTAAATCAACGTTTCGGCCAGTTTCCCTGGTTTTCCTCTGGGTAAACATAATGTCAAAAGTCAATGTGGCGGATGGTATCACTCACCTAGGACGATTTTTTAGAGAGGTCTCCTTCAGCAAAACATTAATGTGCATTCACTAATGATTTTGTAGCATTTTTGTTAAGCACACAATTTTGAAGAACTATCACTGTACAGCTAAGCAGTCTTAGAATGTTACAGTTATAACTTTTACAAGTGTATGAAATATAACAAACCTTAACCGAAAACTCCAAGAGTGAAGAAGGCATTGTGGTAGCGACATTTCTGATGCCAAGAAAGGAAAGTACTCTGACATGTTCATCACCACGACTCCACATTCTGACTGAACGCTGAAAAAAAAAAAAAAACAAGAAAGAAGATCATTTAAGCAAACATGATCTAATGGCTGTCTAACAATTAGCATGCTGGACTCCCTGTGGATCAAGCAGTCCGGTGCCAAGGACACTGCATGCAATGTGTTTTTGAACAAGACACTTTAATCTCACAGTGCCTCTCTGCTGTTGACTTTAATGCTTGGGGTAACTTAATGCTTGGGGTTGCTTAACACTATTGCATGTTTGCTGAGAGGTACATGTATGGTGGCCTGGTGCGAATTTGAATTTACCTGCACTTACTACAAGTTGACCTCACAAGTTAAATAAGCAAATGAAGCAAGCTTTTGGCCATGAGGCAGCCTAGTGAGCTATAAAGTCGCGAGATCGAGCAATGAAGTCGTGACATCAAGCAACAAAGTCGCGAGATCTAGCGACGAAGTCGCGAGAGGTCAACTTGTCTGAGGAGCTACTCTGATTGGTCCAAGTGCAGCAACCAGTTTTTGGGTTGCTTAAAGTGGCGCGAATTAAGTACTTATGAAAAGTCCTTCATCCCGGCATGCCATAATAAAGATGAAGGACTTTATTAAAAGTCTAGAATTTACCCTTTGGTTTTGTTTTTGGGCAAGGCACCTTGACCCTGAAGGCATAAATGGGCACTGGAAATTCAACCAAACCTATTAAAATCTGAAGAAAACTGTGACAGGGATATGCTGTCAGTTCATATTACCTTGATGAAAGCTTTAGCCACTTTAGGGAAGCAGGCATAGTAAGGGGTCAACTGCTGTGCATGCTGCAGGATTACACACAACATGGATGGCTCAGCAAGATGTCGCAGCAACTGTCAAGGAAAAAAATTGTGACAATATTTCATTAAAAAAAAAACCTTCAGTGAACTAGTGTATTTCATGCTGAAGTTTACAGTGTGCACACATACCTGCAGAACATCATTGAGGTAATGTTTCACTGATGTCTTTACTTGAGACCACTTTGCATGTGAAGAAGGAAGAACTCTGTAGAGTGGAATAACGCAAGATATATACACGTACATCATCAAAACTCTGGTCAGGCTGGTTAACTTTTTGCAATGTGCTAAGTTGAGTGTCCAAGATGATCCCTGACTAGCTGGCTGGCTGGCTGACTGACTGACTGACTGACTGACTGATCGACCGACCAACTAACTGACAGTTGGAAGAGAAAGACCAATGAACTCACCAAATAAATGGACCAATGGACCAACTGGCAGACCAGCTGACTGACTGACTGACTGACTGACTGACTGACTGACAGTTGGAAGAGAAGGACCAATGAACTGACCAACTAAATGCACCGATGGACCAACTGGCAGACCGACTGACTGACTGACTGACTGACTGTCTGACTGACTGACTGACTGACTGACTGACTGACTGACTGACTGACTGACAGTTGGAAGAGAAGGACCAATGAACTGACCAACTGAATGGACTGATGGACCAACTGGCAGACCAGCTGACTGACAGGCTGACTGACGGACCTACAGACAGACCAACCAATGGACTGACCCAACTAGCTGACTGACCAAAAACCAAGGAAAAATATTATTAAATGTATTTTTATGTTGAGGTTTACATACCTTTTTCCATGTTTATTGTGTGTCCCTCCAACATGGTGAAACAGCACAGGGTAAACTTGTTTCAAACAAAGCTGAATTATAGCATTGAACACTGAGAAAACAAAACCATCAGTCAAATATCTCTTCTAGAAGAAGATCTGGTGCCAAAATCACTTATAAAGCATAGTGTCTTGGATTCATTTCCACTTGTCTGAGTATCAAAAGTAATCCACGTTTACTTTGGTTTTGCATTACTATGCTTAGTGATTGGTTTACTCGATTTATTGTGCCCTTTGTGACTGGCCAGACAGGAATTACTTTGTTTATGGTTTTAGAATACTCAACTGAAAATTGCTCCATTGCTATGACTGATGTGCAGTGGTCTTGTACACTGAATGCACCCACGATCAAGTGTGGTTCAAGTCTAGCTGGGGTTACAGTGTTGTGTTCATGGGCAAGCCACTATTTTTTTTTCAAGCTCTTTCACACAATAGACACAGTGGGTTGTGGAAAATTGTTTGAGCCTGACAGAAATGTTGGCAGGGGTTAAATTGCGTGTGATGGACCAATATTCTACCCAGGGTAGTGGCAATACAATACATGCACATCATGTATCTTTTTTATGCTACAGAAATCTGAGAGTGTTACCGGTAATCACTGAAGCTGATGAGCCTTTTAACTCTTCTGATCTCTTGGATTGCAACAGATTTTACATAACACCTCAGTCTAAAATAGTATGCAACAACTCAGCACTTATTATAAATTCATAAACTAGAACGCTTTTCACATACAGTTGATATGGGTTGTTTTATCAGAGTAATTTTAGTTACCTGTGTCTCCCTCAACTTTGAATGTCAAACGCGTTTGTGATTGGTCATCACTGCTGATGTCTAGGGCTCCATGTACAGCACAACGGAATGCTCGCAGAGTTTGTTTCAGAGAATGAAGTAAATTTTTCTAGTGACAGAAAACCAACACTTGTTGATTAACTACTACTAGGCTTTCAAAGTCAGCCTTAAAAAAAGGAACCCTTTTATCAGTCTGATTTGATGTGATTAAATCAAACTGGAAGTCGGAGAAAATTGGAGCAATTGTCAATGGGTGTTAATAAGGCCCTCCTTCCGTGCAAAGGAGTTCTATTTTTTTAATAAGTCCTCTCCTGTATTACAGTTAATAAGTACCTGCTTTTCCTAGATGATTAGCTATAACAAACTTATTGACAGGGTTTTTAAGGTATAAAGTTACATTATTGTAAGTTACAATGTATTATCTACTAGACAATACTATCAGATGTGGTAAAAACTCCAACTATTTCTGTGATGAATTCATCAGAGCCTAGTAGACACAACTAGCGAGCCTTAACGAGATCGTACATAAAATGAATACAGTGAACGTGTTTCAGAAACACAGTACCTCAAGTCCTGTTCTCCACTCTTTAATCATCTCCAGAGTGACTGGTTTACCAGAATCCATTTTGTGTCTAGAATCGTTATCACCCAGCACATCATCATTATCATCATCTTCATCATCAGATTCATCCATCTTAGCTCCATTCTAACAAATGGTTAAATTTAAAGCTATCTTCAAAGTTTTCCTGAATATTGCAAGCAATGTGGATTGAGCTGTAAGTTGTAAAGTTTTGTTTTTGTGTTTAGGGTAAAAAGGAAACAGAGCCACCCCGGGCAAAAATCCTGGCTCTGACTTTAATAGTGAGCAGAGCCCAATGCCTGAAAAGGATGAGCAGGGAGAGAAATGTCGATGGAGAAATGTTGATGCCCCTCAGTATCTTAGATGTTAAATACAGTTAAATGGAATTAAATATACAATCATGTAGTTAACGACTAGAAGCAAGATAAGATAGAAGAAAGAGTCTTGACAGAAGTGTTTTCAGGCATTCGTTAGTGTCTTGGCCATCATTTAGCATTTGTAGCATTTTGTAGCGTTTGCAGCAGTCATACAGTTGATGGAGTGCTGGGGCCAATCTTGTCCAGCAGTATTGTGTCAGCACATGCATTGCATTCCCATGTGCTTGTAATGTGTTCGCTGTTTTGACAGCGTGGCATTGTCGGTAAAGCGTAGTGGTTCTCAGCACTCCCTCCCTCACCTCCCCAGCTGCAGGGTTACTTGTCAGGGGGTTCATATTGTTTTTATCCCATAGAGCCATCTGGCTTGAGTGAGATGGGTGGTTTAGGGGGACCTGGTGCATGGCGCTCATGGCTGGGTTGTGGGTTGGGTAGGCCAGTACAGTGTTCTAGTGCCTTGGGTGCGATTGATGTTGCAGCCCCCAGGCCCCTTGGCCACCTAACCTCCATTTTCAACTAGGGTGTAACTGATGACAAAAATGATACAATGTAATTTGAAGCCTTATTCCTGCAACACAGTGATCAGATGTAAAGGTGCAGCCTCACAGTGCCTCTCTCCACCCAGGTGTATAAATGGGTGCCGGCCAATTTACTACTGGGGCTAACCCTGCAATGGACTAGCATCCCACCCAGGGGGGAGTAGAAATACACCTAGTCACTTCATGCTACGGAAACTGGGATAAGCTACGGCCTGATGGGTCACTAGGTTGAAACACAGACTTTGCCGTCTACTTTGATCAGTTATTACTAAATTCTATTATTTCAAAAATGGCCAAGATCTTATTTCTCCTTACAGTGCCAATACACTTTTAAGCAGAGAGGTAATGAGAAAAAACAAAATAATCACCCAGGGAATATTGTCTTGATGCACATGTATGCAGCATCAAATTCTTAAAAGTGAACTTCAAAAGGCAAGTGTGACAATCAGAAATTTATATCTTTAACATGGAACAAAAAGGTTCGTACAGGAAGGAAGCATTCTGATTTTAGTAACTTCCACAAAGGCTACTGGACTGTACAAAAGAGAGTACATTTTTATCAACAAAGATCCCTACTTTTTTCGCTTTTTCATCATCCTCGCTATCTTCATCATCCTTGTTTTTTCCATCATCATCATCATCATTATCACTTTCCATTTCTGATTCAGTATCTGAGTCATTAAAATCCAGCAGCTCTTTATCATTTTCTTTCAAGAACTTGTAGAATTCAGGATCTTTTTCTTGTAATCTAGCAAGCTGATTCTTGTGGTCTGCACTTTTTGACTTTCTGAACATTTGGTAGAATAAGAACAATATCAAAAGCATAATAAAATAGGTCAGAGGAGTTTGATACTTGGAATAAATATAATTACATTATTGCCATGGTTACCTGAGTTTTCTATCAGCGAATAGTCAACGAGGTGCAGCCGAGTTGACTATCGCTCACAGAAAACAAGGGTAAGTAGTCCAATTATTTTAGTAGAAACTCGACTAAAGGACTGCAGTCCAAACCCCACTATTTCAGGTACTTTCAAGCCAAAAATCAAGAATAATAAATTACAGTGTATTGTCCCTTTAAAAGGCAATGTGCATGGAATCATATTCTATCAGTAATTAGTAGAATTCTACTAGTACACTAATGCAAATGCTGCAATGTGATTGGCTGAGCTATTGAACACTATCAGCCATTAGTGTGCAGTTGCCGAAGGTCGTCCACAAAATGCGACGTTTTTATCGTTTTTCCGAAGTTTTGGAAGGAAGTTTAAACGTAAATGGATAATAAAATTCCCAAGAAGACTAAAAGAAGGACATTAGCAGTTTCTTGACTTTAAAAGCTTGAAATTATTGAAAAACGGGTGCACACGCGTAAACAACTGCAAATTTACCAAGGACAATTCAATGCATGCGATTTTGTTAAAACGTTAAGTTCGATAATGCGTAGGAAAATAATTAGAAACCATTATTTGCGTTTATTTCAGTCAGAATTCTACTAAAACAATTAGATTATGAGCTCGAGATTTCTATGAGGTGATAGTTGATGAGGCCTGCGGCCTCATCAACTATCACCTCATCATCTCATCATAATCTAATTGTTAAATAGAACACAATGGGAGAACCAATCACAGATTTCTTTCGAGTCTGTTGTGGTGTGAGGTAATTAATTAATAATTACAGGTTCACGTGCTCACGTGTTCACTGTTGGATGATCTACAATATTCAAATTAAATTTGAATGTTTGAAACGAATAATGCAATCCGTTCGCCGTTAATCAAAACCATTCCGGAATTCTAAGCGGCACGCGCTGAGTATTTTGACTGTAAGCATCCGTTAGCTATCCGTTAGAACATTTTCCCCAAATCGTTAGAGGTGTTAGCCTAACCGTTAGGCGTTAGCTTTCAACCGTTAGAACAGAAAATGTAGCCGTTAGCAAAAATTCTGTATCCGTTAGCCGTTAACTTTAGACCATTAGAACGGAAAGCGTAACCATTAGCAGAAATTCTGTATCCGTTAGAACGGGTAGCAAAGCCGTTAGAAAAAATTAGCATCCGTTAAACGGGTAATGTACCTGTTCAACATCCGTTAGAATAGCATGGCACGTGTATTAAAGTGTTGAATAATCAGAAAGTGCGCTCCTAACACAGTTTAAAACGATCAATGGCCCAACAGAGAGCAGCTCTACGCCCCGTTTTCTGTTTTGGGGAAAGGTTTCACTTAAGGTTTGAACAACTGATGCTATGAAAAAGGAAAACATTTCAGAAAAAAAAAACATCCTTCGTTTCAGAACAGGAAGTGAAACCTTTCTGCAACGGCAGCAAGGTTCTCTTATCTGACGGTGAATCTACAAAGACGCCCGTGTGTAACAATGTTCGCAATCGATCATGCTTTACAAATTCGTTATATGGCTCTCCTAGATACTTTGTATTAGTATAATGGACAAAAGTTTTTTTGCAGCAAAATATTCCTGATAAAACGCCAGTCAAGGAAACCGGGATGTCACACAGTGAACGAAAAACGGCTTTTACTGCTAGCGCTCTGTTTACATTTGCAGTCGCCGAGAATTTCGTGAAATGCAAAACATGTAAAGTAAATACTACTCGACGCGCAACTCGCAACTCAACGCGCAAAAGTCACGTTCTTGTGGGAATGTACTGAGAACCTTGTTGAAAATTTTACGTATATGTATATTTGAAAGGTATTATTACTCGGCAAAAGTCAGGATATTTATTATTTCTTTCAACTCTGCCACACAGATCAGATATATAAGAGGCCAAATCAATTTTAGATCGTCAAGTTGTTTCCCAGCGTACTGCATGTCTGGGATGGCGAGACAAAATGCACGTGATTCATTTCTAAAATTTCCATCAAGTAAATATCATAACACTAATCACCGACCAAGCGATCTGAGCAATGAGCATAAAATTTGCAACTGACGGAAAAACATTTGCTCTTATTATTTTAGTCGGATTAAAATTATTCAAACGGAAACACAACTTCTAGCCGAACAACAACTACAGCCGGACGACAAATAAACAACTTGTTGGAAGAAGCCGACATTTGCATAATCAACGATTAATGTTTCTCGAAAAATTTAAGGTAATACATTTCGTGCAAATATCATTGATTCCTAGATCTTTTGTAAAATTTATTTGATCGTAGTAAGCGTTCGCAAAGTTAAGAAACAATCTTTTGATGTGTTCGTTTTCATGACTGCATATTTCAACTAATTACTGCGGGACACACTGTCACGCTTGTTGGTGATCGCCGTATCACAACTTGTCAAGTTTTCATCGCTGTAAAAGCTAAAGATACATTAGCAAGGAAACTTGTTGAATAAAACTTAAGTCTTGACTAAAACGTTTACCGATAATCGAATGTTACAAAAGCAAAGATGGCTCAGGAAAAATTCCGTGACTATAGATTATATTCACGAGGTGTTTGCATTGAATTTGTAAACAACGCATAATTATTTACAAAGTTCGTAACGCGACCGCGAATCCCAAGAATACTTGACTGAAGTCGATTCAGTCCAGTTAACCGTTAGACACTTTAACAGTATCCTTTAGATTTTTTCTCAACCGTTTAATGGCTCCAGCCATCCTTTAGAACAAATTGCTCAGCCGTTAGAACGTTTTCATCATCCGTTAGGCATAACCAGATAGCCATTAGAGCGTTAGGACAAAACGTTAGAACGGTTTAATTTATGATCCGTTAGGCACAACTACTTAGCCGTTTGAGCGTTAGCGCAAACTGTTAGAACGCTTTGATGGCCGTTAACTATCCGTTAGCTATCCGTTAGTTTTTACCCCTTTAAAGGATAAGCATTAAGGTACGTTTTCCCGTTCGTGGTCACAATTGTAATTATAGGTTGGAGTAACTGCAGAATACCCCACCACATCAAGTCCATCACTGAAAAGGGCTGGCTATGCAGTAAGAATTAAATTCAAGATGGCGAGGTATCTTAAGTAGCTGGCTATGCAGTTTAAGTAGCTTAAGTAGCAGTTTAAGTAGCTGGCTATGCAGTACACGGTACGCAGAAAGAATTAAATTCAAGATGGCGAGGTTTCTTAAGTAGCTGGCTACGCGGTACACAGAGAGTAATGAATGCAAGACTGGAAGTTATCTTAGTCGCTGGCTCATGGATTAAATAACGAGGTTTATAATATTCATGTGTGGCACACTTGTTTCAATTCATGGATGCGTGATTTTCGTTTTTGTGCTTGTAGAACGAGGTATAGTGCATGATTTTCACCTTATAATTGCTTCTGGTATCACGTTTTTAGAACGAGAAATTTTATCGAGTTTTTTCTCACCACGTACTGCTTAGCCAGCACCCAGGGTGCATTCCATGTACATTCAACGCCGAAGATACTCCAAGGTTTTAAAAGTCTACGCCAAGGTTCTTTGTTATTCTAATATAAAACAAGTCACCTGTACGCCAGTTAACACGCGTTGACAATGATCGTATGCCAGTATGCCGCAAACTTTTGACATCCACGCCAAAGATCTTCGGCGTAACATACATAAAATGCAGCCTGGCACATAACATTGCGACGCCATTTTGAATATATTTCTCACTTAAATAAAGTACATACTTGAACTTGAATTAATAATTAGTTTCTACGTACCGCGTAGCCAGCTACGTGGAATTTAGTTCGAATGGCAGGGTATTCTGCAGTGAGTTCTTCACAATAATTTGGGCAGGTTTTGAATGTTCTGTTTGTTTCTAAATGCATATTAATCGCTTCTTGCGTTTGATCTTCACTATGAAAATAGAATGGCAAGATTTACCACTACAGTGACGCCTCTTAAAAGGGACGAGAACATTAATTACTTTGTGCGTTGTTGTGAGGAAGCTTCTGTTTGAGGATCGTTGTTGGTGTCCATGTGTTCGTCATCATCGTCACAAACATCTGAATCAAACCCATGCATCATGAACTCCTCTGCATCCATATCGCGTAATCTCCTGTCAAACACATATCAATCGCAATCGTTTAGCTACTGATCTCCATCTCTTCTTCTCAAAATAAAGCAAAAATTCTTAGTTACCTCTTCTTCTTCTTCGCGTCCGCCATCTTGAAATGTGAACCACGTGCACATACCGCTGTCCATAAGACTACGGACGTGGATGTGTATTACAAAGTTTTTCATTGGTTAGAAGTTTACAGTTTAATCCAATGATGACTTAGCTTAGAATAGGCACTAGGCGAATCTCGAAGAGAACCAAGATGGCGTCTGAGGTTTGTGTCGGATTGTCTGCTTTGTTTATGTGTAATATTCATTACAAATGCCAAATACTTAACGTGCAATCGTTTCTCTGTAAAGCTCGATGACGCCGCCATGGAAAAAGAGAAAGAGATACGTCAGAAAAGAGTAAGACTTGATTTTACCGTGGTGAATTTAAGCTTTTAAAATGTCTCCTGGGTATGTCTGGATGCTTGGCAATCATGCAAAAAAAGTTTGCAGCACATTTCGAATTTATATGTCACATTATACTACGTTGCCTTTCTCATAGATTGACACTGCTGTCAAGTTTTTACAAAATCCAAAAGTAAGGGAGACCCCAATGTCTCAAAGAAGAGCGTTTCTGGAGAAGAAAGGTAATGCATAAGAATTTATTTTACTGCTATTTTAAATTATTATTCAACAAGCTCGCGCGATGCCCATATATGGTCAGAAAGCCATTGTTATCTGTAACAGATATCCTGCGATATACGTAGATCGCCAAGATTCATCCGAAATCTTGCAAAGCGCCGCACAACCACAGTTATTCTCGCTACAAAAAGCGTTTCGTTGACAATTTGTTGAATAATAAAACAATTATCCTGCTCAATCTTGCGGAATATCATCTGATTTTAGCCAACTCGGCCTACGGCCTCGTCGGCTAAGTATCAGGCGATATTCCGCGCGATTTCGCAGGATAATTGTTAACTAGTTGTACCTAGCGGTAAGTGCCAACGAGCGAAATATTCATGTTTGTTCGTAAGAACGGATACCGAATGGTTTTCGATAGAACTTTATAATTCGAAAGACCAAAATATGGTAAATCGTAGTTTAGGTGATACGAGAAGAAAGTGCTCTTTCTCTGGTGTTCAAATTAAATGACACTGGTTTGACAGATTGATAACTCTTGACAAATCTTGTAATTTTTGCAACGTTAAAAATGTCCCAAAATGTGGGCAATAAATTAGGTTTGGATCGCTGTTTTTTGTTGCAACACGAGATGGTTAAAATGTTTCCAAACACAAAAGGGATAGTTGCATTTCAAGAACTTCTCATAAATAGAATCCCAAAATCAAAACTGCTAAGATTCTGTAGACGCTTTTCAGTATTAAATCAACCCAATCAAGCAATGACGGCTCAGATTTCAATCTTGCATGCAAATTGTCATATTCGATGTCATGTTTACGCAAAACTCAATTCCCAAGCGAAAAAATGAATAGAAAACAAAACCAAAACGGACACTGAAGGAATATGTGGAGACAGAATTTTAATGTATTCAAGTAAACATTACATTTGCCGTTAGCAGCAAAAAGCTTTCAATTTTCTTGTGTGTATGACATGCAGTAATTTTAGTGAGTGTCGCTTGGTATTGATTTTATTCCTTTGAGCGAAAATATAAACGTTATTTGATTTGGGATGAAATCATTGGTTAAACAATTGCTATAAACAAAAGCAACACTTAAAGGTAGCATTTACCCAACCGTGGCATTCTCGTAAGTCAAGAAAACTCCATTTGAAGTCAGTAGTCCGCTTTTGATTTTCCTGTCTCTCTTGAGAAATCAAAGGACTCCAAAGTTGAAAGATTATTTCATCGTTTTGAAGACCTTGATGTTCATTTTTTCGGCAGTCGAGTATTCTGTAGGGTATTCTCTTTCCATTTAGAGTTCCATAAAGGTGTAGTTATCATGAAAGGAGTGAATGGGCACATTGAAAATTTTAACAGCAAGCCGTGTGGGCACCATTTTGGTCATTTGCTCTTTAGCAAGGAGAGAGAGACTGGGGACCAGTTTGGAAGATGGAAGAACAATACAACCCAAATATGGGATGTTTACTTACACCCAAATATGGTTAAAAAAAAGTCCTTTACACTGAAGTTGAGATCTTTTCTGGTATACACTGGTATACGCGCGGCTCTATGATTCTGCCTCCTCGTCAGCCTCGCCTCTTGGCTCGGCTGCCTCGTTGGCAATAATTGTGTAAGTTATTTTTGTTTTTAGAGGTGTTGATGAGGATGCTTAATTATATATTACTTTCCTCGCTTTGCTTCCTTCTCCTGCTTCTCAACCCAAACCCCGCCTCCCCCCCCCCCACGCCCCATGCACTCATACATACACCTCAAGTGTAGCAAAACAAATAATTTAATTTGATGTCCCAAGTTTAAGAAGTTTCTATTATACCCAAGGGGTATCCTATGGATTTGAGAGGAAATTCGCATTGACGTAGGATGATGTAAACATAATACTCCACATTTGAATTTGTTTGTTTTGAATGGATCATGCAACAGTTCCTAAAGTCATCATGGCACAGTAAAATATTAAGATGTACACATAATTTAGTAACTAAGGTAGCAACTCAACATGCCCAATAATAATAATAATAATAATAATAATAATAATAATAACAATTAATAACTTTATTACCATATCTAATTATCTAGCTTACATAAATGTAAACTAATTGGGGACACCTATCTACCTAGTACAAACTTAGATTTAATGTATTATTATAGAGGAACGATTGAACAAGCTATGTTCTGGTTACACAGCCTCTAAAATTATCTTGGTACAGGTCTGAAAAAAGACGAAGTTGAGGAAGCCATCAGACTGTCAGGAACTGCTGCAGATGAGGTGATGCTGCTGTTGTTTTATGACACCTTTTTGGAATACTTAAGAAGTTCAAAGGATTGTCCAAGATATCAACAAATAAATTAAACTGGGGTCCTTTAATGTGGTATACCAATAATATTGTTGGGGAAGCAGGGAGAGATGTGAATTCAAACCCTGGCTATGGTCATTACATGGATTACATGTACATGTAAGCTTAACACTTTCATTTCATAGTCTCTCTCTCTCAATCCAGGTGAACAAATGGGTGCCAGTGATTATTTTGGGTTAAAAATGCTGAGAGCTCTGGTTAAGTTAACTAATGTTGAGTTACAAATATTGGTTTATGTAACATACTGTTACCACAATGTGGCGTTAATAGATGTCAAGTATAACATGGATTAAAATCGTCGTTAAAAACACCATGATCAAAAATCGTCTTGTGTAACATCACATAATGAAAATGAGACAATGAGCTGAAAATAGCACTTACAATGTATTTGGACAGTTCATTTGAGTGTTGTTACAATCTTATCCCTAGTGCCTGCTTTCCGTTCGGTCAGCACCAAGAACATGAACTCTGGCCAGACCCCATTCCAGAAGTCCACAATTCACAGACTTCTGGTCATTCTGTGCAGACTCAGTTTGCTTGCTCAATCCTGATTGGCTGAGAGTGCATGCTCCAAAAATTGGGTATGGCCAGAGCTAACATTCTTGACAAGTGCCGACCAAAAGAAAAGCAGGCTCGTTCTGGGTACGAGATTGGTGTCAGTAGTTATTATTCTCTCAAGATCTTCCTTTCAAAGTCCCTCAGTACATGTTTTGTTTTTAGTCCCGTACTTGGTACATGTACCTGTATGCAAACTTAATTATACCATCACATGATGTACATCTAGACTAACCATAAAGTTTATCATTGTATTTATAGACTTCACCCCCTACCCACCCCCCAGTTCCCCCTCAGAGGGGTACAAGCATTCCAGCTGCAAGGTTAGTACACAGAAGTGCTTAATACTTGAATTAATTTATTATAATTGTGCTTTGATAATAAAAGTGTTGTGTTTTATTTAAAGGGTTAGTAATAGTTGTAATAATTATAATAATTTTTTGCCAGCCATGCTTCAGCACTCCCACCACCCCCAGTACCCTGGAGAAGTTATGTGGGAGCTGCCATCTTAGGAGGAGGGATTGGGTATACTGTGGCTCATCTTTTCAAGGTATTAAACTGATGATAATAATGATATACTTGCACCGATAACATTCAAACTGCTTTAAAGGATATGTTACATATTAAATAAATCAAATTTAAGCCTATAGGGTGTATATGTTGGTGTTTAAATTTATTTTTGGATTGAAAATTTTCACACCAGTTTGATTTCTATTTTCCGATGTATAAGACAATAAAAAGTAAAAATCAAACTGGTATAAAACATTTTAAACCAAATCAGGCCCAATCCAGTTTAAAGGGACAGTGTCATGAGCTGTGCATTATGTCATTTTCTGATCGAAACTTGAAAAGTTTTGGTGGAATTTTTTTAAGATTCTACATTATTTTGCCAAATTCAAGATAGCGTCGAGAAGTGGTGGTGGTCACAGGGGGAAAAGCAATGACTCTGCAGGTTGAAAGCGGAGATTCACTGAGAGATGTAAATAGGTGCCAAGAAGGAGTGGAAGAGATGCCACCAACACATTTACCTAGAATGTAATATTTTCAAAGTGTAAAGGCACGCATGCACAGTTCATGACACTGTCCCTGTAAGTGGCAAAATGCAGAAATAATTGCACAGTCATGCAAATCAGAATCCCATTTGTCAGTGACAGCTAGCATCTATCTTATAGGTAATCGATTTTTATTAGCATTGCCAACCTGTTCTTTTAATTTTGTAGACATTCATTCTACCATACATTTATTACAAGAAGAGTAAAGAAGAAGAGAAACTAGAGAACATAGAAACAACAGTGACAGAACTTAAAGGCAACATGGTCGACACAGGTAAATAAAGGCTTGGATTTGGGAATCATTATCATAATGGTGTTCAATGGTATATCTGTCATATATCTGATTACCAACCTTGTTTTGACTTGATGTTTTTAATCTGTTTTATTTTTTTCTATTCAAGTTCAAAAAAGTTTGGATTCTGTTAAGGTGAGTGATGTCGGCAAATAGTAATTTTACTGTTTATAATCAGTAAACAATACAAATTGGCTGTCTTAATGTCTCAATCTTGAACATTTGAAAAAGACGGCTGTTTTGGATACGAAATGTAGAGTTCAGAATTTAATGATAGGATTGATGATGTAGGGGTTTCAAAAAAAATTTGACGTAGGCAGCTGGTTTGAGGTCATTGGTGCTTATTGAAATAATAACCACAAGGAAAGTCAGTTTAGACATGACTTTAATTTGTTGTCATACAATTACTGACCTGCACAAAGGATGTTGCACTGATATATGGCGTGCTTGCTATCAGTGTCAATCAGAAAAACTGCACACTTTTCTTTTAGACATAATTATATTATTTATTATAATTATGTACTGTTACGTCATTCATCAGTATGGGAAATTATGCTAAAATAAATCTTGAATGCCAGATATTTTGAATTGTCAGAGGTTCTGGAAATAACAAACCTTAAATTTGGAAAGGCAGCTGTTTTTTGGTAGTATTGTTTCTATTTTATAATAATTAATAATCATCTCATTAATTGTTAAAATTTCATTCTGCTGCAGGGTCTTTTAGAACAACAGCAAAGCAAACTTCACAGTTTAGCTCTGGATCTAGCTTCCACTCAGGTAAACTGTTCAACTCTCAGTCATCTCTAACTGCACAAGGGACATTCAATGTAAAGAAATCCTGAACATCATTACCGACCATAGCCACCAGTTTCACTAACATAGGAGCCAAATCATGATAAGAAACCCTTTATTTTTTAATTTAAAGAATGATGAAATAGATTTGTCTTGCATGAAAGCAGACTGATGACGATAGAAGATAATCGTCAAGTAGTCCCTTGCTCTACAGCAAAATTCTTCCAACAGTATGTTAAATGCATTTCCTTGTCTGTTTTTCTGCAGTCAAAGGTTGCTCTGTTACCTTCTGAAAGTTACACTGTGGGCGACTTGAAAGGAGAAATACTCTCACTCAAAGGACTTCTTCTCAACAGGTACTTAATTGCCTTTTATTACTGTTTGTTTCTTTCCATAACTTAAGAAAATAATTTGTGGTCATTTAGCAAGTGAAAATTGTTGTTTATCACTGGCTTGCTAGCTAGTGCTTAATTGCCATGACTGTTCCTTGAAAAAAATTTTATTGACAGTCTGGGTTTAATGATCAATAATTAAAAATTCAAAGTAGGCAGCCGCTTGAGTCTACAGAGTAAGCGCCTGTTTAAAAGAATCTTTCTTAAATTACTTCAATTTAAGGTACTAAGTAGCCAACTTCTCTGAGTGAAGTAGAGTGGAATAGCTGACGCTTTTCGCCGGTTGTTGGTGCTTATTGAAAGCACAGGACAGTCATGTTCCTTCATAAAAATCACTGTGCTTTTCATGCAAACTCTAATGTTCCAAACACAGTTAACAATATTATATTAATAGTTGTATCTTATTTTTTGCTGCTGTAAATCATAACGATAATTTTGTGACAAAAGTAAACGAGCCTTGAAAAGAAAGGTTTGTGTTTGATCCTAGTGGCCCATCAGGGTGCCACTTCTCTTCAGGTTTCTTTAGCTTAAAGCATCTTGGTGGATGGGTGATAAGTGAAATGGTGACTTGGATAAAGTGAAATAAATGAGGAAGCATTCTGAAGTTGAATGCTCAGAAAAAAGATTTTCTGAGTTCCCCAATGGGAGTGGAACCCATGACCTTCCAGATACCTAGCAGTAAATGACCCCGCTTACCATGAGTCCCCCATAGCTGCTCAGTGGTTTGAGTGTCATGAGTTCGGCTCCCATTGGGGAACTCAGGAAATCTTTTTTCCGAGGATTTGACTTGAGAGCGCTTCTTCA
The DNA here is from genome assembly GCA_963693305.1 of Meandrina meandrites. Lineage (NCBI taxonomy): Eukaryota > Metazoa > Cnidaria > Anthozoa > Scleractinia > Meandrinidae > Meandrina > Meandrina meandrites. Next base: position 26,616,647 of record OY855906.1, read on the forward strand.
TTTTTAATTATATGGATGGGATGCTAATACCAACTGTGTGTTACAGGGTAAGGGAAAGGTCTTCCCCAAGAACACAACACATTGGCCCCAGCCAGGGCTTACTCAGTCTTAGGCCACTGTGCCTCCCAAACAATAATAATCAGGTAATCTACTATTACTGTTGTGACTTGTCCAGGAAGCAGTTTCCCTCTCCGATGGTGGGATCTACCCCTGCTGCTCCTAGCATTCCAGCATGGCAACGCACAGTAACTTCAACTGAACGAACAAGAACAACATCTTCCCTGACAGACTCCTCTGAAACTCCTGGTACAACTGAACCCTCAGACAGCAAAGAGCAATCGTCCAGTAAAGTCTCTTCCTTGGAGCAAAGCAGTATGAATGGTAGGTTTGGCTTGTGTGAAAAAGTCACAATTGGTTTTGGTTTAACTTCCAATTGGTTGAGAAAGTGGCACAATTTTTTTCGAGGAGGCTCACAATGGTTTCCAGCATTTTCCAGCTCTTATACTTTGATGGGTCAGTAGTACAAGCATTATTTTTGAATAGTGTTCAGCATGTTAAGATACAACTTTTTGCAAATTTAAAAAAATTTCTACCTAGCGGTTTTAGAGCCACCTTAAAAAATGTGGGTCACCGTGCTTGTTTTTGAGTTCACTTAAAGGGAAAATTAAGGGTTTTTTCAACAGGTTAAACTGTTGCTGTGGTAACCAGTGTCGTCATGATTTGTAGTACTGACCCATCAAAAGTTAATTTAAGAGCTGGAAACAGTTGTGAGCCTCCTTATTAGTGGAAATCACTCTTACTAATTCCATTATTTTTCTTTTTGCTGTATGTAGGTGATTTTTCTAAAGATTTTGACCACGATGAAGAAACAGAGGCCAACATAGAATCACAAGATGCCGTGACTATGGAGGACAGTCCTGCAGAACGAGGTAGCACATCAAGCAGTGGAACAGATACTGCTAACACACCCAACACAGTTGTCGCAGCCAATGAGAAGAGTCTAAACGATGCCATGCTTAATGACACAAGTGTTTTAAGCTCTGATGCTAGTCTCTCCTCCATGTCTGACTTATCAGGAAATACATCTTTCCATGAAACCTCCATAGCATTTTCTTCAACTTGCATCAAGGCTCCATCAGATATGACTTTGCCTTCTGATTCAACTCTAGAGTTTGAAGGTGTGAATGATTCAGTCAGCATGGCTAAGGTACAATAAAGGAGGAGTTGACATGAATATTCGGCTTTCTCTGGTAGTCATGGTAACTTTTGGGCACCATTTCAGGTTGACATTATAATGTGAGATTTGTCTTGTATTTAATAATAAAATGAATTGAGAGGTTATACATTTTCTTGAAACAATGTTTATCAGAGTACAGGTGAAGGTATAAAATCCCAAGGACAGTCTACAAAATACCACTAAGCAACAAAGTTTTCAGAAGGTAGACATCATAGTTAAATTTTCTGACAGACTCCCCGTGCACCTCAAGTCAAAGTCAAAATAATATCATAGCTATGTACGTTGGATGAATTAAAATCAACATTGCATTGGTGGTTGGTATAGGAAAGTTCAGACAAAGGTTAATGTAGTCAGCAAAAAGTTGAAATATCCCAAGACTTCTGACAATCCGCATTGAGCTGTGGTAAATGGTCAAATGCAAGGTGGTCTTAATAATGCATTATTCAGAGCCATTACATCCTGCTGGATTGAGACAGAGATTCAAGCCAGGGTAGATTTTTACATCAAAGATTTATAGAACATGTATTATAGGTAGCACAGAAACCAGTCATGTTTTCAAAGTGTTTGAGCACATAAACCTAACTTACATAACCAGTTGACACTCAACAAAAAAAACTTGTTTTGTAATAAGAAACATATAACATTTAAGTCAAAATAACATACTGTTGTCAATAAAATTATCACATGATTCTTGTTTGCTGGCTGTACACGTTTTTTTTTAATCTAGTAGAATTGACATGTTTAACACGGTGTAAGTTACATACAAGATAACTAAAGTTACAAATAAAATCATTGAAGAAACGTCTTGTAGACACTTCGATTTACAGCTAACAGAATGAATTTTTTTCTTTTTTATTAAAACTCACTACAAAAAAAAATAATCACGTAATATAAGTGAAACTCTGACTATTTAATATTTGGATTATAAAACCAAATATAATGCTTCAGTTTCAACTTATATTTTAGTCAAGAGTGTTTCTGCTGGGATTTTACCAGGCTTTCATTTGTCTATCAAACATGTTCCAGAATTAATCCGTATCAGAAATTACTTGAGTCTGATAAATTAAATGTGGAGAAAATGAATATGATGTAATAACCCTAGTCTACTACGTTGTGTATTTCAATGAAGACGTGTGACAAAATAGATTTCAAAGTCCAAATAATAGTAAAAAAATATTACTGGTATTGATTTTATATTCCAAATCTACTATTTACAGTACAGTACATTTTGTACAAAATTGAGAATTTATAACACAACTCCAATATTATTTTATATATAAAAAAAACTAAATAGAACTTGAGAGTCTTGCTAAATACACCACACCATCAACAACATAGGGCTCGACATCTGTGTTTTGGGGCTCCAGACGAGGAACAGGTCCATTTAACAAGTCCTGAAATGCCTGAAACATAATTTAAATGCATTCAAAATGTTGATATTTAAGCCACATGCACATCCACACGAACATTTGAAATTTTATGTGACAATTGTTCTGACACATATTATTTGCTCAATACATGACATGACAAAAGTGTTAAAAACCTGTTTCCATGTGTGCGAGAAATGACTCTAAACAGCAGAGACATGCATGACAACAAGGCAACACCACTGCCAACTTCTGAATATACGCCGAATGTTATGTGACGAGTTATGCACACGAGCAAACTTTCACATTACTGTTGCAATTTTTATTTGCCACATAAAACCTGGCACACCAATTTTTCAACAAATACCCGGTACATTTGTCGCAAAATTCAGGCATACATGCTCGTGTGTCATGTACACACAAGCAAATAAAGATGGTCACAGAAAAGTTGTCACAAAATTTGCTTGTGTGGACGCAGCTTAAACAGTGAGGCAGATTAAGCAAAGTATCAAAGCAGTATCAATCAAACGTGCATGAGCATAATGTAGAATACAATGTCGTCTGGACAAGTTTACTAACACTTAACACCTTGACATATTTTAAATAATTAATTTTTTAATTCATTTTATATTTCTCTCAGTTCTGTTGAAGATCAAGTGCAAGTATTCAGGAAACATGACACTTCTACATAATAATAATAATTAATTTTATTGTTGTTATTATTAGTATCAGCACGGCAACCAGTCAAGCAAGGGTCCCTGTGTTTTTATTTAAAAAAAAAAGAAATTAATGGTGAAATGTGTATGTAGTGACTTTCTCACTCTCGTCTCACTTCCAACTTCTCACAGATTGTGGTTTTCTCTTCTTGGTCTTTGAAATGGAGACTGTTTAAACTATCAATAATCGCCAACCCTGTAGGTGTCTTTCATAAAGGAAGACAACAAAGAGCTGATGTCAAGAAACATTCCATATTGTTATAACAATTTTCAAATTCTCTCAACTAATACCACAACAAATATACAGATCTGAGTAGCAGGAGAATTTGTAATTGACATAAAAAAAACATACAAAACTGGGATCATGGGAAGTTTGCCTGTCCCGTAAGATATGTCGCTCGATATATTGGTCTACATGGTCAGTTATCAGCCAAGTGTCTACTGACTATTGGCCAAGTTTTGACCAATGTGTTGGTCAACTATTAGCCATGACTGTCAGCAAATATTAATATTGACTGACATACTGTATCAGACCAGACTACCTTTATTTATTTTAGTAAACATGATCCCAAAACTGCACACAGCCATTGGTTCTGAAAGTCATTTTAATGAGTTATTGGATGATAATGTAGTTTTTTGTATAATTACTGTACCTTGCATGCTGGTTCTTCAAGTTTATTTCCCCAGATGTAAAGAGCATGGAGAGAGCCATTGCTTCGCATGGCTCTAGCCACAGCACACAGACCTTCACTGGCTATGTTATTACTACAGATGACCAACCTGTGAAACCAAACAGAACAAGGTATGTGACACTGAAATTAAATTATAAGATCTCTAACTCTATTGGCAATTTTAGTATTTAGTGATAAATTCAAAGTTGATAGTTACCTAGTAGCCTGCAACCACACACAAACAGGAATAAGTAAGTTTACAAACTATTTTATTTAGTATAAGGTTGACAAATAAATATATAAACAAAATTTCACACATGATTAGTTTATAAGCAGGCTTTATTTAAGCACTAATAAGGCCAGCATGCAAGGCTTTGCATTGTCAACTTCTGTCTGATCACGTTTGAACATCATTAACAACTCAGACTGTTGCACTCGCCCACTGACTGGACCGACCAACTGACTGATCAACCGACCAACTAACAAACTGTCACAGATTAATGGTTGGCAAATCAAGCCTTACTGCAGAGTGACATGTTTACAAATAGAATTTCTTCTAAACAAAAAACACACTGCAGAAATAAAATTCTTACGAAGAAAGGTTGGTGTTGTAAGCAGCTAATGCCTCAGCAAGTGCAACAGCTCCATCATCTTCAATTCTGTTGTGCGCCAAGTTTAACACTTCAAGTGGAGTATTACTCTTTAGCAGGATTGCCAGTTGCTTAGCTCCATCTCTTGTTATGTTGTTACTGTGTAAAGGAAGAAAAGCCAGTATAATCAGCATTCATTCCTTAGGGACCATTGTTAAGTTTACAAATCCAGGTATATGATGAGTAAGAGAAATATATAAAGATACTTAATTTGAATTTAAAAACTTAGGCTCTATAACCAACCTTATAATTATTCAACAAATTGTCACAATGCACAAATAAGGTCAGAAGGTCCAAGTTATTTGCCAGGTTAGCAAGAAGTGCTGCAGCAGGACTTTTTTGTAATGCTCTTCATGACCACAGTTTTGCTAGTTTTACAATACGTTTCATTGACAATTTGTTGAATAACAATTAAAAACAATTATTTTAAGGGGGGTGACTCTTAACTACCAATTTGTTTCTAAGGCAGGTTTCTAATTGCTATATTTTGGAAACAAAACATCATACAGATAAGCTTTTTGCACGAGTTTGTTCTATTGACGATAGAGTTTCAGGTCATGGTCATATTTAACGCGTCATGTGACCAGAACAGAATAAACCCTAAAACTCAAACAGCGGATAGATTTTAAAATTAAAATGAGTGTCAATAGATAAAGAATGTCCACATGCGTAATGTGACGTATCGTTTTTGTGAAATTCGCATTATTATAAGAGTTCTGGCGTAATAAACACTCATATTTACAGACTTTCATCAGTAGCGTTTCCTTTTCTCGTGTAAACGGTAAAAGCATACGTCAGATTATAAAGACGGCTACGTTGTCTCTGATTCGTAAGAAATCGGAACTTTACCTCGTTTCCGTGAAGTTTTAGGGATTTTAAATTCCAACGCGCGGTTTGGGACTGGCACTAGTTTTGCACGCGCAATGATATATTTTTTAAAGCAGGTGTATCCCCAAATAAAATTCACCATTTAGTGTTACAAAAAGCTTCAAAATCGCCTGCTTCAAAATACAGTCTTCAGCAATTCCTTAGCAACTACTCCAGATCGGTAGTTAAGAGTCTCCCCCCTTAATGATATCCCGTTCAATCATGCAGAACATCTTCTGATTTTAGCCAACTCTGCCCACAGCCTTGCCGGCTAAGTATCTGGTGATATTTGCAACATGATTGTGTGATGAACCTTATATTGAAAACACTTTGTTACCTCCTTAAATCTAGGTGTGTTAGCGTCAAGTTCTCTACAAGATTCTCCTTCAATCTTTCTGCACCAAAGTCTCTCATGTCATAGTGTGCAAGGTGGATTTCTCGTAGTCTTACATTCACCTTCAACATCTTAGCCATATGAACTGTAGTCTCCTCCTGAAAACCATAATGGGAGTTATGTAAAAAAATTTTGGGAAAAATAAAAATGTACCCATTATTTAATATTTGATCCAAATAGGAAAATATTTATTTTGGCCTTAAGCTTTTAGCCCTGTGATATGTTTCATTGCCCTGGTTCCAGTAGTCACACTGTAAATTCACTTACCTGACGGGTAAAGAGTATAGGCCTGTTCAAATTCACTGATTTTAATGTGTTGTTAAAATTAAGAACAGTGGCCATAGCAATGATACTTTCGATTTCCTGCAAGAGAAAAAGATGAACATGATTTTAAATTAAAACGCTAATAGGAGGCCAATCTGGACATGGCTCATTGAGTGTTTTTGAACCCCTAAAAGATTTCATTTTCTATGCCTGATCAGTCGAGATCACCAACACATGTACAGCATGACAGTGTATTATTAAACGTACTGTTGTTATTATTATCATCATTATCATTTTTTCCAGGCTTCAACTAAACTTAAACGTGCAAAATGACTCTGTCAGTGTGAAAGTGTTTGCCTAAGGAATTTTTATGATTGTTGTTGCTATGTAAATCTAGAGAATTTGAAAATGATATTTAAACACATCATTATTCTCATTTTATTTAATTGTTACTCAGTCTTGATGATACCGAAACATTGGCTTTTTACACTTATTTTGCATTTTTATGCTTTACTAATTAAAATCTCTTCTTTTCAATTATAATAATTATTATTACTATTATGACTATTACTATTGTTATTGTTATCACTATTGCCTGTATCATTGTCATTATCATTATTATAATAATTTATTATTTCATGTGCAACGCTTAAATTAATGAGACCTTAAGTGTAAAAATGCTGACATTCTGGCAAAATCTTTACAATTGACACCCCGATGATGAGCATGCCCACTCTTTTTATAAGGGGTGCCCCCTGCCCCACCTGCCCCCCAATGCTTACAACATTGTTTTCCACTTGAGTGCTCTCCATATAATAGCCATATAATTTATACACCCAGGAATACATTACCTGGTCAGTTTCACCCAGGTCGAGTTCTTCTAACATGGTGTTAACTTGTAGAGCTCCAGCTATTGCCATTCCACCTTTGTTCTTAATTTTGTTTCCATTTAATCTCAGCTTGCCAAGAGTCTCATTCACCTGAAAAAAAAATGTTGCATGCTTGCAATATAAGCGTTCAACAGATACTGTAGCTCTCGATACTAGATTTAGACACTTTCGAACACAGAACAGCAGTCCAAAGACTATGAATTCCTTAAAGAAATGATATCCACAGAGGAAGCCAAAATTTGGGCAGTCATTATGTGAACATTTTTTTCCAGATATTGTTGTAATAGTTTGACAAACACTTTTATCATTTGGAGTGATAAATATTATACCTGCAACCCTTTTGCAATTGCCTCGCCTCCAGCAGGTCCAATATCATTGTAACTTAACACTAACCACTGAAGACAAACTGTCTCCTGCAACAGAAAATGTGAATTAAAATACATGTCAACAAGACAACTTCAGACAATTAGGGTCATGTTGTGCATGTAGGGGAAGAATTGATGAGCATGTAGGTTCTGGCCAAGAGGGGAGGGGGGAAGGGGGGGGGGGTAGGGTTGGGATTAGGTGAAGGACTCCCATATGAAAGAGACATCTTGCTTATCTTTAAGGGGTCAAAAAAGCTCGAGCCACGTCCAGATTGGTCTCCTTTAGGGGTTTAATTCAAAACTTCCAACAAGCATCCCTGTCTGTTTCATATGGGAGTGTCCTGGCCCATCCACCATTTTCAATTAAAAATAGCTTGGAAATGACATCAAATTGACTTTCTCTTCATCCACATGATACAAAAGTTTTGAAGGGACTCCCAGACTCCCCTTGCATGAGATTAGCCCATCCCAACCTGATAATGAAGTTCTTCCATGACCTACATCGATCCCTGACGTTAGGCCTTACATGTATGTATTTTGGGCTTCAGCTGTTGTCCTTTAATGGCCCTTCCAAAATATGACACCTTGAGCATCTTGCATAATTTCAAATGAAAGAATAGCTGATGTACATTGTATGTGTGTCACACATCCTTTTCCGATGACCAGCCCTTGTAAAGCTAGTCCAAAAAATAAATGTTTCATGTGTGCTCATGTCAGTGTACTGGTCAGGACTGTTTTAAGAAAGTAGCTACAGACCTGTCCAAACATACCTGAAGCAGTTGACCCAATAACTTGGCACCATCATCTCCAATAGTATTGTATCCCAGATCTAGTCCAATGACGAATGTGTTGCTTCTTAATGTTTTGTACAATATATCAGCATCCTGCATGCATATGAATCATCAAAATGAAGTTGTATTAACTTTTAACATGATGTGAAAGATACCAAGACCTATTGTCTACAAACTGTGCATTGTGTGTCAAGTGCAGGGGGGGGGGGGGGGGGGGGGGGACAGCAGAGTCTGAACCTCCCACTTCCTGTACCATTAACTGCTGTCCACCATTGTTCCAGGCTTCCACAAAACAGAGTAAGTTGTTGTTAACTAGTAATTTAAAATATTCTTATTAAATGGCAATGATATTTCTCTTAATGACAATATAGTAATGAAAGTTATGCTTAAGATATACCTCATCAGTAAGTCTTCTCCTGTACATTTCATTGCGTTCATTCCGTTTGTTGCCATGTAAATGCAAGTCAAACTCAATAATCGGATCCCTGATGACAGATAACAAAAAATACATAAGGATCAAAGACAGGTCAAAAAGAAAAGAACATGTTTATTTATTTTGGCTTACATGCTTGGATTCTAATAAAGGAGTTGGATGACCATAACTTAAACGAGTAAACTGGCACTGATCTAATCGATACAGGTGACTGATGTGATCGACACATAACACACAGAAACAAACATGGACAAGAACACTCTGAGAAAGAATGAAAAAAGATATTAGAAAAAATAATGCAGACAAAATAAAATGAAAAGATAATTAAAATAAGGTGAAATGCTATTGTCTATATAAAAAGAGAGTAGGAGGCATTGTCTCACAGGAATTGCAGGAATAAACCGATTTTATCTTAAAATCAAGTGAACCTTGATCTAGACTAAATGCATGACTGCACTTATGACCACTGATTTGTACTTCGAACATTAACCCCACTTCTTCTTTTCATTAACTTATAATCTCAACCCCCTCAAGACTGAGAGACAAAAACTATGAAGTATAATTATTGAATAGGGGCTTAATCATGTTTGTCACAAAACAAAGGCTACAGTGTAAATGAAGGAGAACGTATTCAATGAAATCATTGATAAAAAATTGACCAATCAGAAATGAAGCTGAAAGCCTGTGGATTTGAAGTAACGCAAACAATGTGCTCGTTTCCAAGCAACAAAGCTTGTGTTTTCGCTTTTGATTGTGCTTTACGTTTGTTTGTTTCCTGAAGTTTTGCATTATTTATTTAGTTACCTCTAGAAACAGCAATATTGATAAGATTTGCTACGGAAGCAAAGCTTGCCTTTTAAAGCTTAATACCGTAAGCTTCTGAATTAATTTTTAACCATGTCACGTTTTCCTCCAGCTTTATATAATCTATGAAATCGTCCTCGCTAACCCTCCTTGTTTAAATCTTTTTCCATCAGTAGACAAAAAATTATCAGAGACAAGCTTTGTCCTCAAATATATAAGCTTAGTTCGTAGTAAAAGCGAAACTACAAATAAAATGTAATAAACTTAAAACTCACAAGAAACTGTCATCCACTGCCGAATTTAACACAGCTAAGATCTCAAAATCGGCCTCTTTCCCCAAATCAGCGCATACTTTAAGGTAATCCTCTTTAGTTGCACTGGCGTCGCTCATCGTTGTTCTCGTAAAAAGGAGTAAAGATGGTCAAATTTGCAGCTATTTTCCTTCAACAGTTCATGAAAATATTCCCGCCATCCGCGGCCATTTTGAAATGTGTTGCTAAGCAATGAATGCCTTGTTTGCATTTCAAAAGCTCTTAAAATAAGCGGTATTTTGATTGGCTGCACTAATGTTCACAACTTTTAGCCAATCACAGGATAGATAAGAAAAGGAGAAGTAAATATTTACTCGTTGCCACGACAGCACTCGACAGCACGCAAGAAATCGGGGCTGTCGCCAAGACTTCGCTTTGTGATTCAATGAAACACCATTTATAATGCGTGCTTTGCTTCATGCAGGAAACTAGTGAATTTATCAAAATCTTCATCGTAAGTAGATGTCTAGTTAATCTAAATCATTAAGAAATTGCTTTTTCAACATGACGATTAGAGCCGAAGAAGAAGAAGAGTCCAAACTTCACATTGCAGCTCGGTTGAACAATCTCAAGTTGCTCCGAGCTGGGTTTCGCGAGGGATTGGATATTGATGCCTTGGGATTATATGGCTGGACTGCCTTACACCAAGCTGCTTCTTGTGGGCATGTAGACATCACAATTGCTCTTCTCGAAAATGGGGCGAATCCAAACATTCAAGATAACCAACAGTGTACACCAATCCATCTTGCAGCCAGAAATGGTCATTTAGAAATTGTTCGAATTTTGTGCCGGTATGGAGCTCGCTTGGATTTGAGAAACGCTGAAGGAAAAATACCTCAGAATTGTTCAGACCAGGAATGCAGGACGTTTCTTGAGAGACAACGTGAGTGATACTTTTTGAATACAGTTAAACAGTGTATAATATTAGGTCGTATTAGCTCAAAAGGGTTTGTAATAGTCAATAATTACATACATCGCTTGAAATCATAAAAATGTTGCTTATCAAATAAAGCGTTTTGACATTGATATGATACATGTAAAGCAAGCTATTTAGTTCATAGTTCTTTTTTTGTTTACTCTTTGACATTTTAGGAATCCAATGCAATATTTTTAACTATGGTGTCTTGGTTCTGGGGCGGAAAAAAGCGAAACTGCGTATTAAAATTGATATTACATAAGCCTAACTTAAGAATGTTCGAAGGGAAATTTAACATTAGTAAAGTCACTGAATCACATGTTGGCTCAAGGAGAAGCTACGAGACTTCCTAATATTTAATAGAGAAACGTAGATTTCATGGTTATTTAAAGAGGTTTACGAGCACGCGTTTAATCACATTGACTTACTCCTATTGAAAATTACCCCAGGAGCCATTTTGCGATAAGTTGTTTTGTAATACAAAAATGTTTCAGATGAACAAATATATAAACGCTCTATTTTGGGATCATTATTTTGTTTTGGAATGCAAAGATATTGTGGTGTAGTTCGAACGGAGTCCAACATTTATTGTCGCGTATTCGACTAGAACTGCGTGCATGAGCGCGCGCTCTACGTTCGCCATCACTGTTCTTTGTCGCCGTATTGTACACAAAGGAACAGTCGTGGCTTTCACAGGTTGTTTATCCTACATGTGAACTCACACGAGGTGCTTTACGTCATTACTTATTTACTCTCGTCTTCTGCTTTATTGTGAGCGAGTCACAGCCTCAATATAAGAGGAAAACAGTGAAATTTATTTTGTGCTTAGCGAAGCTTAATTTATTTGGCTTTATTGTTTTCTGTAGGAACTAAAGAGCTGATTAAATTAAGTCCATCTCCCATTGAAGACGATCATTCTCTTCAAAAGGTAAGCTGTTGATACACGTTGAAATCACTGATTAACTTTTTCTAAAACACTTGCGAACAGTATCCAAATATCACTTAAAAGTTGCTATGTGAGATTAAATCTCTAATACTATATGTATTGTTACTCATTTCCCCATATTGGAAACAAAATGTTTTTAAAGAACTGGGTAATATTTTCCAGATAAAGTTAAAACAGTGATTGGCACAAAGCTGTAATATGGAAGTATATGATAATAGTATTTTTAAGGTTAAATCCTGCTTCCCAGTTAGGGAAAAGGAAAAAATGATATAGTATAAACAGCAATAAATTAAAAAGAACCCATGACGTCAACATGCAGTATGTGATCTCTAACTGTGGCAGTGCAAGCGGCAACTTGTATTATAAAATATTTGCCTTGTATTCCACTGTACGTGGAGAAAAATACCCTTTTAAAAACCATTTCATAGACTGGATACCTGGTTTGAAAAATCTGCCAAGCCATAGAAATTATTTTGTTCAAGAATTGTTATATGCACCTTACACCATAATTTAGAGTAATATGTGGTTTGATTAAATTCTCTTTTTTCGACTTGTCTGTAAACTGAATTGACTGTTTTTGAATTCAAGATTTATGGCCACAAATCTAACCAAAGTCCAGTTCTTAAGAAGCAAAGACAGTCGTCACCACAGTGGTCAGAGAGCTCACAGAGTTCGCAAGAAAGTATGTCATCAAGTAATTCAGGTAAATGATTGAAAGTTATGTAATCTTTTTTCATTTTGTTATTTTTTAATGCAACATTGAATTTTAATACTTAATGTATTGGCAACTGACTGAATAAATTGCTTTTCAATATAATTGCACTATTCTGGATTTAGAAATACTTTTAGGACTAACTACAAGGAAGTTGAATCTGAGCTAATTAAATATTCAAAAAGGAAAGGTGGACGTGATCTATGAATAGATGCCACCTTGTAAATAAATTATGAACCTTGCATTTTGATTGGATGTTTTTAAGGAACAATATAAGAAGTGATATCAACCTTTTGTATTTATCCATTGAAGCATTTTTGACTGACTGCATCATCAATATCATGTTTTTAGATTCCAGCGAAAGCTTCTCTGCATCATCAATTGTGTGCCATCCAGGTAAGGGCAGTTATTAAACACGTTTAAAGCTAGTTTTCTCATATATTGTCTTGATCATGCTCGTCACCGCAGTCATTCCAAAACAGGCCCATCAATTGAGATGGAATTGTCGCAAAATAGTTGTAATTCGCTGTCTGTTAAGATTATTCACATATTGGCCTTGTTACAGACCACTCCCACTGTTCGTATTGCTGTCTGAAATAAGGTGAAGGTTTGCTGCGATCTCTTCCCTGACTTTTTTTTTTTCTAGACTTGTTCTAAAGTTAAAAAAATGTTAATATTTTTCAGGGCCTGGAGAAATAAAAGTATCATTTGATTTACACAAGAATAGGCAGTCACTTGTCATTTATGTGGGGGAAATAAAAGATGTAAAACTCCCTGCAGGTAATACAGACACTTTTATATCTTGCAGTGCATTATGCTATAAACTCTCTGCACTAATATGTATAAGGTGTCTTGCAAAATGCTAAAAGGTTATTTTTGCAAACACACTTAAACCTTCAGTAGAAGGATGTTTACCCAAGAGAAGTGTACATTTGGAATTTAGGAAATATAAACATTTTCTGTGATTCTATAGATCTATTATCAAACTATATTAATTTTTTATTTATGTTTATGATTATATTGTATTGTTCATCTAAAACCCTATTTTGGGAGTGTGCAATAAAGTTTCTACATTCTAATCAATACGTCAACATATAATGTGCTAGTTTTGTGTTTTTACAGATCTATAGAAATTATTTTTTTCAGCTGTATGTATACTTTCTTCCATTGTGGCACAAGTTCTTTATGTAATTGTCCAACTGGAGCAGGTCAGCAGAATGTTGACACTGAAATATCTGATCAGTTGGAAGTGAATTAAAACAAGATTTTATTAAGCAAGTGAAAACCTTTTTCTCTAGATCACAACATGTCACATGTCTATGTAAAGGGCTACCTCATTCCTGACAAGAACAAATCCACAAAACGGAAGACATCTTTGCACAAACTGCAGCGCATTGACGCAAAACAAACCTCAACTGACAGTGTAACTAGCTGGGATGGCCAGGAGGACGAGCATGAAAGACCTTCAGAGAAACGAATGAGTCAGAGATTAGCATCGTCATTAAAAAGAGGAACCCGCTTATCCCAAAAGAAGAAAGGACAAGAACCAGGTAAGATTTTATGTACTTAAAAATTCTCCATACAAGGCTTTGTATATTTCCTGTAGTGCTAGTAGGGAGATTTTGTTTTTGGAGTCAGTGGTAGATCCAGGGCAGGGGCCTGGGGGGCCCGGGCCCCCACCTTATTTTTTCAGAAATAGCGCCTGTCTTCGCAGAATTCAACATTCATTGTCAAGCGGGCGCCCTCCTTAGCTGAAAGTCTGGATCCGCCACTGGGAGTAGCTTTGAGGAAACAGAAGTTTACTTCAACCAGTTTAAAAAGTCCCATCTGTCGGTTGTGATTAGTAGCTAAATTTAGCCTGTACAGGCTAAGCTTGGTTTGGATCCATTTTGTTTGATTTTGTTTGAAAATTGATGATGTGGGAAAAGAAAGTAGTTTATATTTAACAAGGAAACTTAGTTTCAACTAGAACTTTGAGTAATAGCCTATATTGAACAAGAGTACCTGTTAAAAAATTATTGTTAACAAATATTTTATATTTACTTTGTTTTTCTAGTGAAAACTTTATCGCAGCCAAACATAGTACCTGTTTACCGCATATCCACGATGTTTGGAGAGTTCTTTCGTTATGACGCTGTTGACTTAAGAAGAGTGAATGTGGAAAAATGCACGGTGTTGTTGACGATATGTGGCCGCAATCGTGTCACAACACAAGGACAACCCATCGCTTGCCTCTCCCTACCACTTGCAAGTTACGCCAAAATGACCACTGCAGAATGGTTCCCTCTGATTTACAAAATAAAGTTGCCCAGTGGTTTTGATGTCGCAGAAGAGCTGCAATCAGTGAGGGGAAGCAAGTCATGGGAGCAAAAAGGTGTGTAAAAGGAATCTTTGTAGTAATTCTTTCTTCACCTTCAGTGTGTTAGAATATACTGCTTTACCTAGAATTTCTTTTCGTCAAAAAAACACTTCTAGGGTTAGACAAGTGTTAGAGTTTAGTTAGGATTAGTTTAAGGTAAATAGCTTACATTCAAGCCCCCTATGAGAGCAGATTTAATATTTCTTACCATTTTTCTGGTGTTTTTTCTGTAGGGGGAAAGTTCACCGGACGAAGCCTGGCGTGGAATGAGCCCACGATGTCCATGTCTATGCCTAACATAGACTACGCTACGTCATCAGCAGCGTCACAGACCATTCAACGTGCAAGCCTGGGAGGGGAGGGTGGATTTCCCCCGGACGGTTCCACAAGGTACAAGAAACACAGTGGAGCAGGGAAAAGGTTGAAAAAAGAATTGAAAATCTTACAAGGCAAAGGAAACTACAGATACAAGAACAGTGCGGCCAGACAAGAATACGAAGATGAAGAAACTGTCGTGGACAGTTTCAGCGTTGATATCGCGGAGCGCAGCGCGACGATTCCAGGCGCTGGTCGTGCTGGAACTGATTTGAACAAAACCCTTAGAGAACAAAACAGAGACATTGGCAGTAAACTGAGGGATCTACCTCGGACTAGGATGCACGGAAGTAATAGAAGAAGTACAGCGAGTAATATAGACGTTAGTGACTATTCGGCTGCTCCGAATCCTGTAACGGAAGTGATTTCCTTAGAAGACGAAGAAACCAATTCAAGACCGGAACTAGAACACAGATCATCATTTGCTGGCTCGTTGAAATACAGCCGAGCATTCCAGCAACAAACATCCGCAGCGCGGAGGCGAGAAGCTGTGTTAAACGACATGGATGTAGAAGATTTTGAAGACGTTACAGATGCTCCTTTCGCAGTTAGTAATTTTTATGGCCGCAAAAGTGGAATCGCATGCAATTGACCGTTCCTTATCCTTCTGGACCCTGTTCAAGAATGGACAACGCTATTCACCGGATAAATCGCTATCCAGCACACAAGTATTAACAGAACATACTACGCTGACAACTGCATGGATATTCATTTATCCGGTTCATTGCGTTATCCATTCTTTGAACAACTGAGGCCACGGACCTACGCAATACTCATTTGACAATATCAAAAATAAGTTAGAGAAATTATTTAACTACATGTACAGTGTAAATTGAAACATTGTAATAATTGTTATGAATCCATTTTAATTATCATGGACATTTTGGACTTTGAAGAGCATTGTTAATTCCGCTTTTTCATAAAAACGTAGTGTGCTTACAGTAATCTTTAACCATTATATTTTAACATTATTTTTTGTAAAGATTTCCAGGAGTGTTCGCAACAATTTTATAAAATTAAAAAGATTTATTTTCTCAAAATTTTGTTCAAGACAATAAAGAGTATAAAAATGCAAAAAAATAAATGACAGGTTGGTTTTCAATCACATATTTAAGGGATCCTGTGTTTGAGTTTATTACAGTGTAAGGTCGACTTGTAAGAGTTACTTGTATGTCAATAAAGAATGCTTGATCAATTGACTGGTGCACTCCTTACTTCTAAACTCACGAATCGTTGCAATGAATAAAATTCCAAACAGTGCAAAATGTGGTCGTTTGAATAGCGTCTTTCTTAGAATCTTATCTTTTTATGCGGTTTGTAGCTTGCCCGCCTCCAATATTCTAAAATCTAAACTGTTAATCCTAAAGAACTATTCTTTAACGTGTTTTGTCGGACGTGATAATAATTTAGAAAATTATTTTAAGTGAAAGCGAATTAAAGTAATGGTATAACCTACTTTGCTGATTGTACAATTCTGTGGCTGCCATATTTGTGACCCAAAGAGGAAAAACACGGTGGTTGTAATTGTTGTTTCACAATTATTTTCGTTATAACTCGGTTGTTAAAAACGCTACAAAGCTATAATTAAGACTGCGCTATATTGTGTTTTTTTTCCCTTTTGCAAACAGTTTTTGTGACACTGACGAAACCCACCAATATAAATTCGTAAGTGAGAAAAGATCTTCACAGTGAGTTAAATTGTGAGAACTCACAATTGACCTTGCTCCCAATCTGTGGCTTCGTAGCTACAACCCTGGACAAAACTCTTGGAACACCAGCACGATAGCTTATCAAAATGACTCGCTTTTCTCTTCCCCCCTCCCCCGCTGGTGCAATGTTGACCTCAGGCATTCAAATCGTATTTATGATGATCAACATTGCTTGGGGGAGTTGGGAGAACTGAAGTAGTTTGCGCGAAAAGAGGAAGAAGTGAAATCCAGGCTAGCTCAGTTGGAAGAGCATTCCGCAAGAGACCCGAATTTTCTTACCAGCACCCACAAAATGCATGGCGGCGCGCTGGAAATTTAAAAGCGATAAACGTTTCCATTTATTGTTATTATTAATTAAATGTTATTTCTCCCTTGACCTGTAAAAGTTGGAATTTTGGCATCATTTCAAACACAACTTGTTGTAAGAGTGGAGGTTCCCTTTGAGAACTGAAAGAAATATCAACTGGCCGTGTATTTTAGCAGTAAGACCTGGTGATCATAACAGCTGATTTAATGCTTCCCATCTTCAGAATAGTTGCCATTACGCTAAATGTGATCAGGCCCGTAGCCAGGATTTTGCATGATGAGCGCCTCCGGCACTTAATCCCGAGCGCCGCAGGCGCGAGAACGTAGGGGTATCCTCCCACAGGAAATTTTGAAAAAAATAGGTTATCTAAGACAGCATTTCGTGCATTTTGAAGACAGTTTGTTAGGAAACAAGGCAGGTAAAAGTAAAGGACATTAGGTAGAATGCATCATTGAAATTAACCTAGTATCACACAATTTGGTCCAAAATATACCACATGAATCTACAAATGATGGACCTTCAACCCAAAGGACCATATTGAATGCCAATAGTCAAAGCACAGAAATACCACTTCCCTTTATTTATTTATTTTGATATATTTTTTTTTTCACAATAAGCGGACTTCCGAGGTTCGTGGGAGGGGGATGGGGGTACGGACGCACCCATCGCATCCTCCCCCTCCCTACGGGCCTGGTGATGACTATCTTTCTAGTTTAATCTCATGCTGGAACGTTATGAAACTTCCCAGTAGTGTAGTAAAACCCATCTTTTAATTTGTCATTTGTCCAAATATACATATTGATTTTGAAGCACGTGGTTGTTAATTTCAAAAATGGTCATTGTTCATAATTTACAAAAACTAGCCGTTATACTGATTAATGTATTCGTCAACACAAAGTACTATCAGTTCTTGAAAAATGATTTTGAAACAAAAGTGGTTGCGATATATTTTAAACATTTCAAAAACGGAATATTTTAAAGATAAATTATTTTCCGTAACGTCTGTAGCCGTAACATCTACGCAACTGAAAATGCATCAAGGATAGTGCATCTCAATTTGATAGGTCAATAATGTTTCTTATATATTTTACTATTCAATATATTAGTTGTAGATGCGGACTTCTGTCCTCAAATAGAGTCATGACCAGCTACCTAAAGTCGCCATTAAAGATGCAAATGAGCATCTCCCATAATAAGAGAAAAGGCATAAGTAGGTTACGTATTATGGTAAATTGACGATTACAACTGTGGTGCGTATTTCTTATTTTCAACATCATGGTAGTTTAAGAGTTTTTCAGAATATATACAGGAATTCACACCGCTCTCCTTCTGTTCTTATAGGGCTGAATCCTGGCACGAGAAGGGCCCAGACGGAAACACCGAGTTGGGCAAGACCTTCGAAACTTGGAACAAAGTTATTATACCGGGAAAGAGAAAAGATTTTCCTTTGAGGCATCGGCTTGCATGCTACTAATCCCAAGCTCAGTTAATTTCTATTTTAGAAATATCATGTTCTGTTCAGGTAATATTTTAGATATGGAAGCGATTAACGTTGCCGAGACGAGAAAATACATTTGTATAAAGGCATCCACTGGACTGTTGAAACAGCGGTTTAATATACGATAAATACACACCACCTGTCTGGAGGAAACTTTGCCTTTAAATGGATCTCGAACGTTTCTCTAAAAAATTGTCTACTTTTTATGAGTTCCTTTTATTCCATTTTGACTCAGCTTTCAAGGCATTGAGTACAAGCTGCTGTATATGCTGCTGAAAGACAATAAAGTTGTCGAGCTTCACTGTTTGTTTGTGTGTTAATGTGTTTATTAAATGGCTTGAGTGACTAACAACTTTTCTTTCCTTTCAATAAGGCTGACAAACCGGTCCTCGCTTATAATTTATATAGTGACCCCGCAATTTCGAAAAATCCCTAAAATGATGCTAAGAAAACATATCAGTGAACATCTGCTTCAATTTGCGTGTATGAGAAGTCACGGAAATTTTGAAGACACTGCTTCCTTGTGCCAACATTAAAGTTATCTTTGTTTGCTTTCATCTTTATCATTTTTACTAGTCATGGTTTTGAAAATTTGCTTACTGTCTTTCAATTCTCAAAATATGCCTCAAACGATAAGATGGTAAACCCAAGCAAGACATTTAATTTGAATAAGTTCTTTTGAAAGGCGATGTATAATTAAACACAGTTGCATATCCTCTTCTTTGTTTGAAAATCTCAAGTTCCTGAAATTCTGCTCAATTTTAATAAGACAACTTAAAGTTCTAAATTTGCGGTTTTTGAGAGTTTTTCAATATCAGAATCCGTCATAGATGTGGACCACATCCTAGCGCCATTAGATTGTGGGATATTCACAACGATTTTTTTTATTAAAAGTGTTAAAAATGAAAATGAGCATGCATCAAGTCAAACTGGTTATGTCTGGTTTCGTCTTGTTGTCTCTTTCTTTGTGTAAAAACTACAATCGAATATAACAATGCTTAAATTAGCAAAAGAAATCAGCTTTCTTGAAGGAGAGTGTTAGCGGGACAAAACTTTGTAGCCTTTTTATGGCGAGCATTCGGGGAAGTTTAAAAGTTATGCATGCTGACTAGTTCAATTTATTTCTCAATGAACTCCCAAAATTGCTCTTTTATTTAATCTCGTAGCTGGCCGCTTGTGTTTTGTAAAAAATATATATATTCCACCTCAACACAAAGCTCCGTCTGCCGATTGGCGATTTTGAGTAGAAAAGATACTCGATTCACCATAAAAATAATGAAACGTTCTCGGTGCATAGACAGAATCTTTTGCCGTTCAAATATTTAATTTCATTTGTCCTTTTTTTAATAATAAAGTTTTGCAAAAAATTTAAAGAAACAGTCGTGAACGACTTGATCTCGTTCAGGGCCTCGCGTGTTTTCATTGCGGGCGGGTGATCGAGCGTCCGACGGCCCTGAAAATTAAATTGTAAACATATTTTTTTGAAATTGAAAATGCGCGTGGCCTATATTATATTGTTCAAAAGACGCGACTGCTAATGTATTGCGCAGGAGAAACTTGTCGAGTATTATATCCCCTGTTTTCTATATTTTTAGTAAAGTTTTTACCACCAATTTATACCATACGTGTATTATGTTTTCTAATATCACTCAACTAAATAAAAAAACGGCAGAATTCGAACTTTCTTGAAAGATGTTTGCGTCAGGTACCTTTGTTTTTGATGGCACAGTTTGAGATAATTCCCACCACCTTAAATTTAATCCTTAGATTCTAAATAGATGAAAGTATGATCTCTCAACTAAAATCGAAGCTCCAAAATGCATGTTGTGATTTTATACCAGGGTTTTATATCGCATCTGAGTGAAGAAAATGTCCGGGTTTTTTTCAGCATGTTTAATACTTCAAGACATACGCCAACCGACAATTTTCATTTTGTTTTGCCAGCATTAATATTTACCCTCCCAGCTGCAGAAATATGCGCCTCTTTGTAACGACAATTTTAAAAATTTTGCCTCTTTTTTTTAAGCTAAATGAGATAATAACTATCTTTTTTTCTTCTAAGTCACCTAAGTTAAATGTAACTATACAGAACGGATTATCATTTAATTTATCCATCAACTGTCTTTATCCACAGTCAGTGTGTTCAAAATTTACCCTATAAATAAATACCCTGGGTGCCAGAGGTTTTTTTTGTTTTTGTTTTGTTTTGTGGCGACAGTGAGCGGCGAGAAAATACAATAGAGAGCATCTGCCTCAATGAGCAGTCTTTTGTAAATATTGCTGCATGAATGCAACTGAGTGTTTAATAATATCGTGAATTTAAAATATTATTCGTTGAATTTTTTAAGTAAGACAGAAGACAAATCATAGAACCAACAACACTAATCTTAAACACAAATAAAACTTAAGCCTCAATTTATGTGTTGCGTTGTAAACTATACACCATCTGATCAAACGATTTCCCGAATTGCAGAAAGGATATACGATTTCTCGGTTTTATTTTGAACGTAAAGAAAACACCAGTATTGCTTGATCTGACCGCTTGCTGCTTACCTTAACTCTTGAGTAAACGATCGTGTTTGAATAATGCAGTCCTCGAGTAGAAGAATCAACATGAATTTATTTTCTCTCTTTATTTACAATTGAATTAAACTTTTTAATCTGCCAAAATGGTCTTGTTACTGCTGTTACACAATACCAATTCACTAAACTAAGTAAACACCTTCTTTAATTTACAGATTTGCGAAAAAACGTTTTTCTTGGTAACTAAGGAATGATATAAAGTCGATAAGAGCTAACTCGATAAACAGCAAAGTACTTGTCTAATTGTGTCCTTCACTGCTTGTTTCACCTCTTCTATCTTCCAACAGTAAAGAATCCGGTTAAATGAAGAATTTAGGAAAACTAAAGTGACAGAATATAGGCTAGCGCGAAGAACAGATGAAGATGTTTTACTTGTAGTCACCAAACTCACAACTATACCTTCGGGTAGATAACAAGCGACTAACGTCAGCTGCAACCACAGTGCACTAGACACTGCCTTTCTGTATCGCGCTATGTTCAGTGGATTTGTTTGGTTCGGTTGTTGAACATGATCTTGTGCTTGAGTTTGATGATGGCGTAGTGTAAGGAAAATCTTCGTGTAAGAGAAGATCGAGGTTACTAGAGACAGTAATGTAACTATAATGCTATACCAAAAGGAAATGCGAATATTAAAGGTGATTGTTAATGAAAAGGCAGTGGACACAACCCAAAAGGTCATAACGATCACGTAGGTTCGCTTCAAAGTTACAATTTGTCTGTATCTCAACCCCAACAACAGGGCGAGAAGTCTGTCCACGCTTATTGCAGTCAGTGTCAATAAAGACACTCCATACAAAATACAGTTTGCTATGTAACCTGCACGTAATACGTAGTGGCAAACATTCGAATGTTCATTCACTACAGACATCACAAAGGTAACATAGAGAGGCTCTGAAATAAAACCAACACAGAGATCAGATGTTGCAAGGCTACGAAGCAACAGCTTGGACGGCGGATGAAGCGAAGACTCCTTGCGAAGAGCTACTAGGATCAGAGGGTTTCCAAGAAATGCTGTAATGGACAGAAAAATGTTTAAAACTGAAAGAAATGTCAACTGGCCGTGTATTTCAGCAGCAAAACCTGGCGAGCATAACAGTTGGTTCAATGATTTCTGCTTTCCATCTTCTGAAAAGTTTGGTGTTGCCATTACGCGGCGTGTAATGATCATATGCGATAAAACGGCCACTATCACTGTAACTTTCCAGTACAGCCCTCTTTACACTGTCTTTATATTGCTTTTTAATCTGTCAAAAATGTCAACAATGAATAATTTGTAAAAACATTTTTGCGGTCAAGCAGATGGCCAGCACTTTTCCATTGATAATAAACATCGAAGTAACGAGAATTCAAATACAAATATTAAATAGTCTAACTTGTGGTTTCGAAGCGCACGATTGTCAATCAGTTCGGAAACTATTTCACAAGTTCTCGAAACTTGTAGTTATTTTAATAAACTTTTGCCTTAACACAAAGTATTACTGTCAGTTTTTGAAAGCCGGATGTTATAAACAAAAAGTGGTAGCGAAAAAAAAAATGGAACATGAAGGTAATTTTTTGAAAAAATTTCCATAAAACTGTGCGACTGAGAATCTATCTAGGATAATGTATGTCTTTGTTGTAGATGCGGACTTCTATCCTCAATTTGGAGCCATAAACAGCTTTCTGAAGTCGCTATTAAAAATGCAAATGAGCTTTTCCTGTGTTTGGGTGTCAAATAAAAGAAAAACAGTTGTATATATTTTCTAATTTTAACCTCAAGGAAGTTGTAGATTTTTCAGAATATATACAGCCAGGAGTTTCATATGTTGTTTATTTTAGTCAGAAATATAATTTTGTGTTCAAGTGACATTTAACATATTAAGCGATTCAGGCGAGAAAATACATTTATATAAAGGCCTGCAATGGGTTTTCTTGTTAAATCTACTGAAAACAAGCTCCTGCTGACTCCGATATACTCGATATCAATGGCTTCAAATTAATCGTCGAATTTTTCACTGCAAATGGCACCTTTTCTCAAGTTGCTTTATTCAATTCTCGACGCAGCTTTCAAAGAATAGAGTACAAGCTGCTGTATATGAGGACACCAATGTATTTCTGTTATTAAAGTGTTTGTTAAATAGCTGGAGGTACTGGCTGGAGTTACTAAATGGATAGTTTTTGATTGGATGAACGTTGGCTTCGAAGCTCACGATTGTTAAGTTCGGGAACTATTTCACAAGTTTTTGAAACTTGCAGTTATTGTAATTAATTTTTGCCTTGACACCAATTATTTTAATACTGTCAGTTTTTGAAAGATGTTATATAAACAAAAAGTGGTAACGATATTAAACATTTCAAAAATGGAACATTTTGAAGATAATTATTTTTTGTAATTTACATAAAACTGTACGACTGAAAATCCATCTAGGATAATGTATGTCAACTTGGTAGTTCAGTGCTCCTTCCTAGAGATTTTACTTTTATATGCTTTGTTTGTAGATGCGGACTTCTATCCTCAATTTGGAGCCATAAACAGCTTTCAAACGTCGCTATTAAAAATGCAAATGAGCTTTTCCTGTGTTAGGGTGTCAAATAAAAGAAAAACAGTTGTATATATTTTCTAATTTCAAGAAAGTGTATTTTGTTTTTAATATCATTCAACTAAATTGCAAACGGTGGAATTCGAACTTTCTTGAAAGAAGATGCTTGCGTCAGGTACCTTTGTTTTTGATGGCACGGTTTGAGATAATTTCCGCCACCTTAAATTCAATGCTCAGATTCTAAATAGATGTAAGTATGATCTCTCAACTAAAATCGAATCTCCAACACGTTATGATTTTATACCCAGGTTTTATATCGCATCTGAGTGTTATGCTAGCAACTAATATTTACCCTCGCAGCTACTGAAATATGAACCCTTTTTGGGACAACAGTTTTCAAAACTTGGTCTCATTTTCATCGAGTAAAAAACCAAATTACAATAATCTTATTTTCTTCTCATTCGCCTGAGTTATTAATGTTTTTGAATTTAATTGACCATCTTTCAATTTGTGATGCCAGTGTGACTTACGCTGTTAAGGTGTCTCATACCTAATATTTTCAATTGGCCGTTTAGTAGACTTTCCCGACTCGTATCGATGTGAAATTTACACCAGATATTGAAATTGGATGGAAGTTTGACATATTGTACTCTTTCGAAAGATCGATATTTCCATGGCAACAATAAACAGAAAAACAGAAACTAGTTTAACTTGAATTCTACGCGAATCAGATTTGACGTAAAGAAACTAACACCAGTATCCGAAACTATGGTGTACTGTACATAAAATATACACGAATAAAAAAAATTCTGTATGTTTGATTCCAAATAAATCGCAAATATATTTCAAACCGTACTTTTTGCATGATAATGATAAATGGACCGAGAAGCAGACATTTCGTTGACGAAATAACTTCGAAATAACGCCAAAATGTGTATTTAACCTACCTATCTTTCGTCGGCGTGAAAGTTTTGTTCATTTTGTTTATCGCGATCCCGAGAATTGGATTTTTTTTGTTACGGACACTACCATTGTTATTTTTTGGTAAAATCCACTTTAATCGTTTTTTCGAAAATCTCCAAAACGGCTCCAACGATATTTTTTAACCTTTCACAATACGTGCTTGATAATACAAAAAAAATCAATTCCAAAGTTTTATTAACATTGGTTTACTAGACCACGTCAAAATTTATTGATAAAGAAGGCGTTTGCACCGACGAAAAAGTTGCGTTACAAATTCACCGTTTACGCAATCATGCTTAATTAAATAATCTAATTTACACCAAAATTTTAGTCGTTGTTAATTTCCATTCTGATTTATATACATACACCGCTTACACCGTTAAGCTGAAGTATAGCAAATATTGTCGGATTCCTGGTTTGTAAAGGCTAATGGCAGCAGTACTGATTTGGAGTAAATTATAATTTATCTAGCAGGATTTGATAGTGAATCTATATGTCTGGTAATAAATGTTTAGTATGCTTATACTGTAAAACTTAGCTCTTATTAACCGAGCAGGTGGTCTGTATGGGAGAATCTTGACCGAGGTCGTGAGTATGTCTGTATTCACGACCGAGGTCAAGATTTTCCCATACACACCGACTAAGCTCGGTTAATAAGATGTTTATTATATGGCCAAACAAGAAAACTTTTCAGTTTAAAAATTCGCTTCGGTTCGCCGTACTCGCTACATTTTGCTAGTGAATGGCGATGCGATCACGGAAAAATTTGAACAAGAGAAGATCGTTATGTCATATCATCGTCAGGTATGTTTTCAATTTCTCTAGCCTCTTTTATGGACTGATATAGAATATTCCTACAGGTATTTTAGTCGCTTTTAATCGTGATCAGTGCTTTTAACTTCTGGCCTTGGAATTAATTCGCAAATTCTTCTTTAGCTGGAGTTTTGATTTCGTGCCTGTGAACTGAACAGAAATTTGCTAAAATTTGCTCGGTTTTTTTACCCTTTTTCGTGTCAAGCTTTTTATTTATTTTTTTTAGCAGAAACAAGTCAACGTTTTGCATTTTTGTGTGCAAATTTCTAAGCGTAAGTACAACCGATCTAGATGCTGGTCTAGATGGCAAAATCTAGAACCCGGTCAATATCGATTTTAGCCAATCAAATTCGCGAATTTGGTAGTTCCCAGTCCTTGTGAGACACGGCCATATAATAAATTACAATAATAAAGCAAGGCTGATACTACGTGAAAAAGTAATTTTGCAAGACACCAACACGACCAGAACCGACAAAGCAGGGTTGCAATCGCGGACAGCTGTTTCATCCATTTTTGGACTCATCAGCGCGGTGTGGCAAATCTAAATAACGCCAGTTCGAAGGCCAGCAGAAATAAATTGCAATAATCTCTTGTAGATCCTACGTTAGCAGCATTGTTGTTTGCGGTACCTTGCTGTTTCAAGTTGTAAAAACATTGCGCTTTAAGCGTTGAACGTTTATATCTATACACTGTTTGTTAATTTTAAATCCACCTTCCGGTTTCTGAGAGTAACTAAAGCCCCAATTTTCCTACTTTTTAGCATGCCTACGGACACCCCCCTCCCCCCCCCCCCCCCCCTCGAAGCTGGTTAACGATTATACGTTCACGTTTAAGCACTTTAAGTTATATATTTTTTAGTCATAACGATTTTATATCATAGATTTTAATACCATTTTTTATGTCACTTACGTATATTTTTCTTGTATTAATATTAGTATTAGTGTAGTTTCCAGTCCCCTAATTAGTATGGGGTATTATTTCCCAGGCTATAAGGTTTTTGACACTTAAATAAAGTTCTCATCGTCAAGCACCCCCACTCAAAATTCTGCGGGCCCTGAGAGAAGGCGAGAAATCGAATTGTTTAATGATAAAAGACATGTTCAAATTGGGTTTCAAACGTTGCATGATTCGTCATCAAGCTACATAGTTCGGGTGTTAGGCAACGTTTCGACGAGCGATGATGAAGTTGAACTGGGGATAAAATAAATTTTCCGTAAACATCTGTAAACCTTTCAGGTTCATGCGGTTTACAAATGCAGAACACTAGAAAGTGAAGTTAAAGTTCCATGAAAATCTTAAAAATGACTTTGCCTTTATTAAGTTAAATTTGACCAAATTTCTTGAGGCATAAAAATTTGTTTATCGGCAGTTCACTTTCGTGATCGTTCTTGTCTGAAACCCCATCAAACTTGAACGTGTTTTATCAGGACGTACGTGTTTACGCTTATTAGATGCAACAGATGGTAAGACAAATTCAATTCCTCACCTTCTCTTTATTGAAATCAGCCACTTAGCTCGTTAGCCTTAGCTATTTCTAAGTGGCTGTGCTCATTTTTTATTGTTAATTCTTTCTCTTTGTATGTATTTATCTATTGTAAACTTTTCTGGGCACGAAATAAAAGATTGTTGTTGTTGTTGTTGTTTGTTGTTGAAATCAGTCGGCTGTGATCAGAAACCAAATTCTAATTCGAACATTGATCGGCGCTTCTATCTTTAATAAGATGAAGGCATGCATTCTTGAAGGCATTCCGTTTTCGAATAATCAATTCATTAATGTACTCTAGGGGTTACGCTTTGCTTGGCACGACTCCAATAATATCGTGAATTTATAATATTCGTTGAAATTTTAAGTAAAACAGAAGACAAATCACAGAAAAAACAACACTTACCTTAAAGTCAAAACGTATGGTCAATTTTCTGGGTTAAATTGTAAACGACTATACACTATCAAACGATTTCCCGTATTGCATAATGCCACGAAATTAACTTCTTGATCAAAGCACGTCGAGCAAAATTGTTCATTTTCGAATCAGAATTGCGCATGCTTAGTGGTTCGCCAACCAGATATACCAGGCACATGCATTTGCTAAAACGTCGCCGCGGAGGTGAGATTTCTCAACTCAGTGCCATGATCCAAAACAAGAATAAATCCTTACGGTTATTTTACATGGAATTTTTACATATTATCGTCATATGTACCCTTTTAGTGTTTTGCAAGGGAATTTTGTGTTGTGATCAAACAATCCGTGGGATCACTCGTTTGCATCTTTCCACTGTCACATCGCACCAATAAATTTTGTTCTATCCATACCAAAACACTCTTCATAGTCTTTATACTAACCGGCACATTCTACGATTACAAATTTCCACGTATGATGGATTCTTTTCGTTAAACCACACACGGCCTCTAGATTGATCTGTTTACCTTTTGGATATCCAAAGATTGTTGAGAATGTCCTGTCGCCGGTCGACCACGACGTCGCTTCCGAGACCTTCATATATTAAATGGCTTTTTCGTGGCCTAAACGCCTTTATCGGTCAACAAAACAACACTCGAGAAATAGCTGACTTTAATATGTCCAAGCGAAACGACGGATGACACCATTTAACGACAGATTCATTCGGATTTAACATACGATGGCTACTTCGAATTTAGTGTTAACCCGTATGATTTATTCTGGAAGCTGTCACGGTGCGCATGCGCATAACTTTGAAACCTTCGCTTTTACAATGCAGTCCTCGAGGAGAAAAATCAACATGAATTCATTTTCCTCTCTCTATTTACAATTGCATTAAACCTTTTAATCTGCAAAAATGGACTTTTTACAGCTGTTACTGCTGAACATACAATACCAATTCACTAACCTAAGTAAACACCTTCTTTAATTTACAGATTTGAGGAAAATTTGTTTTTTCTTGGTGAAACTAAGGAATGATATAACTAGACAAGAGCTGTAAATACAATTTTAATGTCCATACGTGGGACGAGGTTACCCTCAATGTCCGAGCCAGAGGCTCATGTATAATACGTAGGACTGTACCAGATCGAATTGGAATTTAGCAGTGTTGATTTTTGCGGAGGGAGGAAAACCGGAGAACCCAGTCATAGCTAGCTCGATAAACAGCAAAGTACTTGTCTGATTGTGTCCTTCACTGCTTGTTTCACCTCTTCTATCTTCCAACAATAAAGAATCGGGTTTAATGACGAGTTTAATAAAACTAAAGTGACTGTATATTGCCTAGCGAGAAAAATAGATGAAGGAAATCTTGTAGTCGACAAAGCGATCATTATACCATCTGGTAGATAACAAGCGACTAGCGTCAGCTGCAGCCACAGTGCACTAGACACTGCCTTTCTGTATCGCGCTATGTTCAGTACATTTGTTTGGTTCGGTTGTTGAACATGATCTTGTGCTTGAGTTTGATGATGACGGAGGATGAGGTAAATCTTCGTGTAAGAGAAGATCGAGGTTACTAAACACAGTGACGTACTTATAATGTTATACCAGGAGGCGATATGCAAATTAAAAACGTTTGTTATTGAAGCACCAGTGGATATAACCCAAAAGGTAATAACGATCACGTAGGTTCGCTTCAAAGTTACAACTTGTCTGTATCTCAGCCCCAACAACAGGGCGAGAAGTCTGTCCACGCTTATTGCAGTCATAGTTAGCAGAGACACTCCAATCAAAATATTGCTTATTAAAAGACCGGCGAATAATACATAGTGACAAATATTCCACTGTTCATTCACTACAGACATCACAAAGGTAACATAGAGAGGCTCTGAAATAAAACCAACACAGAGATCAGTTGCTGCAAGGCTACGAAGCAACAGCTTGGACGGCGGATGAAGCGAAGTCTCCTTGCGAAGAGCAGCTAGGATCAGAGCATTCCCAAGAAATGCGGTAATGGACAGAAAAATATTTAAACCTGAAAGAAATGTCAACTGGCCGTGCATTTCAGTAGTAAAACCTGGCGAGCATGACAGTTGATAGAATGATTTCTGCTTTCCATCTTCTGAAAAGTTTGCTGTTGCCATCACGCTGCATGTAACATTTGATTATATGTCGTTAAACGGCAAGCTGGGATGTTTGATCAAAATTCGTTAACTATCACTGTAACTTTCCAGTACAGCCACTTTATAATGCTTTATAATCTGTCAAATATGTCAACAATGAATAACTAATTTGTAAAAGGCTTAATTAGTCGAGCAGATGGCCAGCACTTTTCTATTGAGGATAAACATCGAAATAACGGCAATTTGAATACAAATATTAAATAGTCTAACTTGTGGTTTCGAAGCTCACGATTTTTAAGCAGTTCAGGAACTATTTCACAAGTTCTAGAACTTGTAGTTATTCTAATTAATTTGTGCCTTAACACAAAGTATTTTGATACTGTCAATGTTTGAAAGATGTTATGAAAAAAGGTGCTTGCGAAAAACGGAACATTTTGAAGATAATTTTTGTAATTTACATAAACTGTGCGACTGAAAACGCATCTTAACATCAATTCCTTTCTAGAGATTTTAATTTTATATATTTTGGTTGTAGGTGCGGACTTCTATCCTCAATAAGGTGCCATAAACAGTTTTCTACCGTTAAAGATGTAAATGAGCATAAGAGAAAAACGGTTGTATATATTTTGTAATTTTAACCTCAAGCAAATTGAAGATTTTTCAGAATTCTACGGCTAGGATTTTCTTATGCTTAGGTCAGTTTTATTTTAGTAAGAAATATATTTTCTGTCCAAGTTATACTTAGCATATTAAGCGATTTACATTGCCGAGACGAGAAAAGACATTTCTATAAAGGCCTCCAATGGGTGTTCTTGTTCAATCTACTGAAAACAAGCCCCAGCTGACTCCTGATTGCAATGGCTTCAAATTAATCATGGAATTTTTCACTAAAAATGCACCTTTTCTCAAGGTGCTTTAATTTATTCCATTCTCGTCGCAGCTTTCAAAGCACAGAGGACAAGCTGGTATAAGAAGACGATAAAGTTTTTCAGCTTCACTGTTCCTTAGTTATTTAAAGCGTTAATTTTAAAGTGCCTACAACCCCAAAAACGTTTTTTGGCCGGATTAAATCTTTGCATTGTACTGAGTAAAATACCGCAAAAGTTTTTGGATTTGGTTAAAACCGCTATTTTTTGCGAATTTTTAAAGTTGAGACTTTTCTGCTCACGACCGAGTGAAGTGGAAACTGGGACTAGTGACGTAAAACCAGGATATTGGTAATCGTTCTGAAGTGGAATAATAGGAGTAGATCGTAGATCTGGACGGCGAGTAAATAATTTTCGTAGAACATCAATGTAATAACTTATTATAGGAGAATTGAAGTACTGCATGTTTATATATGTCTGTATGTACATACGTGAGAAAAGATATCACGAAATTTGCTTGAGCATTTTAAACTCAAAGAGAGACCAAGAGAGCCCTAATCCGTAATCGGCACGCAGTGTCGCAACACAACACGAATTCTTGACCTTGGCACAGCATGCACAGTTTAAATAAGTAGAATCGCCTCAGAGTTTTAAAAAGATATAAAATTTATTGACTTAAATAATCAGTATTGAAAGTCTACGACGAAAGTCGGGTACTCGCGTATGAATAATTTGCAGTCAAGTATTCGTTCGCGGGACCGGCCTGATGCTATTCATCGCGTTCATGCGATCGACAGCTGGATCGATGATCTTCTTAAATGTTCTGTTCAAAGTTAGAATTCGACTGGAAATATCTTACCCTGCTTTTAAACCCATTAGGTTAACACTTGTATTATCTAACGCAAAGCGCGAAGACGCCGCATCTTTGCGGTGAGAATGAGTGAAGAATCTGTTTCCCTTCGCTGCTAGTAATGTAAACAAAGTGCCGCGGAATGAGTCGATTGTTATACTGATTTTGCATTGTGTGTACATGCAGAGGAGCAGATAAGTCTGAATCAAACCAGGAGCGCTCACTAGAATAGCTTAATGCTTCAAGTAAACAGTGGTAATATTTTGGTTCGGCAAGCTAGAAGATAATTATCTTGAATTCTACGAAAACTCTGGAGTCCATACGAAGCAAATTGAAGCCCATTTGCAAAGATCAAAAGTCTAATTTTACTCTTTGCTGCTAGCACTCGACGATCGGACCAGAAAGTCTTAAACTCTGATGTGCTTCGATTACATTGCCGAGAACTTGATGGTCTCCCCGTTTTATATGCATTTTGGAGCTCTGACCGAAGTCACGACCTACAACTCAGATTATCGCGCGAGCGATATCACGTTCGACTGATGTCCTGGTTTGACGTCACGAATTGTATCGGACCCAGACCCTTTTGGCCAGATCTTGAGGAGGGGTTGGGACGTTTACCCACAACAGCGTGACCACAACACAGTGAACCACAACAGGGTAACCACAACACAGTGAACCACAACACGGTGAACCACAACACAGTGAGCCACAACATGGTGAACCACAAAAAAGTGAATCCCCAACACAGTGATTCAAAACACGGCGAGCCATAACACGGTGACAACAACCTGAACAACACGGTCATTCACAGCACTGAGTTCAAACAGGTTCAAACAACTTTTCATGCGGTCGACAGTGCTGACAATAGAGAGGTTAAGCATGACGTTTACGGCAAACGGCAAACGGCAAAAATAATTCTGATTTTGCTCACTTTTTCTTCAGCACTTAAATAAAGCCAGTCGAAAAATAGGAAAAAAATCCCTTAATCACAGTAAATGCAAACAATTTCCCTAAATTGTACAAACGGCTAAAATCAAACACCAAAAGTTCGATTTTTGCCGTTTGCCGTTTGCCATAAACGTCATGCTTAACCTCTCTAATGTTGACACGCGCGCATATTTTTTGTCTTTCTTTTTGCTATTAAACAAAGTGGGATAGCTAATGTTTAAATGCAGGCTTAGTTCGGTACACAGTCCTACGGGTTTAATACTCTCACGAAAAACGTATTTACTGATCCTGATATATTTATGAAATGGTTCACAAGGTCTCACAAGACCTCACAAGGATGCCTGATTTCATCGTCACACAATTTCATATCGAACAAAGGTTTCAGTAAATAAATCAAAGCTCTTCGGACTTTTGCCCTCGTGTCAATTTCATTTCTTGAACAACTTGATTTTTTATCAATTCAACTGACTGCCTTTTTTGTGTTCAACAAAAATTGCGTTATATTGTAACGTGATATTCAAAACATAACAATGATGCGCTGTCGTGCCAGCGTGCCCACATCTATTCTTGGCCTTGGGGTCAGATAAAATGTTGTAATAGAGTGAATAATAATGAGCAATTTCTCTTTCTTTAATCTTTTTATTGTCAATACCTGTAACTCCTCTTTCCAGTTATACTTCGTATTTTTCTTTTCTTACTACCTGGGTGCGAGTGTTTTCCTTTTTGCTTTGTTAAATATTATTTGGAGACAATTGTGGCAGTTCGGGCTAACGCTTGGGACCTGAACATGGGGACCATTTCATAGCGAGATAGCGAAACTCAACTGAATAGTAGAGAATCTGTGCGTTATTTATAAGCAACACTTTACATTATTTAAACGTGACAAATGATATTTACAACGCTGAAGAACAAGAACGCAGAAGAACAAAACCACGTAATTTGTGGCGTCATCTCTCACACCTTGGGCCACGGAACCACGTACAGAAATTACTAGCACAACAAGAACAATCTAGTGACCCGAGCAGAAAAAGTGTTGACAGACCCGTTTCTGCACAAGACGTGATTTTCCTCATTGTACGTGACGATCCCTGGTCGCTCTCAGTCAAGCTCAGTCACGCAATACTCTACTAGTGCCCAGACTTCTTGGTACACTGTGTTGTAGTTCCGGTGCATTGTGTTGTGGTTACTCTGTTGTAGTTGAACGTCCCAAATCTAATTGGAGATCTTCGACTCGGTCATGTTTCCAATTATTGCGATTTTTCCCGACTTTGACAATTCACAGAAAATCGAGGTTTGAACCGAAATCAAAAATGTTTTCGGCATTCTGCTCAGAAAAACGTAAATATTCTTTTGCATGAAAAATAATTTTTGGGTTTATGGGCACTTTAATGGCTAGAATGACTAACAATTTTTCTTTCCTTTAATTCAGGCTGACAAATCGGTCCTTTTTTAACTTACATACCGCGCAATTGCGAAAAAAAAAAACACCCAAAAATAACGCAAAGAAAACACGTAAGTGGGCGCATGCTCAATTTATATGAACGGAAACAGTGGCGGATCCAGACCTTCACCTAAGGGAGGGCCCCGCTTTTGACCACTCCCTCCTTTTGACAGCTTGACTATGAATGTTGAATTCTGCGAAGATAATTTCGGAAGATCAAAGAAAATGCGCTATTTCCAAAAATTTCTCAAAATATGTCTCAAACTCAAAAAATGCTGCATTAAGGGGGGAGACTCTTAACTACAGATCCAGAGCAGTTGCTAAGGGATTACTGAAGACTGTATTTTGAAGCGAGGGTTGTCCAATACTGTCGCATAGAGTCCATTGGAAAATGGGTTCTATCAATTCGATCGATTTGTGAAATGGAGATCTCTTATTTTCGATCGGAAAGGTGCAGCTTTCCATTGGACTGTTGAATCTCATTAGCGAGACTTAGAAAAATATCGCCGTAGTAGTTGTTGTAGGGCCCCATAAATGTTTGTCGATTCGATCGATTCGATCGATTTGTCAAATAGAGAATTCATATTTTCGATCGGAAAAGTGCCGCTTTCCATTGGACTGTTGAATCTCATTAGCGAGACTTAGAAAAATATCGCCGTAGTTGTTGTAGGGCCCCATAAATGTTTCTCGATTCGATCGATTTGTCAAATAGAGAATTCATATCTTCGATCGGAAAGGTGCAGCTTTCCATTGGACTGTTGAATCTCATTAGCGAGACTTAGAAAAATATCGCCGTAGTAGTTGTTGTAGGGCCCCATAAATGTTTGTCGATTCGATCGATTCGATCGATTTGTCAAATAGAGAATTCATATCTTCGATCGGAAAAGTGCCGCTTTCCATTGGACTGTTGAATCTCATTAGCGAGACTTAGAAAAATATCGCCGTAGTTGTTGTAGGGCCCCATAAATGTTTCTCGATTCGATCGATTTGTCAAATAGAGAATTCATATCTTCGATCGGAAAAGTGCCGCTTTCCATTGGACTGTTGAATCTCATTAGCGAGACTTAGAAAAATATCGCCGTAGTAGTTGTTGTAGGGCCCCATAAATGTTTGTCGATTCGATCGATTCGATCGATTTGTCAAATAGAGAATTCATATTTTCGATCGGAAAAGTGCCGCTTTCCATTGGACTGTTGAATCTCATTAGCGAGACTTAGAAAAATATCGCCGTAGTTGTTGTAGGGCCCCATAAATGTTTCTCGATTCGATCGATTTGTCAAATAGAGAATTCATATCTTCGATCGGAAAAGTGCCGCTTTCCATTGGACTGTTGAATCTCATTAGCGAGACTTAGAAAAATATCGCCGTAGTTGTCATTGTAGGGCCCCATAAATGTTTGTCGATTCGATCGATTTGTCAAATAGAGAATTCTTATTTTCGATCGGAAAAGGGCAGCTTTCCATTGGACTGTTGCATCTCATTAGTGAGACTAATAATATAATATCGACTTAGTCGTTATAGGGCCCCACAAATGTTTGTCGATTCGATCGATTTGTCAAATGGAGAATTTGTATTTTCGATCGGAAAGGTGTTGTTTTCCATTGGACTGTTGCACGTCATTACTTGGCCTCCATAAACGTTTGTCGATTCGATCGATTTGGTCGATTCGTTTTGAAAAACCGCTGACCACCATTGAAGTGTCGTGTACAAACATGGCTGGCTGGAGCGGTCGTGCTGGAGCGGTCGTGTGGTCAGTGAATGTCGCTCGTATTCATTCCAGCGAAATACGGCGTTATTTGGCGGGGTTTTTGGCGCAGAACTTGTACGTATGTTAAATTGAAAGATAAAGTGGCAAGATAAAGTTAATTTTTCAGGGCATTCATTTGTTATTTTAAACGTTGCATGGCTGATGTGAAATAGCGAAG
The DNA here is from genome assembly GCA_963693305.1 of Meandrina meandrites. NCBI lineage: Eukaryota > Metazoa > Cnidaria > Anthozoa > Scleractinia > Meandrinidae > Meandrina > Meandrina meandrites. The sequence goes on from OY855906.1 coordinate 26,652,158, forward strand.
CATACCGTGTAGTAAAGTGCAAGTGATGGGTAGGACTTAAGCTTAATTATACTCTCTTGAATTGTTTAAAAGGTTTTTGGTATGGCCTTTTTTTGTGTGTAGTTCACTTTGTAGTGAGTATAATGAGAACAGGTAGTATCTTGAGTAGGAGTTGTCATTTTGTTGGTATCAATAGACCGATAATTGTTGTGTTGTTTTTAAGCGTTCAGGGTTCCGGTTCCGGGTGTTCTAGAATATTGTGATGTAAGCCGAACATAAGCTTTTATGTTGTCACTTTGTTGATTGTCAATGTCATTGACAAATGCGTAAATAGATAGAACGACTTGTGTTTGTAGGTGAAAAATCTTTTTCTTGGCATTTTGGCTTAAAGGTCAAATGAACCAAAATTTCGACATTCTTTCTTTAGCGATTTTAAAGCAACCAAACGCTAGAAGAACTCATTGTTAACTAAACTTAAGAAGAAATTTTGCTTTCTGAGCCTTAAAGCGCGAACTATAGCAAAAACTACGAAGATTCCCAAAGACTTCACGAAAACGTTTCCAAAATGACCGCGCACTGGAATGGAAGGAATGGATCGAGCTTTGAATTTTGTGACGTAATAGTTTTATTTCACGGCTTCGCGATCGAAGAGACGATCGTCGTTTAAAGAGCCAATAATGTAAAGTTTGAGAGTTTGAGTCAGTCTAAATAATTCAAGTAATTCTGAAAGAATCTAAGCTTTTTTCTTAACATGGTTGTTATATTTTTTTACTACAGAAAAATTGTAAGCATTGTACGATATACGAGGTTTTCAAACACTGGATGGCGTATAAAAATCATCAGTCTGCTCAGCTTAGTATAAAACAATTAGTTTTGTTATATACCCCAATCTAAATGCAGTTTTTTTGGATTTGCACGTAATTCTTATCAGGACGTTTGCGGCTTGCAACCCGGATCGGTATGCAGCGCGAAGTTATCCTAGGATGTGGCCAAAAGCTAAGATTTAATTCACTGTTTCTTTTCTGTACTCGAGAGTCACACAAAACACAAAAATAAATTTGTACACAAAAACTTAACTTGAATGAAAGGGCATTTCTCAATGCAAATTCGAAACTGCAAAGCATCACGCAGGGTAAAACTTTCAATGAATAATTCGTGTCGTTTTCAGCTGAAGGAAAATTCAGTGCTGAAATAAATACTGAGCGTTTACACACTGTCCCCGCGGACACTGTGAGCTCTGTTTGTATTAGCTGTTTTTTGGTCCATATTTATTTAGCCGGTACATGTTATTTAGGGCCGGGCTCGAAATTAACGGTTGTAAACCCAACATAAATACAACATTTGAAGCTTAATTTTATACGCGTCAAAAAGCACGTGCACGTGCATGGAAGCAAATCATTTGACGAGGATATTGAACTAACGAACTCAAATTCTAATGCTTGATCATGTCCAGCCAAACCAACAAAGTAAAAGTGGTAATAATCATAACAAATACTCTATCTAGCTCTAGGTAGAATAAGAAAGGTGCAAAATGCATACCTCTAACTTCCTTCGTTTAGCAAAAGCCGAACGGACAGTGGGGTCTTTGTGATTCGGAAGACATTCTTCCCCGTGATTTCTTTTCCGAACAAAAAATCCGCAGAACAGCATCCTCTTTGAGGTGGAGTCTTAGCGGCTTGAAATCAGAACACAGAAACCTACGTATTGCCAGATTTTCTCTGAAGTAGTCTTCGGTAAAATGAACCGCACAAATGCGAGAGTTCTTTTCTGGCTGAAATCTTTTCTTTTCATTTTCAAAAGCCATTGTTTCCTGAGCTTTGAATTTGCTGGAAACTTAAACGTACTTACTTACGACTTAGAATAATTTAAGCAGTTTAGTGCTGCACAAAACACCATGATGTTCCACACAGCGCACCAATACTGACGTCACTGTTTTATGTTCCGAAAATTTCTCGACAATTTTCCCGAGCGCTCTACGATTATGAAGGCCAAAACTAAACATTTTTCAACTTGAAATTTCTCTGTTTTGCAAGGTCCAATTCCTTTGAAACTTCGGAATATGTTTATTTGGTTCTTAATCAACAAATTGGCCTAAAAAAAAGTAAAATTGGAAATTTTGGTTCATTTGTGCTTTAATCACTTAGCGGTTTCGATTTTTTCTGTGCCCAATGGACTCGAAAAAAAATAAATTGAATAAGAAACAGAAATTTTGTTTCTTTATAAATAAGGAATGATAAAGCGTATCAATTTTATCAGAAATACATACATATATGATGAGGGTTCTGGCGCAGCGAGTAGTGCGAAAGCTTCATGATATCTAACAAAGCTTTTTTTCTCAAGAAACTCGGCTCTCTTGCTCACCTCGTTTCTTAGAAAAGCTTTGTTAGATATCATGAAGCTTTTGTACTACTCGCTGCGCCAGAACCCTGCATCATATATGTGTGTGTGGTTTGAGAGAAAATAACGCAAACATGGAAGTAAACAAAGAGCGTGACCCCAAGCCGAGCGAGCGGATGTGTCACAAAAAAAAAAAAATTTGTATTGAAGAAATGTCTGCACTGTCTATATACAAAAGTGCGCGAGAATTATTTTCCAATTGAAGAATTATCTGCACAAGTATATACGCCGAGATGGCAGCCGCGAGACTTTCGTCTAATGTTTTGCAAATGTTTTACGGCCCAATAAGGAGGGAGCAAAACAGAAACCTTCGTCAACCATTAGAACCAAAACAGGTTGTCTTATATGACGGGTTTAAAATTAGCCAAAATAATTTCCAGGAATGGCTTCGTGTTTGGATAATGGATGTATCCAAAACAAATCCAAACAATAAAGATCTTTTAATGTTTGCAAGAGAAAATAAAGCAAAGTTCACTGATTTGGTTAAACAAGAAATCTTTAAAAGTAAGTTTTGGGCTACAAGTAAAGTTTTCCATAGAAAGAAACGGTGAAACGCAACACATGAAGCATTATTTTAACGAAAAAGAACCGCATGTTTTCAACACGCATGATGAAGAACTGATAGAACAAAAATATGATGAATTCATTGAAAGAATAAAGGGAGAAATAGAAAACTGGTCTGTGCAGGGATCAGGATGGGAAGTTGAAAGGATAGAGACTGCATACGTGAATGTCGCACGCTTTCAGCCACTGCGCGGAGGAACTTATTTACCACTTCCAGCCAATCTGGCAAAAAAAGGCAATAATTAACGTGAAAAACAGAGACAACGAATGTTTGAAGTGGGCACTCAGAACTGCTTTATTTCCTCCACACGATGGAAAGGACCTGCAAAGACCAAGCAAATATCCGGTTAATGATGGTATTAACTATGGGGGCATAGATTTCCCAACACCGGTAAAACAGATAGACAAGCTTGAGGCGCAAAACAGAAACATCGCAATAAATGTATTTGGCTGGGAAAACAATTGTGTGATTGTGCAAAGGATAAGCAAAAAAGAGACGAATGTGCCGCGGATAAACCTAATTTTAATTGAGTCAGGGAAAATTCAGCACTATTGTTATGTTAAGCGAGTAAGCGCTTTGCTCTTCGATCAAAGCAAAAACAGCAATGCAAAACACTACTGCATGATGTGCTTAACAGGTTTCTCAAGAGCGGACTTGCTCGAGAACCACAAAAAATAATGCAATGGTGTGAACGGCAGGCCGACAAGGACTGAGATGCCAGAAGAGGGGAAAAACATCCTTTCTTTCCAAAATCATCACAAACAGATGAAGATGCCCTACGTGTTATATGCGGACTTTGCCATTGAACCAAAGTGATATCATATTGCACTTCAATCAATTTTTCCTATAAGCAACTGACACAGTGGATTGATCTTTCCATAAGACTATGCATTTTGTATATCAACTGGATTCTAACAGAGCTAATTGAAAAAAACACCCTCCGTTTTTGGTGCAAAATCGCTGCCTGAACAGGCAAACACACTTCTAATGGATTAACGTCCCCTTTTCAGGGTTAACCAATGATTTTGTCCAAACTTTTTCTGCCAGAAATAAGGAAGTCAAGAGTAAAAAGAGTGAGGATAACAAAGCAGGAACAAAAGAAGAAAAAGCGCAACAGAAAATTTGAAAACATTTCAACAAAAAAAGAGGCCAAAGTGAAAAATAGTACAATCTTACACAGAGTCTGCTCAAAATGTTGCTGTAATTAGGTAAAGTGCTTTTATCGCAAATTTTGGACAACATCACTTTCGTAACATCAAAAATTAACTTTAAAAGTTAAAAAAGGCATTTTTGAAGGGAATTCAGCAGTGACAGGGTTACAACCACTAAAATTCCTTACAAAATTATGTTTTCTTCAATTTAATTTTTTCTTCATAAAATTTCACGACAAAAACGTAGCTAGCTGAGGGTACAGTGACCCCCTATCCCATTCATAACCTACACCACTTCAGACTAAAACCACTGTTACTGAGCAGTAAAACTACAATATATTCTAGGACAATTACATGCATGATGTTTGCAAGAAGAAATTATGTTTAAGTGACAAATAAAATATCCACAAGTGAGCTTTTCTCACTCAACAGAGATTGCTATTGTAATGTTCTTTTAATTACATAAAAATAAGAACAGAAGTAAATTGAAAGCACAATCCTAGGAAAAATCGTATTTGAACTAATGCAGCTCAGCCAATACAAATACTTGAATAACACTATTTTTCTGTTAGAATAAACCCTTTATTTATTAATTTCAAGACAATAAATATTTTTCCTTCTTCCAACCGTGCTACTAAATGAAGGATTTCATGTTGGCTTCACAGAATATACTTCTCAATTGCTTGCCACCATTCAACCAACATTTGGTAACAATTTCACACTTACAATGACACAAAATGATGCCATCATTAGCCTCACTTGTCACCATTTAGATGACTTCAGGAAGATGAACACATACAATTTTTATTCATGAGTTAAAAAATAACAACCACTAAAAACCCAGCGTAGCAAAAAATGAGTTTACTGATACGCCTCAACAAGAAAAACCTCACAGTAGAAACAACATTTCTTCAGGTTAGCCTAAAAAAGGTTCCTACATAAAGGGTATATATTGAACAGAATGTTCCCCTATTTACGTTCCAAATTGAAACAAAAATTATGTTTCTGATAGCACTTTTAGTAGTATTCGACAAATTTCTGCCTGAGCACTACAATCTTGGCAATGTGCAAGACGCAACCCAACAAAACTCTTCAATTGGTTCATGATTGTGAAAGGCAACCTACAAAAAAAAGGAAAATACTCTTGGTGTGACACAGAGTGCCCCTGCCCGTCCCTAACCCCAATTTCAAAAAAATCACTCAAGGCAATCCAATTTCAAGATACCCTTATGCATCAGTCAATTCCAGCAGTGCCCCCCCCCCCCGGCCAACCGCGGGGCATTTCCTAATGTTGCCCCTCTCGAGGGTGGGGCATTTGCGTACCTCGGGTTGACCCCCGAGCATTTGACACGTGCTTTCAAACCATGGAGTGAATCGCGTATTCGGTAAGGAGGCGTTTATAGGCCAAGACTAGACTACATTGCAGATTATCTAGTCCATGAAGAACTAGAGAAGCTTGTGGATGTTCGTAGATGTTTTAAAATGTCTATTTTCTCAATTTTAGATATTTCTTCATTGCTAAGAAGCAACAACTTGTATTATATTCTTATATCACCTATCGAGAGATTGAAAACAAACAACCCGGGAAACAAATGTAACAGAGACCTAACGATCATTGAATGAAATTCCGGCTAAACTTTCAATTGACAAAAGCTTACAAATTTTACCTAAACATGATTAAACCATTAAACACCTTAAAGGTCAAATGAACCAAAATTTCGAATTTTCTTTTTTTTAGGCCAATTTGTTGATTAAGAACCAAATAAACATATTCCGAAGTTTCAAAGGAATTGGACCTTGCAAAACAGAGAAATTTCAAGTTGAAAAATGTTTAGTTTTGGCCTTCATAATCGTAGAGCGCTCGGGAAAATTGTCGAGAAATTTTCGGAACATAAAACAGTGACGTCAGTATTGGTGCGCTGTGTGGAACATCATGGTGTTTTGTGCAGCACTAAACTGCTTAAATTATTCTAAGTCGTAAGTAAGTACGTTTAAGTTTCCAGCAAATTCAAAGCTCAGGAAACAATGGCTTTTGAAAATGAAAAGAAAAGATTTCAGCCAGAAAAGAACTCTCGCATTTGTGCGGTTCATTTTACCGAAGACTACTTCAGAGAAAATCTGGCAATACGTAGGTTTCTGTGTTCTGATTTCAAGCCGCTAAGACTCCACCTCAAAGAGGATGCTGTTCTGCGGATTTTTTGTTCGGAAAAGAAATCACGGGGAAGAATGTCTTCCGAATCACAAAGACCCCACTGTCCGTTCGGCTTTTGCTAAACGAAGGAAGTTAGAGGTATGCATTTTGCACCTTTCTTATTCTACCTAGAGCTAGATAGAGTATTTGTTATGATTATTACCACTTTTACTTTGTTGGTTTGGCTGGACATGATCAAGCATTAGAATTTGAGTTCGTTAGTTCAATATCCTCGTCAAATGATTTGCTTCCATGCACGTGCACGTGCTTTTTGACGCGTATAAAATTAAGCTTCAAATGTTGTATTTATGTTGGGTTTACAACCGTTAATTTCGAGCCCGGCCCTAAATAACATGTACCGGCTAAATAAATATGGACCAAAAAACAGCTAATACAAACAGAACTCACAGTGTCCGCGGGGACAGTGTGTAAACGCTCAGTATTTATTTCAGCACTGAATTTTCCTTCAGCTGAAAACAACACGAATTTATTCATTGAAAGTTTTACCCTGCGTGATGCTTTGCAGTTTCGAATTTGCATTGAGAAATGCCCTTTCATTCAAGTTAAGTTTTTGTGTACAAATTTTTTTTTGTGTTTTGTGACTCTCGAGTACAGAAAAGAAACAGTGAATTCAATCTTAGCTTTTGGCCACATCTTAGGATAACTTCGCGCTGCATACCGATCCGGGTTGCAAGCCGCAAACGTCCTGATAAGAATTACGTGCAAATCCAAAAAAACTGCATTTAGATTGGGGTATATAACAAAACTAATTGTTTTATACTAAGCTGAGCAGACTGATGATTTTTATACGCCATCCAGTGTTTGAAAACCTCGTATATCGTACAATGCTTACAATTTTTCTGTAGTAAAAAATATTACAACCATGTTTAAAAAAAAGCTTAGATTCTTTCAGAATTACTTGAATTACTTAGACTGACTCAAACTCTCAACTTTACATTATTGGCTCTTTAAACGACGATCGTCTCTTCGATCGCAAAGCCGTGAAATAAAACTATTACGTCACAAAATTCAAAGCTCGATCCATTCCTTCCATTCCAGTGCGCGGTCATTTTGGAAACGTTTTCGTGAAGTCTTCGGGAATCTTCGTAGTTTTTGCTATAGTTCGCGCTTTAAGGCTCAGAAAGCAAAATTTCTTCTTAAGTTTAGTTAACAATGAGTTCTTCTAGCGTTTGGTTGCTTTAAAATTGCTAAAAATTTTGGTTCATTTGACCTTTAATCCCCGCATGCACAGTTGTGAATTTTCATTATGGTGAACAAAACGTACTTCGAATTCAGATACGCTTTCAGCAAATGCCAAATTTCCATGACCTGATCTGCTCTGTCTTTCAAGACGCATCCAATTATTGCAAGGGGGTAATCACGAATGTAACTTACATCAGGAGCCATACTCAGGCACCTGCTTACATGTATTATATATGTCGATTCGACAAACTGTTCTTCTAAAACAAGGAATGTTTATTACTCATTTCTCACGCCACCGGACTGTTAAATATACGAACTTTTCTACCCTCTAATGCGTTCTTAAAACCAGGAATGTTTATGTATTAGTTTATTTTTATGGACTAGCGGCTTTTGCATTAGTCTATCGCTCAGTTCCACAAACTGTTATACTCCCTCCTCCGTTTTTAGAACCAATGTTTATGGATTACCACTTTTTGCATTAGTTTATCGGTTGGTTCGACAAACTGTTAACCGGCCTTTTGTGTTTTTAGAACGAGGTATGTTTAAGCATTTATATTAGTCGTTTTTCGCCGGCGTTTATCGGTCGGTTCGACAAACTGTTCTACTCCCTTTTGTGTTTTTAGAACGAGGAATATACATTTGTTAGAACGAGGAATGTTTATGGATTACCAGTTTTTGCATTAGTTTATCGGTTGGTTCGACAAACTGTTAGCCGGCCTTTTGTGTTTTTAGATCGAGGAATGTTTAAGCTTTTGTATAAGTCGTTTTTCGCCGGCGTTTATCGGTCGGTTCGACAAACTGTTCTACTCCCTTTTGTGTTTTTAGAACGAGGAATATACATTTGTTAGTCGTCATTCACGTGTATCCGCCGTTAGTCGTCATTCACGTGTATCGACAACTGCACTTGTCGGATCGGTAGTAAACTTTTCCATTTGACAAATCGAACGAATCGGTCGATTCGACAATCTTCCACCGGGGCAACTTTGTCACTAATGAGATGCATGTCGGATCATTTTCCGATTGACAAATCGAACGAATCGATCGAATCGACTGCACATTGTCCAGCTTATCGCTAATGAAATGCAATTGTCCGATCGACAACAAATAGAATGTTATTTTTTCGGATGGACTCTATGCGACAGTATTGGACATGAGTGTTTGAAGCAAGCGATTTTGAAGCTTTTTGTAGCGTTAAATGGTGAATTTTATTTGGGGGTACACCTCCTTTGAAAAATGTATCACTGCGCGTGCGAAACTAGTGCCAGTTCCAAACCGCGCGTTAGAATTTAAAATCCCTAAAACTTCACGGAAACAAGGTAATGTTCCGATTTATTTTACGAATCAGAGATGACGTCACCGTCTTTATAATCTGACGTATGCTTTTACCGTTTACACGAAAAGAGGAAACGCTACTGATGAAAGTCTGTAAATACGAGTGTTTATTACGCCATAACTCTTATAATAATGCGAATTTCACAAAAACGATACGTCACATTACACATGTGGACGTTCTTTATCTATTGACGCTCATTTAAATTTTAAAACGTATCTGCCGTTTGAGTTTTAGGTTTTTTTCTATTCTGGTCACGTGACGCGTTAAATATGGCCGTGACTTAAAACTCTTGGAGGAATCTTCAATAGAACAAACACATGCAAAAAGTTTATCCATATGAGGTCTGATTTCCAAAATATGGCAATTAGAAAGCTGCCTTAGAAACAAATTGGTAGTTAAGAGTCACCCCCCTTAATTAAACATCTTTTGATAGACAATGTCTAATTCTGGGGTTCGCTCACAGTTGCCTATTTTTTCTTATGGAATTGTTTTTTTTTTTGTAAATTTTTTATTAATTTGCCATTATTTAAACATCGTTTACAATGCACACATATATTACTAGAAATACCGACACTTACAATATAAATCCTTACTTACAATCCTAATATTACTAACACTACTTAAGTTACTTACAAGACTAACATTACAGTATAAGTCATAACTTACAATCCTAACATTACTAACACTACTTAAGTTACTTACAAGACTAACATTACAGTATAAATCCTTACTTACAATCCTAATATTACTAACACTACTTAAGTTACTTACAAGACTAACATTACAGTATAAGTCATAACTTACAATCCTAACATTACTAACACTACTTAAGTTACTTACAAGACTAACATTACAGTATAAGTCATAACTTACAATCCTAACATTACTAACACTACTTAAGTTACTTACAAGACTAACATTACAGTATAAATCCTTACTTACAATCCTAACATTACTAACACTACTTAAGTTACTTACAAGACTAACATTACAGTATAAATCCTTACTTACAATCCTAACATTACTAACACTACTTAAGTTACTTACAAGACTAACATTACAGTATAAATCCTTACTTACAATCCTAACATTACTAACACTACTTAAGTTACTTACAAGACTAACATTACAGTATAAATCCTTACTTACAATCCTAACATTACTAACACTACTTAAGTTACTTACAAGACTAACATTACAGTATAAATCCTTACTTACAATCCTAACATTACTAACACTACTTAAGTTACTTACAAGACTAACATTACAGTATAAATCCTTACTTACAATCCTAATATTACTAACACTACTTAAGTTACTTACAAGACTAACATTACAGTATAAGTCATAACTTACAATCCTAACATTACTAACACTACTTAAGTTACTTACAAGACTAACATTACAGTATAAGTCATAACTTACAATCCTAACATTACTAACACTACTTAAGTTACTTACAAGACTAACATTACAGTATAAATCCTTACTTACAATCCTAACATTACTAACACTACTTAAGTTACTTACAAGACTAACATTACAATATAAATCATAACTTACAATCCTACAAATGTAACATTACTAACACTACTAAGTTACTTACAAGACTAACATTACAGTATAAATCCTTACTTACAATCCTAACATTACTAACACTACTTAAGTTACTTACAAGACTAACATTACAGTATAAATCCTTACTTACAATCCTAACATTACTAACACTACTTAAGTTACTTACAAGACTAACATTACAGTATAAGTCATAACTTACAATCCTAACATTACTAACACTACTTAAGTTACTTACAAGACTAACATTACAGTATAAATCCTTACTTACAATCCTAACATTACTAACACTACTTAAGTTACTTACAAGACTAACATTACAGTATAAGTCATAACTTACAATCCTAACATTACTAACACTACTTAAGTTACTTACAAGACTAACATTACAGTATAAATCCTTACTTACAATCCTAACATTACTAACACTACTTAAGTTACTTACAAGACTAACATTACAGTATAAATCCTTACTTACAATCCTAACATTACTAACACTACTTAAGTTACTTACAAGACTAACATTACAGTATAAATCCTTACTTACAATCCTAACATTACTAACACTACTTAAGTTACTTACAAGACTAACATTACAGTATAAATCCTTACTTACAATCCTAACATTACTAACACTACTTAAGTTACTTACAAGACTAACATTACAGTATAAATCCTTACTTACAATCCTAACATTACTAACACTACTTAAGTTACTTACAAGACTAACATTACAGTATAAATCCTTACTTACAATCCTAACATTACTAACACTACTTAAAATTACTACAAGACTAACATTACAATAAATTGCACATTACAATAAAGTGAACATTATGCTATGGGGTGCGATGAAAAAAGTTAGAAAAATAACAAAAAAACAGCTTTCAAATCGGATGTAGCTAAAAGCAGGTTTTGAAATACGAGTGACCTAAAATAATACTTATTGAATTAATAAAATGGTAGAGAGGAAAGAGGAAAGAGAAATTATTTACATTAATATTGGATTAAAGGGGTCCCACTTTCTGTAATGTTGTGCGAGTGTACCGTTTTTTTCTGGCAATGTAAAATTCTAAATTTAGAGTAGCTTTTAATTTAGCCTTAAAAACTTCCAAAGATGGTTTAACAATATCTAGCTTGCACCTATAAATAAATAATTTTCCAAGCAAAAGGACATGGTTAATTACCATTAAGTCTTTTTCGATATCGAATTTGCCAAACAAAATATCTATTAGTGAAAAATTTAATATCTCTTTTCTATGGATGGCCAACCACGATAATACCTCTTTCGAGAAAATTTCAGTATCTTTACAGTGAAACAATAAATGCTCGAGGGATTCCTCTTCAGACTTACAGAAGGTACATAGAGGCGTATCTACAATCTTAAATTTATAAAGTCTGTCATGTATGTACTGAAAAGCTCTTAAATTTGTATCCAAAGTAACACTGAACGCTAGTGAATAGATTTTCTTCCAATCAACGGAGAGATTTGGGTATTCATTTTTGTATTTGGTTTGGGCGGTCGGAGGTATCACTTTGCGAGAACGAAACTCTTCATAAACTATTTTGGAGGAAATGCTTGAAATATCCGTCATTGCACCTTTTATTGACACTTGAAAAGAATTTGCAGAGGAGGGATATGGTTTGCAATAAGTTCCCTCACCTTTAATAATGGAGTGCCATTCATTTGGAATGGCACTAACCACTCCCATTAAAAGGAAATATTGAGTAGGGGATAGTTTTGCACTGAGAATTTTATCACTTCCTAGAAACGTATTGTCTGTAGAAACTAAATCTCCGATTTTACTTATACCACAAGTCATGTGTAAAAAGGCATTATATAAGGATTTACCTTCGCGTAGAATGTATTTATTATTCCACAAGTATTGATTCATTATACCCTCGTACGAACTCACTTCTTTACTTGAAAGAGTTGACCATGCATCAAGACAGTCTTTGTAAAACTCGGGTAAAGATATAGGCAAATTTCGACAATCAAAATGACACTGCAAAATGAACGTCCCCCCTATTTATTTCAGAATAGCTTAAGAAATACTTCTTCAAGCACATCGTTCTTTGCGCTAGAACCATAGATTTTATATCAAGCATCTCTAGCCCTCCGTTTTCAATATCATTAATCAAAGTTAACCGTTTTACCTTATCCTTTCCTTTCCAAATAAAGCTGTAGAGTTCTTTATTGACTGCCTGTGTGAGATCCTTAGAGACGTAAATAAGAGAGGCTTTCGACATAAATTTCAACCGAATAGCAAATGATTTAACAATTTGTATTTTCCCTATAAGACTGAGTCCTCTCCATTTCCACATTCCTAATGTATTTTAAATAGACTTAATGATTGCTTCGAAGTTGGCCTTTTTCCTAGAAAGCTCATCATAGTCGAAATGCACGCCTAAAATCTGAATTGAGTGTTTAAATTCATAGGTTAGCGATTCAGATAAATTTTGAACCCCCAAGCAGAAAAATTCTGTTTTTACCTCATTTAATTTTAAACCTGAGAATCTCGAAAACAATTCTAAATCCAGTTGAAAATCAGGTGCTCATACGAAAACTTTCTTATGGAATTGTGCCATTCTTTTGTTTTGAAACAAGGCTGGTTTTCTCAAAATCTAGTCAGAATAAAACTTTGATGTAATGTAAATGAAATGATTCATATATGCTTCTCAAACTCATTAATAATTCATCTAGTTAAAACAAAGGAAATCAGAACCGTGAAGGCAGTTTGGAAATCTGATCTTAATTAGCATAGATTTTTAAGATTTTATTTCTCCGTTTTCTCCGTAGTTTTAGTTTCGATTGAGAAGATATATCAAACACTCGACAGAGTGTATCATCACATTTCCAAACACCTTAAAGTTCGTCAAAAATACTCCGCTGCGCGTCGTATTTTCAACTCTCTTCTCGGTGTTTGGAAATGTGATTAAACACGCTCTCTCGTGTTTGATATATTACATGAATTTCCAATTCACTGCGATGATCATTTATCACTTTAAGGTAAAACTTTAATATGCCAAGGCCGTGTCTCGCAAGGACTGGGAACTAACAAAATCGCGAACTTGATTGGCTAAAATCGAAATCGACCGCGGTCTTGATTTTCCCATCTAGACCGGCATCTAGACCGATTGTACTTACGTTGAGAATTTTTTAAACAAAAACGCAAAAAACGTTGACTTGTTTCTGCTAAAAAATAATAAACAGAAGAACTAAAACGTTTGACGCGAAAATAGGTAAAAGAACGAGCAAACTTTGGCAAATTTTCGTTCAGTTCACAGGCACTAAATCAAAACGACAGCAAGAGACGAATTTGCGAAGGAATCCCAAGGCCAGAAGTTAAAAGCACTGAACACGATTAAACGCGACAAAACAGCTGTCAGTCGATAAAAGCGGCTAGAGAAATTGAAAATGTATCTGCTGATGCCTATGCCTTCTCTTGTTTAAATTTTTCCGTGTTCGCCATTCACTAGCAAAATGTTCGGCGAACCGAAGCAAATTCTTAAACTGAAAAATTTTCTAGTTTGGCCATATACATAAACATCTTATTAATTACAGACCTCACTGCGTTCGGTCTGTACTCACGACCTCGTTCAATATTCTTCCATACAGACCTCCTGCTCGGTTAAAATAACAGCTAAGTGTAGTGGTTTGTCTATTTGAAGACCAAGTTTGAGAAAAATTTGTAAAAGGGTGTTTGAGAAAAAATGATAATGAATGTTTTGCCAATAGTTTTAAAGTGTTTCCACAATTAACAGTCATATCTTTAACAAAATAAAGGAATAACTTTCTCCTTTTTCTTGAACGATTTTTGGTGATAATATAAATACTCTGGACAATAAAAGGAGCTCTTGGAAGGACGGCGTATGAAGTGAAGACTCCTATAATGTAGGGAACAACTAAGGTCAGACGATTCCCAATAAATAAAACTGTCGAGTAGTAAGGCTGGTCCAATGAAAAATTTGCTGTTGCCATTACGCTTCATACAATCTGTAGTTAAGCTGCAAGCTGACATGTTGTGACCAAAATGTATTACTATCACTGAAACTTCCCGATGTAGTGCAACCCATTTTATAATGCTTTTTCATCTGCCAAACATGTCAACAATAAACTGTTGACTAGGGAAAGAATTAAAGTAGTTGAGCAAAGGGTTTCACTAGCCAACCTCGTTCCCAGGGTCCCTCTCTCCCCGCCCCCAAGAGCTCTTGGGGGCGGGGAGAGAGAGACCCTGGGAACGAGGTTGTTCACTAGCATGTTTCATTGATCGTTCTATAAGGAAGTATCGTTACTTTTCATTTCATAATGAACCTGAAATTGACGACATAAACTAATATTGTGTAGTCCAACTATACTTCAGTTGATGTCAGGAATCTCTCATAAGTTCTAGTACTGTTATCCTAATTAATTTATTTCTCAGAGCAAAGTTAACTGTCAGTTTTTGAAAGAGGATGGTTTGAACAAAAATGGTAGAGAAATTTTTAATTATCTCTATTAAAAACATTTCAAAAAGGGAACATTTTGAATATAATTGATAGTTTGTAATTTTCTTACTTTTATCTGTCCACCAAAAAAGCAACCGGGTAATGTATCTTAATTTGATATTTCAATGCTCTTTTTGCTGAAGAATATTCTAGTAAATATTCCTGTTGTAGATGCAGACTTCTCTTCTCAATATGGACCTACAGACAGCTAAATGAGCAATTGAGCATGTCCCGTGTTCGGGTGCCAAAAAAGAGAAAAGGGATTGGTATTCTGGTCAAAATGACGTTTAATTATGCCTCGAGCAGATATGTCCAGGATTGAACGTTAATAAGATGCACGTTCTTTATGATAGTTATCACAAAGTGTCCTCAACAGAACACACCTAATACTGTCACATATGAGGTAATATAGAAATGCCAAATAACCCAGTCAAATACTATTGTAGCAGTTGATGCTACAATAATGGTACCAAATAAATGCGCAATGATAGGTGAATATGTTGTGGTTTTTTTCTTGACTTCTCCCGATACCATAGCAACAGTATAGTCAGTTAAAAACACCCTTAATTTTAGCTTAAAGTGCTTATAACTCAAAAACGAGCTCGGTGACCCACATTTTTTATTGTTGAGTTATGATAAGCATGTCAAGATACGACTTTTTGCAAAGTTAAAAAAAAATTCTACGAAGCGGTTTCAGAGCCACCTTAAATTTTCAAAAATTTAAGGTTTCTCTAAAACCGCTTCGTAGAATTATTTTTAACTCTGCAGAAAGTTGTATCTTAACATGCTAATCAATGTTCAAAAATAAAAAATGGGGGTCACCGAGCTCGTTTTTGAGTTATAAGCGCTCAATGCCAAAATTAAGGGTGCTTTTAACGGGTTATACTATTGCTATGGTAACCAGTGAAGTCAAGAAAATAACCAAAACGTACTCACCAATCATTGGGCATTTATTTGATACCATGAATGTAGCAGCAACTGATAAAAATTTGTTGTACTATCCCGTCAAAGTATAAGAGCTGGAAAAGCAGGAAACCATTACAAGCCACCTTAATTCATCGTCTACTATTTGCCCATGGGTGGACGCTGACGAATGGCGCAAGCGAACAACGCAGAAAAAAAGAAAATGTTCTTACCACACGAGTTTTTCTACTTTTCTACAATTTTCTACAACTGAATTTGAAAAGCTACATATCAAGAATACCTTCCTTCATAATACTGAAAGATTGTTATCCGTGCGCCACGTGTGATACCTATTCAAAAGTATGATTTCCTTTTAGGCAATCCGCAAAATACGGAAAAAATAGGCTATTTCGAGTTACCTTTTACCTCTGTGTCAAAACAAGTCTTCGTGCGAAACCATTCATATGAAAATGTTTTCACCTGCACGTCCTTTTTTATGCAAATCAAACTCATTTTCATTTGAGTAGTTTCACACGAGGACTCGTTTTGAAAATGAGGCAAAGGGCAAAAAACCCGCAAAATTTTCAGGCCACATGGTAGGATTGTACGTATAAATTGATATAGTTTCCGTGATTGGTATATATTTATAATAATATTACATTTCACAGTTGGCTCTTGGCTCTCTACATTCATTTGTTAGAGTGACATCGGACATCGGCTCGTTCAATCTCGATTCCAGCCTCTCTCTCTCCCTCTCCTTTTCTTCCGGCCTTGTCCGCTTGTCAAGGGAGGAAAGAGAGAAAAAGAGAGAGCCTGAGATCTAGGATGCGGCTTGTAAGGCAGGCATTTAAAAATATAGTCTAAACTAATCTAATGCGTGTTATTTGTGCCAAAACCACTTCTCAAATCAACATGAGAACGAACCAGTTTTTGAAGTACCTTCTAAGTTCTTTGCAAGTGAAGAAAACCACGGTGCAGGGGTAGATGAAGATTAGAAGACGAAGGACGCATCAAATCACAGAAAGTACTCCCGGACAGACAAATGCGCCACAAGAAACTTGCAATTTTTTTCCCGTCACTTTGTTCCATGGCCACATCGTTCCATGTCAAAGGAGATTGAGATAATTTGATAAGTAATCGTCAAGTAATCTCAAACTCCACCGGCAAAACATAAGCAATAAAAACACCTTTACGCAAGCGAAATTGAAGCTTTAATCAACTTTTAATCCTGGGTTGGTGTTAATCGCCTTTGGAACGACGGGGCCTTGGTGTGTATAAGAATACTACAACACAACGATGTAAAGTTCAAAACAAGTCCAGTATTCTTTAAACTAACATTACAGTTCTCTAAGCATATTCGAAAAATCTAAACCATGCTCTAAAATGGGGCTTTATAAACGGAAAAGTTTGAAGTTTTGATGGGGGGGGGGGGGGGCCTTATTTCCTTGGAGGGAGGGGGGATTTTCGAATTTTTGGACTTGGAATAAAATAACGGAAATTAGTTGCGCATTTAAGGAAAAAATCGGCCGCCAAGTTGTAGGGTGCAATATCGTTTCAAACTATAAGAAGGTCTGCTGATGAGCACATTTTGGTATATCGGTAATTGTACACTTCTGAGGAGCCAGGATGGCGCTGTGTCGAGAGCGCTCGCCTCCCTCCAGTGTTACCTAGCGCCATATGTGGGTTGAGTTCGTTGTTGGTTCTCGTCCTTGCTCCGAGGGTTTTTCCCGGTTCTCTGGTTTTGTTCCCCTCACACAAACCAACACTTCTAAATTCAGTTCGATCAGGAACAGTTGATGAAGCTAAGAGCCATTCTGTGGAAATCCACTGCAAATTTCAATTTATTATGTATCATTAAAGACAGCGCCCAAAGTAACCGTACGTCTCTTTCCCGCTTAAAAGGGTCGACTTCGTTTCAATAAAATTTTGTATTTCCTTAAGAGATCTCCTCGAGGATTATCAGTTTCATTTCAGTAAAAATTAAAAAGTCCTCTCTGAGATTTGACGCCCTTGTTAAGTGTACTTATTGCGACAAGTGTAATAACGGTTCTTGACACAATGCTTGCAACATGTTGGCTATGAGTGAATTTCAATAAAACGAACACTGATATTGTAATAGTGCATGGAAAAAGGTAACTTATCAATGAATTCAGTATTGTTGTGTTGGCCAAGTCTGCATGCCTTCCAACGAGTGAAGACGTGTCGTTCCGTGCTCCGTCCAGAAAGTTTTGAAAATGGCTTTAATTCTTAATTATGAATAGAGCTTTGCGCTCAGGGAAGAAGATTCAACAGCCCATTATGTCGGCGGAAGATTTTGCAGAGTTAAGTCGGCTGGTAAAAGTTCTTGCTCAGAAAATAGATCGACTTGAAGCTGTCAGTCAAAGCCGCCATGATGAAATTTTTGCGAAGTTAACGACGCTCGAGACTACAACAAACGGGCTTTCCACGGGGTTGGAAGGCTTAAATCAAGAATTGGAAACGGTAAAACAAACAGTGGAGAAAAAGGCAGATCAAGCTAAAATGGAGCAACTCGAGAAGAAGTTGGATGAGATGGAAAATCGCTCGAAGAGGAATAATATTGTTATCTGGAACATTCCAGAAGGTGCCGAGAAAGAGTCGTCCTGCCTTGAGCTGGTAAATAAGATTTTGTACGAACATATGTCCTTACAGGAGGAGATAGAAGTAATGCGAGCTCACCGCACAAATATTAAACGACGCGAAAACGCAACACGGGGTGCACCTCAATCAAGACCAGTTCATGTGTATTTGTTGCGTTACACCGACAAAGAATATGTTTTACGCAACGCTGCTTCAAAGTTAAAGGACAATCCGTTTCAAGAGGCAAATTTGTTCATCTCTGACGACGTGTCCCAGTCTGTAAGGGAAGAACGTAAGAAACTGAAAGAATTGCATCTGGGCGAAATTCGCAAGCGAGAAGATGTACTCTTTGCATACATTCCCTGGAGCGTACCAGCTCGGATAATATATAAATTGAACGGTGAGTCAAAACTGAAGACTTTATACCTACAAGCCGAGGAGGCCAACACCAGCTAAACGGACCAATGAACATGAACGTGTTTATTACTGCTGCAAAATTTATCCTCTAATCCATATAATGGTTTGTACTCGTTATTTATTTATTGCTAAATGCCTATTTTTTTTTTGTAAGAAGCCATATTCGCATTAATTTTAACGTATTTAAGTAAATATGATCAAACAGGAGCGGGCGCGGCTGAGGGAGAGAAAAAAATGCTATACTCCTTCAGGAAAGAGGACAATTTGAAAGTTGAAATTGTTTTTCAGCGTAAAATATTTACTCTGTGTATGTGTTTTTGTGTTTGTGTTTTCGTGTTTTTGTGTAGTGCGATGCAAGTAGCTATTCAATGGTATGATATAACGCCAGCGGTCTTTCATGTTTTTTCCGTTACCTAAATTAGAAAATTAACGGCAGATATGGGTGATTTTAGAATGCTTTCGCTAAATGTAAGAGGTTTAAGCAATTTTAAGAAAAGACGAGCAATTTTTGCATGGTGCAGAAAGCAAAATGCAAATATTATTTTTCTGCAAGAAACACATTCAACTGTTAATAGCGAGAAACAATGGAAAGCTGAATGGGGTGCCCCTTTGGAGCTTGCACATGGAAGTAGTAATGCGAGAGGTGTCGCAATGCTCTTTCGGAAAGGGTTTGACTGTAAGATAATCAAAAAAATTATTGATCCCGCTGGGAGATTCATCTTTGTTCAAGTTCAAATCAATGATGAAAATTATTTTTTAGTGAATGTGTACGGTCCAAACAATGATAATCAAGCCGTGCAATTCTATGATCATTTAATTGACCTTTTGAGAAAAGAAGGCCTTGCTTACGAAGATAAGATAATAATCGGTGGCGATTTCAATTGTCCTATTAATCCACTTCTTGACAAACAAGGCGGGATACTAGTAGCAAGGAAAAAAATTGTTGAACGCATCGAAGAAATGCAAACAGTGTTTAATTTACATGATGTTTGGCGTTTAAAAAACCCTCAAACAAAAAGCTTTACTTGGTCGCAAAAATCTCCTTTCGTCTTTTGTAGATTAGATTATTGGCTTATCTCCAATTCACTTCAGGACTTAATTAAAGATGTCGATATTATTGCTGCAATTAGAACTGATCACTCGGCAATTCTTCTACACCTCCAGGAGCTTGAGGAATGTAAAAGAGGCCCAGGGTTTTGGAAAATGAATACTTCGTTATTGACTGATGAAAATTTTGTCCAAAGGATGAAAGAAAAGCTAGAGGAATGGAAAAAGGAGGGCGATGAATTTTCTGATAAAAGAGTCGCTTGGGATTGGATGAAGTATAATGTGCGCCTGTTTTCAATTAACTTCTCAAAAGAATTAGCTAAAACAAAAAGGGAAAGAGAAGAAAAACTGCAAAGAAACCTACAAATTGCAAAAGCACAATTTGAGCAGAACCCATGTGAAGAGGTCGAAAAAATTCTCGATGATTGTAAGGCGGAACTGGATAACTTTTATGAGGAAAAAGCTAATGGATTAATAGTACGCGCAAGGGCAAGATGGCATGAATATGGCGAAAAGAGTACAAAATATTTTTTGAGTTTGGAAAAGAGAAATTACACAAGAAAACACATAAGGAAGCTTTGCTTAAGTGGAGCTATTACCAAAAACTACCAAAAAATATTAGACTCCTCCTCGGAATATTATAAGAAGTTATACCGCAGCAAATTGAGCGTAAGTCAGTCTGATGTATTAGATCAGTTCTTAGGAAACGCGAACATTCCAGCGCTATCGGAAGAAGAAAGATTAAGTTGTGAGGGTCAAATTACTACAGAGGAGAGTGTTAAAGCTCTTGATACTTTTGACACTGGGAAAACTCCAGGAAATGATGGAATTCCTGTTGAATTTTATAAAACTTTCTGGAATTCAGTTGGTGTGTTTATGACAGATGTTTTTAATTATTCTTTTGAGCTTGGGCAAATGTCAAGTTCTCAAAAGCAGGCAGTCATTAGTTTGATCGATAAAAAAGGAAAAGATAGAATGTTCTTGGAAAATTGGAGACCAATCTCGTTAATTAATGTCGACTCGAAAATTGCAACTAAGGTCATCGCAAATAGAATTAAAAATGTTCTTCCGGGTATAATTCACTCAAACCAGTCTGGTTTTATGAAGGGTAGGTTTATTGGAGAAACAGCTCGATCAGTCTTAGACATCATCGCACATACAGAATCATCAAACCTTCCAGGTGTTTTACTCTTTATAGACTTTGAAAAAGCTTTTGATTCAATTGAACATGATTTTCTTTATAAATCACTAGAGCGTTTTAATTTTGGCCCCTCCTTCATAAAATGGATACAAACATTTTACAATAATCTCTCAAGTTGCGTTCTTAACAATGGTTTTTTCTCATCTCCTTTTCAACTTGAAAGAGGTGTAAGACAGGGAGACCCATTGTCGCCGTATTTATTCTTAATTGCCATTGAAATAATGGCAATTTCTATACGAACAAATGAACAGATTGAAGGCATAAAAATCGGGGAAGATGAGACTAAGTCTTTGTTGTATGCAGATGACATGACAGCTACACTTGCCAATATTTCATCGGTCGAAAAAGTAATACAAACCCTTGATAACTTTGAGAAATGTTCTGGCCTAAAAATGAATTTCTCAAAAACCAAGGCTATGTGGATTGGAAAGAATAAAAACTCCTTAGAGACACCTCTGGGCCTCGAGTGGTGTACTGGCATTAGGACTCTGGGTATCCATTTCTCCTGTGACCAAGAACAAGTTCTGAAACAAAATTTCCATGATAGAATAGATGAATGTCAGAAATTGATTAATTTATGGAAACTGAGAGGTCTTTCCCTATTTGGTAAAGTAGCAATTATTAAATCTTTTCTCATTCCAAAATTATTATATGTTTCTTCAATAATAGAAACCCCACCTGAAATAATTAAACAAATGGAGAAGATGATTTTTAAATTTTTATGGAAAGGCCCTGATAAGGTCACGAGGCTTTCTGTGATAAACACCTTAGACAATGGTGGTCTGAATCTTACAGACTTTGAGTCACATATTAAAGCACTAAGATTGTCCTGGATTCCGCGACTCTTAGATGAGAGGGAAGGCCCTTGGAAATCTTATCTCAAATACAAATTAAAAAAATATGGAGGGTGTTTTCTCTTTAGATGCAATTATGATGTAAAGGATCTTGATTTGAGTGTTAGTAATTTTTACTTGGAGCTCCTTTTGTGGTGGGCGGAATTTAGAAGTTCTTTCTCTGATGTTAATTATTCCCAAAATGTTATCTGGAATAATAAGGACATCAGAATAAATAATAAACCAGTGTTTTATAAAATGTTTTTTGATAAGGGCATAATTTATTTGAATGATTTACAGTTTAATGTTGATAATGTCCATTCTTATGAGTCCTTCAAACAAAAAGGACTTAACACTAACTTTCTGACATGGACAGCTTTGAGGTCTTCTGTCAAAAATATGAAGTCAAAAAGTTCTTGCAATCTCCTTACAGTGGGCATCTTTGACCCTATGAATTTCGAGTATAATGCAACTAAAGCTTTTAATGCATATACGGTGAAGTGTAAACAATTCTATTCAATGATGATATCAACTAAAGCGAAAACTCCGAATAGCTTTAAAAAGTTGTTAGCTGATTTTAATCTCTCAAATCCACAAGACGCCTTTTCAATTCCATATCAATCTGCAAGCGAAACGTATGTTTGGTCATTCCAATATAGATTGTTGAATTTAATTTTGTTTACGAATGATAAATTATTCAAAATAGGTTTAAGCGATTCGGACAAGTGCTCTTTTTGTGGAACCTACACGGAAGATTTGTATCACCTCTTGTACTGCTCCTCTGTTCGGGTCTTCTGGAATAGATTCGCAGTCTGGTGGTCTGATATTAGTGGTGAAAATTTGTCTTTGTCTTTAAAAGACATTATAATTGGCTTTCTTCAGAGAAAAGATTTATTAAATTATTTAATAATTCTTGGTAAGATAACTATTTGGGAGTGTAGAAAAAATAAGATCCCTCCAAAGTTGAGATTGCTCCTGCACAAGGTCGAAGCTAAGCAAGAGGTCGAAAAGATAATTGCAATTAAGAACCGAAAGCTTCGCGATTTTTATACAAGATGGGAACTTCTGTTGTAATCGTATAATAGTTTATTTAAAGGAAAAAAATGGAATGTCTGCTGGATTTACTAACTTAAATAGTTTTTTTTTTACGCGCTAGAATTTTATTTATTTTTTCTTTTAAACTGGAATTAATTGGGCATCTGCATGGTCTATGTATGTGTTACTGTAGTGCAAAAGAAAAAAGGGTAATTATTGTAATTAGTTTAAGTA
The DNA here is from genome assembly GCA_963693305.1 of Meandrina meandrites. NCBI lineage: Eukaryota > Metazoa > Cnidaria > Anthozoa > Scleractinia > Meandrinidae > Meandrina > Meandrina meandrites. The sequence continues at coordinate 26,675,308 of OY855906.1, forward strand.
CTGCACTGTAAGTAGAGTAATGTAACTGTTGTATTGTAAATGTCATGTAAGTGATGTAGTTAAGTAATGTAAGTTTTTGGTTGTATGTAAGTAAGTAAGCATGTAAGTTCTTACCGTAATGCAATGTAATGTAACTTGTTTTGTGTCTTGCAATTAAAAAAAAAAAAAAAAAAAAAAAAAAAAGTTTGACGTTTTCTGAATCTGAAAAGTTGCTTCCTTTATTTGCATTGTTTCTCATAAAAGCTGGTTTCAATAAATGAAAACGTTTTTATCAGTGAAAGAGACGGGTATAGCGCAGTATTTCCTCCAGGAAAAAGTCTTATAAAAGAAGAAAACAAATCCGTATATTCCGAACATCAGCGAGAAATCAATAAAAATAGGTCATTTGGCGTTAACTTTTGAGGAGTAATCAACGTTAAAATTTGCAAATACAAATGCGACTGGAATAAAGAAAGTCAAGAAGTACAGAATAGGTGATATACGGACTGGATTAATTCACAGAACAAACATTGAAAGAAATGTATGACCATCAATTGGCTTGGCTTGGTACTGAAAGGATTAACGGCGTTCTAGGTAATCTTACGGCAGTGGCAAACGAAGACACATCGTGGCGGACACAATGTTGCTCATGATGTTTTCTTGGGCGAGCAAATGAGCGAAAAACCTTTGTCGCGGATACATAATGTTTCTGAAAGAAATCAGAAACATTTTTTTGCATCTGACACGGATTTTGCGTCCGCAAAATATGTTGCGTGCGCGGGCAAACAGGGAAACATTTGTGTCGGTCACATTGTGTCCTCGTTTGCCACCATCTTTAGTTAGCAGACTCTGCTAGTTGCATTTAAAACTCGGAGTCGAAGCCCGACAAACGCCTCACATGATCGTCTATCAACTTTATTGGTCTCAAAATTTTACATATGTAATATAATAAGGTGATGATGATATGAATAAAGAAAAAGGACCAAATAGAAATTGTGCAAACAGGAAATTAAAGTTACCCATGCGAGACGCAACCTTAAAACCCCTAAAAGTAGTAAAATTTATCGCGGGTCTCATAGGGCCTTGATCAGCTACACAGATAAGAGTGACTCTTTGTTCACTGCAAAAGGCGTTTTAAAATTCCTACCAGAGGTAGACGAAGAAGCTACTGCAAAAGCGCAGTGATCTCGGCACAGGTGCGGCAGAGCTTTTATACCAAACAAACACGTTTATTAAGACTGAAAAAGACCGATCGGACCGTGGGAACCGATCAAAATATCGCTTACACCTGTCTCACGGGCATCATTCCAAACAAAGACGGCAAACATTCGAAGCGCTGACACGTGTCGCGGTTAACAGCCACACGTGTGCGATGAAATGATCAAGTGTTTGAAAACACGATCGCGAACGCGCGAACAATGGTCGCGTGCTCGGTGATTTGTTCCAGGTATAAACAACCCGTGGGAAAGACGAGATTTCAGGCGAAATCGCAGCTAGGCTCCTTATGGGGAGAATAAACAAAAACTGTTGCGGGTCACTTTATACAAGTACCGCACAAAACATGCGCGGGATACACTTTATTGATTTCTGTTAAGGTTTGGTGCAGGTATTTCACGAGGCTGTTCAGTGTGTGACCACAAAGGAAAGGGAATGTGCGCGACAGTCAAATGTCAAAAATATGCGTGTTTCTATTTAGGCACTTCTTCGACATTAACCCCTCACCGAAAACTCGATTTTCCGAGAAATACTACACGAAAGAAAGGAAATTTCATGAACACTAATTTCAAGTAAAATTAGATTAGGAAGCTAAGCTTATTTGCACTTTATGAAGGTAATTTGTTTGGCCGAGCAAATGGAGCCACGCGTTACCCATTTCCTGAACAAGCGGTAGTCGATAGTCTCGATAACCACCGATTCTGCAACCAAAACACCGATCTCGCTCTTATCTTTGTTATATCTTGCTACAGCGTTTTTCGCATCAAATTTAGCTGCCCTCGAATTTTACCAAAGAAGCAATACAAGAGTACGATATTTTTCCCACGGTTTGCGCATTGAAATGTGTAACACCTAGTTTCCACTTTTGTGCCGCACATGTTCGTTGAAAGGAAAGTCGTTATTATGGCACGCAGATCAATGGCGCGCCACCTGAAAATTATATCATGGCGACGCGGCCGCGAAAAAGCCAAGTGCTTGCTAGCTTTTGCGGGTATATTGATTCTCGAAGGCGCTAAAACGAGATTGGATCAAGAAAAACAAGTACCACAGGTGGTCACGCACCTGCCACGCGAATAAAGAGTACACAATACCGCACGTGGCGTTAATTGCAATTGAGAAAACCTAATTAACCCGTTCGAGCTCCGATCAAACATTCGAGGGGTTTAATTATGCTCGTTTTAATTATGCCTGCGAGTCAAAAGGGAAAGAAACTTCTTACCATTATAGAAAACACGCTTCCAAGTGTAAAAGAGTTGAAGTTGCTCAATTGAACGTTTATTAAATGCTGGAAATGTGTCTTTCCGTTCCGCTTTCTTTTATACAAAACGACGGTTTCGCAGTTGCAAAGTGAGATACGTCTTTTTGTTTTGGCTTTGTGTCGAATTTTTTTCACTAAAACAAAGTGAAATTGAACATATTCTTTTGTGTGTAAGACAAGCTGTGTGTCTGCGTTTTGAGCAGTAAGTAAACTGATCGTGGTTTTGTGTTGCTGATTGATGGGGCCGTTTTGAAGTTTTCTCTTATAACCTGCTACATCAGCTCTGGGAATAAAAACAAGAGCAGGAAAACAGGTAAGAGTTGTGCACTATTTGCATGACCAATAACAGATCTCTTTCCTGAAAAACGCTGACACTTCCACCGATAGAAGCACTCGTCGGGCTAAAAAGTTGTCTCTCTGAGTAACGAAGCAAATTAACAAAACGAAGTTAATTTCCGAGTAAACGGCATGCATTCGATTTAAGATGTACAAGGAATGACACCCCGTTAACAAGCGACGCGTTTTTATTCCAACTCAAAGGCAACTCAGTGCTTTCTCAAAATTGACCACTTTGTGATATCAGCTTTAGTGCGAAGTCAGAGGAAAGTGTTAAGTTATTTTGCGTGCGTGTCATGAATATTGTTAAGTTCCGGAAAATTAGAATAATCATTATTAACTTGTAGCGCACGCCGTGCCGATATCAGCGCCGAAACTTTTGCAGCGCGTTTGTGGTGAAATTGACACAGGGTTTAGATACAACGCGGATGAAATGGCTATCCGGTTTTCCTTTTTTTCTGAATCAATCAACTGGTCATTTGTCAATAGTTGATGATTAAGGATAGCGTATTACTTTAACGAGTTTAAAACAAGTCACAGCTGAACTTAAAAATAATAAATGAAAGTAGAAGGAACCCAATAAAAAACTCCACAACATGATTGAAATAGCAAGCTCCTTGCGTGATAAAGATCTAATTTCTCCGTTCAATATCAATACACTATCAACCTGAGTGGTGAGGAGAATTACGAAAACAATCAATGGAAATATGTAAAAGGAAATATGGAGGTCAGGGTTAAAGGGGAATTGAGATTTGAGGCTGAAAAATCGTGTCGTTTTTCCTGTCAGTCATTTCTACCATTTTAAATAGCTTACAAGTTCATTTGACCAATGACCAATACTCGACACATGAATCACGTAGCAAAATTTTCGGCCAAATTTTAACAAGATTACTGCGACTGTGTTTAAACCTGACAGTTCTTGTGATAAAAGAAAAAAAAACACGAAAAATACTTTGTATAGGTCGGTTACGCTTTGCGAGCCGTCAAGGACCCTTAAAACACTACCGCATGCTTGTGACATGTGCAAGCGTTAAAAAATAGCATTTCAGCGCATAGCTCCAGGCTAAATTGTATTTATTTAGCATAAAAATACATCGCGCTCTTGTTTTTGATGTTTAATTGGCAAAAATACACAACGTAGATATAAACGTGAGGCACTTAAATGGATAGTTGTATCTCTCTATCGGGGATACCAGAAGCTGACTAGCCAAGGAACTTGGAATTCGTTCCATGCGGACAGTGGAAACCTTACAAGAATCTAACCCTTTCAACTCTCAGATTGTGTGGTTCTAACTTTTAAGCGCGTGGAGGAAAACGAGTGTGTGATCCTTCAACTGAAACCCATCGAGCAGCACTTTTACTATTTTCGATTTTAACTTCGAATTCTTAGGAGTGGGAGTGTTTATTGCAAGGCGTACTGAAGTTGTCACTTTTAGAGTAGGACGTATTGTACCGTTGAAAATCGGCGAAATGTTAGTTTTACATCGCTTGGAGCCAATCCAACAGAAACTTAGTCTGGAAGGCGGAGAAATTTAAGTGGCCACTTTTACTCGGCGGTAAATTGCTCGTGCTGTGGGTGGCTCTCAAACTTCTGGGAAGTTAAGTAAACCAACTGAAAGACACCAAACCCAATCAAAAGCTACAAGGCGAATTAAAACATTGCGAAACATTTCGTTGAAATATCCAGCAAGTTCACTAACTAGAATATAAATTAAGTCAGTATAGAGTAAATTAAACCTTTTTATCACAGAAGCAACAGAATGTGTTGTTTTGAAAATCTTGGAGTCGATTTTACGATGAAAGGCACCTGTTATTAGCTTTTTTATGTCGTGCTTCATGTCAACAGCTTTGATTCTAAACGGTGAAGCGAATAAATGGTTTCTGTGTCATTCACTCTTTGTTCTGAATTAACACCCGCAGAATACTGAATACAGAGGAGAAACAGGTGAATTGAAACAACAGACTCCCTGGCGAGTAAAAAGTTCAGAAAACTTGTTCAATTTTGCGCGCAACTTCTCGTAGAAAAAATGTTCAAAATTGCATTGTCGGCGAATTTTACAACATAAAGCTGGTATATTTAAATACTTTTAAGCTTTCAAAGACGTAACATTTCAAGTGTTTCTATTTTAGCGACATTTTTGCGCACTTTGGCCTATTAATATGATCAGCTTCGAGCTCGTATTGGTATTTTCCAGCCGTCACTTCTTATGAAGTACAGCATGATTGATGTAGCTGGGTATGTCTCAATTTTTTTGTTTCTAAATTTTTCCAAAGTCTGACATGATCTATTTGCTTTTAAACACTGTTAAGCCGCAAGTACGCATCAAGTGATCTTTAGTCCGTGTGTGAACCGACGCATGTCAAAACACACTTATTATTATCAACGGCTTTTGCGGGCCTGTTGTGAATGCACGTTTTAACGACACCGCATTTAAATAAGAAAAGTGTCTTGAACTTGCTATTTACTGGAGCGTAACTTTGAAGACCCCAGAGCGTCGTGGATAAAGACTCTGCCTTTGTTTTGTGACAGGTTGAGAAAAATCGCCGCCTTAATGCCTAAAGCAGCGTCTGCATATCGTTAAGCAGTGCACCCTTTGTCTACTGCGGCAACGAAATCGAACCGAAAGCAAGTCCGTTGCTAAAATTTTCACCTCGCTTCTCGAGGACCGTTTGGGTAGAAGCCGAAGGGTTTCTTTGAAGGGCTTGCCTTGGAACAACACTAGATAGGCCAGTGTGGAGGGGAAGCAAATTTTACGGCAAATTTACAGCGCTTAAAGATCCCGAAAGTTGCGATATTGGTCGCTTGAAGCTGGTGCAAGGTATAGTACAATTTTCTTGTTAGATTCACCGGGCACACTTTGTTACTTATTGTTGTGCTCAGCGCTTTCGCAGTCACGTTCGATGTTTAGTGCCAGGAATTTTCGACAGAGAAATTTATTTAGCTGTGTAAATCACTTGTAACACTCTTTTTTGTCTTTGAATACTGTGTTAAGTCTCACGCTGACACGGTTAAATCGAATCATAGATTACTGATTTTAGCCATGTAGGATTCGCGCGGACATGAAGCAAAAATCGCGACATCAATGATCATATACTCTTTAAAATGAAAGTGCTTAAGTCGGCGTGGGAAGACCAAACTGTTTACTCAAATATCTTCCGTGTACTTTAATTATTGAGCTCTATTCTCACACATTTACTTTGATCTTTTTTTGCATTTGGACATGAAATTATCACCGTTGTTTTCGGAAGCTTCCTGCAACGAAACTACCACCATAATTAACTTCGATTTTGATGTGTTACGAATAAAAACCCAGCCAAGAATCACTGATAGCAATTTTCCCACACTAATGCAACAATATTTACAAGTAAAAATCATAAATATTCCTAGGTTCACCGCATTTCGTAGGCAGCGAGGCATGAAGACGAAGGGTACACAATAGAAACTTTTTAAACAAATTTGCGCTGTCGACTAAACGGTTAAGCACAGTAGTAGTTATAATAATTTCGAGCAGTGTGTATGCCATGTCGAGCATGTATTGCTTTTGTTTTTAAACATTTGATTTTGAATCAAGAATCTAACTTTGCAACAACAGATCCAGAGCAAAGTAAAACAAATCTGAAAGTCGTGCTTGCCATTTTTAATCTCACGGTGTTAATGTAAAAGTGCTTCTTGTCGTATGTTTTTTCGAAATCAATTTCTTCTTACTTTCCGGTAAAATGTGATTCTGTATGGCAAAATATCTAAACTTTCTGCTACGGTCCTCCCAAAACTTTTTAATTCGAGTCGGGCTATTGTAAAGGATCATGAAATCATGTAAACATAGATGTAGATTGGAGTAGCAATCTATTAAGTGATCTTTTCAACTTAAAAACAAGTGAATGGAAACATTGAATAGTGTAAATCTGTAGTGGAAAGCAACATACTCCAGAATATTTAAATATTGCTCTTATTTTAGATTTGCGTGTTGTTTATGTACTATTCAAGAAAAAAGCCACTGAAATGAATCCGAAATAGAACACAATGCCAATTTCATGCTAAATGGTCGAGTTTCATCAAAATGAGTACAGATTTTTACGAAGTTAAAAGTTAGTTTAGTATTTGGAGGTAAAACTAGTTTTTTTTTCACTTTCATGAAATAATGTTGAAGCCTTATTCTGGATCGATTGAAATTAAGTAACACATATTGTACGCTGCGGTAATTTGCATAAATTTGTTGACTCTCCACTTATTTCCTCTCTCTCTCTATGCTTTTATGGCCCATATTTCCTGTGCAAGAGGTAGAAATTAGATTTGAAGTCTGGCGCCGGAAACTCGTTTGTATGACATATTTCCCAGACTCCATGGCGTAGTATTGTCCGCTTTTTGGCGTGTATTGAAAATTCGATTTCCATATATTATTGGCTGGCAGTTTTGGCGTGGCTCTAAAATGTGGGTAATTTGGCCATTGAAGCTCTTGCTTGCTTGCTAGCTGATTCCCTCTAGAAATTTCCAGTTAGGCCTCACTGGGTTTCACAGTTGCTGCATGAATGGAAAACATAACAAGCCCATGTACTCTGGTCAACTGTGACATTTGCAAGAATTTTACAAAGGCCAAATAAGTCTGCAGCTGTGAATTTTTTTGGAGTGAGTATTATAATCACGCACATCGCACGTCAGTTAAAAACGCAAAGCAGGTAAGCTGTTTAATAGTTTTCGGAGAACAGCTTATTTCAATTTGCTCTAGCTAAACGTTTCTAACTGAATGCAAAATTGTATTTCCATTAGTTACACGCGCAAAAGTAGTAGATTGACCAATCTTTTTGGCTACTTTTTTCTCGGCGTCTGAACTACATATTACCTAATGTAAACACAAAAATCTATTCGAGGTCATAGGTTTTCCATTAGCTGCTTTAAGCCACCATTTGCATCTGTTTCTAGTTGCTAATTCACTGCTCACTTCTGCCGAGCCTTGAAAACGATACATTCTCTTCGGTGGCTTTCATCTGCACTTGGGTCATTTAGAGCTGCTCAATACCAAAAAATAAACATATATTAAGAAACACACCGTCACTAAAAGCTTTTCCTGTTCGCACCGCGAACTTTTAAAAAAACCCAGTGCACTATCAACAAGTGATATTTGTATGAAGGAGTTTTCTCTTCACGGCGCCATCTTGTCTCAGGCGTGCTTGTTATAATTACTTACATTTATTAACCATGATTGCTTTTTGGCCGTTTTTCCTACCGTTGAGTGAAACGCATTTGAGTAGGACGCCATTTTAAGGAGTTGTTTATTATAGCGGCTGATCTGCAGCTCCTTTTATGAAGCATAAAGTTAATTATTACGTACTCAGGGAAAAACAAGCTTTTCTCATAACGCTGCTTTCCCGCCAAAATACTAAAATTGAAATTTTAAGTTCGTCGTTACGAGCACAATTACGCAGCTGTGGGAATTTCCTAACAGAAACGAGATACTTTTAATTTTTTATCTTTACAAAGGAAGCGATGTAGTTTACGATTTACCATGGATAATGTAAAAGGTAATTTTGACGGAAATATCAAAATTTGAAGACTGTAACTAAGATCTTGAAACAGTATTAGTCGGAAAAAGAATTATTCTGGTTAATTCTAATGTTTCATTGTTTGCTGGCAGAACGAATGATATGATTTTCCCGAGAAAACTAACCTTTTTTTTCTTTGAATTTTATGAAGAAAAATGGTATGCTGCATTAAGTCATTTTACAAAATGATATTGAAATATAAAGGAAACTTTAAAACAATAGCAACTGTACAAGGTGGGAAAACATCAAAGAGTCATCTATGACGTGGCATGCCGATCGCAGCAGTTAAAATAAATAGCACTATCTGATATGAGTTTTAACCCAATCGCTATTGCTTAGGAAAGATATATGACATATATCCACTGAATTTTGATACATTGCAAGAGCCAATCGCAGGAAAACGCGAATGGCACTGGCCAATCAAGAATGGATGAAAATTGGTGTGTACTGACGGCCAATAACAAAAGAAATAGCACGAGAGGCTCAGTTTATATTTTAATTACCCATAACAGAAAAATGTGGTACTGATATCTCTTGTGTAAGTTTAGTTTTAAGCTGATGGCCCCAGGCAGTGTGGTTTTGGCCTTTCTCTTTAGCTGTCAGTTGTTTTGTTATATTATCCTTCAATTGGCTTTTAATTTTAGCTTTTAGCTTTCCGTTGGCCATTTTTATTTTAGCTTTCAATTGGCTTTTACTAGTAATTTTAGTTTCAGTTGGCTTTTTGTTTATGCATTCAATTGGCTTTTTAGAGTTCAGTTGGCTATTTATTTTAGCTTTCAATGGGCTTTGACTTGTAATTTTAGCTTTCGGTTGTTTTCTTATTCATGTCTTAACTTTCAGGAAGCTTTTTATTTTACTTTCAGCTAGCGTTAAGGCTTTCAGTTGGCTTTTTATTTTAACGTTCAGCTGGCTTTTTAGTTGGCTATTATATTTTGGCTTTCAGATTTCGTCTTTCTGAGTTGTCTAAATGAAAAAAAATGAAATGAAAACTAATTTCTTTCATATGGTTTTGACTTTTTCTATTTGCCACTATTTATAGGTTTCCTTTGAGTAAGCCACCCAAAACGGAAAGTTCTTTAGAGCTTTCCATCTCCTGCCTAATTTTCATGAGTGTTTCATCAGGTCTGAATGGTGTGCTCCATTGTAATAATCTTACTCGTTTCCTTTTAAGACCGATATAAATAATGTTATTGTACTCTCCCAGGCAGTATCGCGTCTTTCCTGTTTTGAAGTGAATTATGTCTCTGTTTTTAATGCTTGTTTTGTTTTATTCAATTTCGGAAATGGCCACTGGGTTGAATAACTAAATTCAAACAAAAGCCACGGACTCTGTTATCACCCCGATCACATAAATGAGCTATTCTTGGCTCGACCATCCTACTTGTTTATAAAATTGATTTTTTTCTTTTAACTGATAATGTTAAATTAAGCATTCTAATGTACGCGTAGCATTTTTATCGATACGTAACAAGCTTTTGCCGATTCTGCTTATTCTATTTCAACGTCGAAATATGCATAGTCGCCGCGGTATGTTAAAACAATTTGAACAGATCTTTTTGATGCCATTGTGATTATGCGAGACAAATTTAAACAATTTAGGCGCTGCCTTTCAAACATCTCATGACTGATTTCAGGAAATAAGGAATATAAATAAATATATTGCATCGCTATCTGCAAAACAGATACACAAGGCCAAACGGCTACAGTTCATCGGTTTATCGCAAGTATTGTGAAAATGTAATTTTACCTGCAATCCGTTAACATTGTTTTGAATACAATCTTCTGAAATTTGTCACCTGGAAATACGAAAGGATTGCAGTGACAATGTCTCCCATTCAGTACTCAGTAAAATTACTCTCGCGTATGAACGAGTCTCTAGAAAACCACAAGTCGCCCGGGATGTATATCACTGCAATGGCTTCCTTCTGTTTCCAGGGTAGGCGAAACCGCAACATTGTTGCTTCTAGAATAACAAACCAAAGCAACTTGCAACTCAAAGCTTTTGTCATAAATATTGATTGAGTTTAGTCGTCGTTCGCGTGTTAACAGTCCGACAAGCGCTTATCTTGTTGATCTCACACACAAAAAAAACCTGACTTGGTAAGTGGATGGCTATTTGTGCGTGGTGTAGCACAAGAGGTTTAGAAATTACCGTTTAAAGTTTAACGTTACCAGTTACATTCCGTCAGCCGATTATAAATAACGGGGTTATTTATAACTCGAATTCTAACAATGTTATATCGAGCAGCTGTTTAAGAGACAACAATAATTTAATCAGAGTTTCAGTTTTTCCGCAAACCCCGTCTACCACATGATTACAGAAAATCAAAACTCTCGAAATCAAAATATTGTAGGTGCCAAATGGCGGGTCATTTTTTTCTTTTCTGTTGGTATTGAGAAGATGAACAAAATAATGCGACGCCTATCATGATATTATTGCTTTGCTTTACACTTGGCTAAGAATGACGCAAAAATATTTTCCCGAATTGAAACGGAGAACTTAGCACTTGTATCAATGCTAAACTGCTAGATCACACCAACTTTGATTTAGACACGAAAAAAATTATGCATTAAAACTTCAGCGCTGTTATTTAATTTGGCGTGCTTCGATATTTATATATATCTACCAAAAATATCTACACTATTCTTTGCAGAGATCTTGATAATTCAGTTAAGAATTTTGGGCAGGGTTGCGGCGAATTGGGTAGAAATTAGTTTGTTAACCAATCGATCCACCACAGACATCTCGCTGAAAGTGCATTCGCACGCGCGCATGTGTTTGAACAACTACAGGAAGTGCATTGTGTACTGTAATTAAATAGCTACAGTTTCAAGTACTAGCCCATGTTGATACCAAACTTTGATCGTTTTTGGCGTTTACTTTGAGTTACAATAGCTTTTCCGGTTTGGTAAAATACTTCTTGAGTCAAGGCAACTAAAATCTTGGCCGAACCAAGTCTGCGTTTTTTCCACACGAAACATTCCTTAGTAACTTTCGTATGATTCACAAAAGCGTCATAAAATTGATTTATAAGGTATATTTTTTGCGGATAAAAGACTGGATTTGGGCGACACCCTGATAGTGTGCAAATGTTAATAGTTATTAATGTTCAGCCAGTAGTTTTTTGTACATTGTAGAAAATTACTTTTTACAGTGGAAATAGTAACAAGGTAAAATTATATTTACTGAACCATCTGTGCACGCTAAAAATTTGGCGTTGTGTTTAACGGCATATTTTTTTCGTTTTCACGTAAATTATTATAATTGTTACCTTTAATCTGGTAAGTTTCTAAAAAGAAAAAAAGAGGGCAGATTTACTTTTTTCAAATTTCTGCACCAAATGCTGCTACTTAATTATTACACTGAAAGTTAGTTACAAGTTTTTTTTTTTTTAATCTGGATCCCTGGCGATTGTTTTTGAAAACGGGCTTGTATTATAATTAAATCGCTCTTGGAACATCTTGGGAGTAAATTGAATTCGGAGATCGCAGATAAGAAAGGACAATTCGATTTACTCAAGGGACTTTAGCCGATGTAGATGGAAATGTCCTTCCTTGTACAATTAAAACAGCCTGAACGTAATTAATTTTGCACTTCCAAATGTAAACTTTGACCGACCTTTCGGCCATGTTGGCGCGAAATGTTTGCATTTTCCCGCGAAAGACAATCGAAGCATCATACATCAACAACAATGTATTGTTGACAATGTGTAAACATTCGCAGCCTGTAAAGTGGCACCAGGGCTTCTTTCAATCAAATCTGCGCTGTTTTTGCATAGCTAATGCGACGCGTTTATTAAGTGCATAGACGCGACGAAATCTTGACCGATTTTTGTTCGGTTGATCTTCGAACGAAGCGCAAACGTGGAATTCACGGGAAAGGTTCGCGCCACGCGACGCATGGCTGAATTTCAAGGTTAGCGTAGCCAAATTCGTTTCCGTTGCAGAAGATTATTAAATTCCTTGTAAAGAAGTATCGCAGCCAAGGAAACAGCGTTGTAATCACACTTCATTTGACCTGCATCTGCACTAGGGGCAAGGCTAAGGAACATCTGCCAGTTACGCAGAGTCAAGTTTCATAGCTTTGATTACACTGTGGTCGTCTGACGCAGGGGTTTTATCAGTCTAAAAACACGTATCCGAACCTTATGTTTTTTACAGGAAACCTTGAATGAATTTGACAGTGTACCCGACCCTGCGCCTGTTGTTACAGGAGAACAAAGCGGTGAAATTTGGATTGTGAACTTGGGAGCTGTCATTTGGGAAATCGGTGAGTTGTTCAATATTGCGGTGCGCTTTTCACAAGGTACAGAAAGACCCTAAATTGCACTGCCTTTTCGCGGAACAAGATTTAAACTAAAAAGTATACATTGTTGCGGTCGTGAACTTCATAACAGTTCATTCTTCTTGCAGAGTTTTTCATTCACAAAGCACAGCAAGAATAAATTGGTCTATTGATTACGCTTAACAACAAAGATTTCACCCAATATAAATTAGTACTCTTTAACAAGGAAGCCCATGGAAAGCGGTTTCAAACAACGCTGAAATTGTTCTAAGCCCGTTATTTCGAATTTTAACGGATCTTGCGAAGAATTACTGAGAACTTTCGATGTTGCCGGCGCTTATGAATATAAAGTAACGTTTATTGAAATTTTAACATGTACGGTTAATTTGTAAAATAAATAGATAAAGTCAAAGCGAAGTTTGCAAAGGAGACGAAGAGAAGCGAGGAGTAAATTCTTAAAAGCGATATGAAAGGTTTAAGGTTGTGTTGACAATGTGCAGAGCTTGGAAGGAGCTCAAGTTTGAAGTGTAAACCTCATCTAACACGAAGGATTTTTAAAATAGAGCATTCTAGGTTGTTCTAGGTTTGGAGGAAATCAACAATTTTTACTGCAATTGAGTTACCAGATGCCCTGATACAACACAACAAAACCCGGGCTTCGACGTGCTCGACATCACTGTTTAGAGAATTCGCTAATCAATTGAATTTATTTTATCAGCGGGAGAATTGTGCCACTTGCTTAAACACAGACTGCTATACGGAATCGACTATTACCTTTTAAACGTAATAAAAAGTTGCTTCATTAAATGCCCAACGAGATGGTTACGTAGAGTGATGTGATGAAAGATGGAATCTGCAAACTGCATCGCACTTAAACTCCTCAATCATTCAAGCTGCAAAACAACAGGCTATCCTAACGATGTACTGAAAAATCAAGATCGCATTTCTGGACAATTTTCTTTTTCAACCACAAAATAACCGTTGATTCAACTGGCTTCTTTCACTCCCAAGCTTACTTTAAACTTGCACTGATTCGCTCATCTCAAACCTAATCTTGCACAGCCAGGTCAAATTCTTGAATATTTGTTTTTTCAAAGCCAGAAGTCCACAGAAACCTAACACTGACAGGAAATAGAAACAAAGATGGGAGAAAGCTGGGCCTAAACTTGTCATCAACGAATATTAATTACTTTGAATTACAACTATCCCGCAAGAGGGGTAAAATGTTTATTTTGTCAAGGAGAGATTGCTGTTTTTGACCGCCTATTTCATAAATTACTCTACCAGCTCTCTATTGTTTATTATTCTAAACCGGGGAGGTTTTATTTTTGTCAATTTCAGTGCCATTTTGAGCTTAACCTTCAATAAGAAACCCATTTTAATGTGTGACGTGTTGATTCATGTAACGGTCGAAATTGGTCGATTTTTTTGCGGTAACGAAGGCCGGACTGAAAGAAAAATCGAGATCGCTGAATTTGTTTGTAAACTAGCGAAGACAGTTGCTAGTTTATCACATTGTTAGCTGTTCCCAACGAAATTAATTTTAAAATCTCCGTCGGTTAAACATCCGGTTGAAAGTGTATTTGAACAACATCGGTGAATAGCGTATTGAAACCGGCTAAATCACTAACGCATGAATGACCATGAAATAAAGAGTCTATATTTATCAATAATAGGTCTTGCCGCTTTCTTTAGCGTTTTCGCCATATCTTTTTATAGAAAATGGAGTTATCACTTTTCAATTCACCTATCTTAGATTTTTGATAAGGGCATCTCCGCTAAAAATAAATTAAAATACAGTATAAAAGGTCCGACTGATCGTCTCTATGAGGTTAAGTGGTAAACTTTGTGTTTTATAAAGGCTTATTCAGTTTTACGAGTTCGGCGAATGTTTGGGCTTTCACATGACCTTAAAATATTTAGTATAGGGAATTTCGTGTGCGGTTTACCAACTTTATTAGAGTGACTTTGACCAAACCGAACAAAAAATTCGTAGAAAAGCCGCAACTGAAACTGTTCGGTTTTGGAAAAAAATATACACCGTAGTACAAATATTTCCCATTTTCACTAGGTACTTTAGTAGGGGAGCGGGACGGCTGTACACAGGCTATAGATACTTGCGCGTATAGCGTTCATGTTTTCTTCTTTTTACTATTTGTTGCGAATCAGTGAAAACTGTTTCTATGCCGTTAGCCAACTTTCATGAGCCTAACAGGAAAGGAACACTAGCAAACAGATTTGGTTTAATGTCGAAAATCACTTTGACCTCAGGAAGGACTTACCAATTTAATTAACGGATAACTTGAAAATTGATGGTACAAAAAAACGGAAACGATTAAACAAAAGAAGGAATATAACGATCTTCATCTATAAGAGGGATTAGACAATTAAACGCAGGAAAACATGAGCAATACCTCGCGACGGACAACAGTACAATTCGGGAAAAGGAAATCTAGGAATGGACCAACGGAACTGAGATGCACTTGTAACACAGTATTTTTCGGAATTGAAAACATCAGTTGCGGTTTTTAGGCTCATGGCTCGTGTACGACGACCTGTAAAAGGCCGGTTTTTACATGGCAAAGAAAAAATGTTAAATACTCTTTTTGCGTCGATATTGACGAACTATAAAGTATTGGAAAGGCATAGAGAAGTGAACGAGGCTATAAAACTCATTTTAGAATTGACGACTTTATCATCCCACCCCCTCCCCCTAAGAGATAATTTGTTGATTTTAAAGGAACCAAACTCTTCTCAAAAAATAAAGAGAAAGGTATGAATAACAGTAACGGGAATTCGATGCCAGCGTTGCCGGAATAAAAGCTTGCGTTAAAAATATAATTCCATGTTCATAAACCGATTAAATCAAAAAGCTTAAAAAGAAGCAAAACCACAAAGGAAGTGGTTTAATAATTTAAGGAAAGGCAATGAAACAAATTTCCCATCATGTTGCGAAATAGCTCGGTGGAGGTCGCCAACAATTGTTTTATTTGCGTTTTTTTCTATTTTTGAACCGGGCATATTTCTCAGATTATTGAGAAAATTCTTGTGGTAGATAATTCGAGCCCACAAAGCCAATGTGTGTGTCCATTCTCCACCTCTTCCGCCGCCAACATCGTTGCCTGCAACCAACTGTAAAAAAACTTCTCTGACCACCTCATTTCAATTACTAGGAAATTAAATATTTCAACGAAAAGCCCAATCCAATCTGTAATACTGATAAATCTCCTTTTGGGGTAAACATATTAAGTTGTTAAAAAACCGCAAGCGACGTCGAATTTGATATTAAGCTGTACTATGGCGGTCTTGTAAGCGTAGTGTCGTGCGAACGTTTGACCAATAACTGCATGCCAGCATTGTTAAATCCTGACTACTCTGTAACGTTTGATGAGAAATTCAAGTCGACAGGCCTGGGAAAAAAAACTTTATCATCTCGACTAAACCATTTTAATTCAGAAAACTAAATTCCTTCATCAATAACAATTATGCAAAATACACAATAAGTAATCTAAAGTAAGAAAGTAACTAACTGTATGTTTTGTATGTTATAAATTTCAAAGTAATTATGTGGTTAAATTGAATACTCAGTGCAGAAAATTTTCATCCCGTTCGCATTGACGCAGAAATGTTAATCTTTGCCGAAAATCTGTCGGCACATCAAAAGAAGAAACGAACACAGGCAACACCATTACGCTCATATTTTTGCCAACTTGAGAAATACCTCACTGCATTGTTAATTACATAACTGAAATAAGGAAAGATCAATAGACCAAGCCGAAATGAAATGAATATAAAATATCAGATTAGAGAGGACGAAAACAAAAGCGTGGCAGTTTATTGCCAGTGTTTTGTTAGTAGTGACTTTAGGAACGATGGGAATTGGGCGTCTCCCTTCCATTTCAACGCTCACTCGCTTTTTAAGTATCCCTTACACCACAGGGGACATGTCCGCGTTGGAACATAAAAAAAAAATCGAGTGTTTGAAGTTGTGCTTGGATTTGTGGACGTTTCAAGATGACCTTTCAAGTGCCAAGGTGGACTACATGTAATTTCAGTAATTTCACTTAGCTCGCTACACACGTTGTGGCATGACACATAGCCTGCAGTCGCTCTTTCAATACGTTATGCTGCAAACCAAGATGACGATAAGTGAAACCTACGATCAGATAATGGCACGTTCTAGATCGTCTAGCCCTGAATTTATGGACGTCTAGAAGAAATTTCAGAAAAATTAAAAAAAATTCACTGACCAAATGCGAGATCTGTTATGCATTGCGTACGTTAGAGCTCAAAGTACTAATTCTTGAATGATACTAAAGTACTGTTGGTGGTCATATCTTTGTTTTAATTTTGGTTCGGAGAATTTGGTGGTTCACAAAAATCGTCGGATTTTTCGCTGTTCTCTTGTTCACTTGCCTTTTTTGATAAGCATTGGTATTTTACAGGTAAATTATCACCAGCCATGCTTTGGACTGGACCAAGCCAATTCTAAACGAAGATTTGAAGTTTTGTCGGCAGGCTCGAAAAGATCAAAGATGATCGCTGAAAAACTTATCAAGGATCGGCTTAAGATAAATTAAATAGAAACTGTAGATATTACAAGATACATTGAAAGAACAGTGTTACTACAACGTTTCAATCACGGACTTGGTGTACCAACTGAAGTAATACAAAGTTACATTAAGCACTAACGAGTAACAGTGGCGTTTCTGCGTCAGTTACTAAACTCAATTATATGAATTTTATCTGATATGCTGTTGCACTTTTCTCGAGAAATTTTTCAACTCTCATAAATCAGTGCTTATCTACTGTGTTTTGTCATTGCCTCAGGCTATTTAACAATTATTTCACGAGCGCACGTAGCGCCAAGTTGACTATAACGATCTCATATCCAACAAGCGCGAGTGGAATAATTTCTTTCTTAAAAAGACCCAAAGAATTTCAACATTTGAGCTCTCCGGCTGTTCTCGCTGACGCGTACACCTACCATATTTGTGGTCCATGGCCTGTAAGCCAATCAAAACTCAGGAATTGCAATATACCATGGCTAGTTTGATGTTATCACTATCAAACGTACTGCGAAATCCGTACCCAGGATTTTCTCGGTTTTTCACTGGCGTTCCACATTGGCCGTTAGCACCAATGTCATGCCAGGGAGTGGGACGAGGCTAACAAAACACACACATGATCGTAAAGCAACTAGCGAAAAAAAAGAGCAATGTAATCAGAGATCTCGCCAATCACAATAGAGTTCGAAGCAAACAAATTCAACTTGTGTCAAGCGCGGGAAAAATGTTGTAAGCTATAGCTTAAAGTCACGATTGGCTAGCTTGGTTTAGTTTCTGATTGGCTGAAATAACGGCATGTTCTCTTTGATCAAGCTCGTTAAAGCTATTAAAATGCAAGACGATTTTAATCAGGTAGTGATCATCAAATGCAAAACCGAACCAACACATAATTGTTTTCGACATTCAATCTATAATTCCGATAAAAATAATACCCAGAAAAGACATCCTTATCTCAGACAATATCTTCATTTCTTGAATAGATATAAATTCCAGTTGATGGCTAACATGCAGGTTAGGGAAATGAGACAATAGAAAGTTCTAATCACAGGCTGAGCCTTAAAAAACTCTTCTTCTGTTTGAAATAAGCCTCCTAGTACTTAAGTCTGAGTCCAGGTAGTTTTGATCGCTATCGACCAGAATGTTACTACACAAAAGGGGCTATTGTTAAACTTCAGACTTTTGAGCTCGTTTTCTGTCACGAATACTGTAACTTCTTGTTAAAGCAGAAACTAGGAGATGACCTATGGCTAGACCCACAAACAGTTTTCTAAACTATTAACAAAACAGCCACCCAAACGCTTAATGCGACGATTAAATCACAATAAGATACGAATGGAAGTTTATTGCTATATATAGGTATAAGTGAATGTTAACATGTTTATTCATCTGTTGTTTCTAGGCTTTCTTTAAAACGATTTTCGATGACGGTGAACTATTAAAGCTTTTGTAAAATGTTTACATATCACATCAGATGCCATTCATCTGTTGTTTGTAGACTTTCTTTAAAGAGTTCCGGTGAGGATAAACTAAAAATAAAAATAAAATTATAATTCCATAAAGTGTGGCTTAAGCGCTTTAAAGCCGTAACATCAAGAGGCGGACAAACCTTGGTGAGGTATGCAATACTGTTTTTTATCATTTCTTTGTTATTTTCTATTCTAGCGATAACGTTTTGTACAAGACCGTGTATTTATTCACCGACTGGTGTTGCCGTTGAGTCTGGGAATTTTCTGACAATAATAAAATCAGTTCAGTTTCAAAATGCGTAACATCAAGTGCTGCTTTGCAATAAATAAACCACAGATTAAACTGCCAAAAGAAAACTAATACACCGATAGGGATTAATGCTAGGCTTATTTCGAAAGATAAGTCTTTAAAAAGAGACTCAATAATCTTTAGTGACTGGCTGTTTCTGATCATATCAGGTAAGCCTTAGTTAAGGAATTCCCGTGTAGTCGTGGAGAAAGTTCTAAATCAACAACAGTGTTTACAAGTTGTAGAAAGGAGCGAAAAAGTGACTCTCTTAACCGGATCAAAAGCACAGATCTTAGTCGGATCCACTTGCGCTGTTCCATTAGTGTCCGATCCGTGTTTCTTCCGAAGGTGACGCCCGAGCTAATTTTGAAATTTGTCGTGTCCTGTAAAACTACTTTGTATTTGGTTTTACCAGAAAACTGCTTACTTTACTGATAACAAACTATTCGTTGAAAATGACATGTGGATAGAATTGAAAGTTAGTACTCTGCAGAAAACAGGTGTAATGTTAGCTATACATCACAGTCTAGCGGGGATATTTGAGGGCGTTGTGCCTTAAATCTTGAACATGTTTCGAACCTGGTTTCTTTGCGGTTAGGTTAATACATTAATTTACGCGCTAGTAAAGACTATCGATCAACAATCAATTAGAGCCTGAAGAAACGACATGCAATTTTAGCTTAAGTTCTCTGTGTTAAAACCAAGAACTTGATAATTTAACAGGTTTTCTTAAAGAATTTAAATTTCTAGACTTTTTAATCATGTTCGATCTCGTCGACGGATTAAACGATTGTGTGGTATAAGCTGACACGGGTTTGGCGCGCGCCATAGCTCTTTATAGGTAATCTTTTTCACGCATCTCAAAATGAGTACACTTCAGTGACGTTATCACAAAGATACGACACACGCCTCATGACGTCATCATGCACGTTGTTTGATTGTGATTGGGTTGCATGTAGTCAACTTCATATACTCTAATGTTAAATGTGCATATGTAATACGCGACTAAGCATAACTGTCGTGGTCGGATCTTGTGGGACGAAGGCGAGAGCCAAGAGGTTTTAAATGTGCAAGAACGATTCAAATTAAGGTTGGAAATAAGCTGCTAAATTCGGTTGCCCCTAGCATCCGACGCCGGTCAGTTAGCATTTCTTGTTATATATGCTATTCCACATAACCAAATGCATTTAGTGGCTCCGTTTATATAAAAAAAAATATTGGGCATTTTGCCCTCTCTCTTTCCTTGAAATGCCGTTAAAAAGGCGATTAGTGACACAAAGGGAACTCCCAAAATTAATGTGAGGACCCGAGTGCCGTGTAGCGTAAGGCAAGTAGATGTATACTCTTTTCAAGTGCCCTACGTTTATTGTCCCGTGAATTTAAAACACAAGCAGAAATCACAGGAATTTGCAGGAAGGCAGAGGCCTTTTCGTAACAAAAGTACACACTAAAATGTCATTTACTCAAAAGATATGTTCTCTTTTGCAAACCCAAAATATCTATTTGGTTGTGGTCCGTTTTCTGTACTCCAAAGCGAAAACGAAAATGAAAACAACGAAATACGTGCGAAGATACAAATGTATCTGTTTTTAGTTTTTAAGGTCATGTCCCCGGGCTACATATCAGCTCAAACAGCGAGGGCCTTCGAAAAGTTTCAAGTATTCTTTGGGTTGGGACTAAATCTTTCCATCTGGTAAAAAGGAAACTTATCCACAATTATATTGCCACCAAAAAGGCGCAGCTGATAATTCTCAAGAGCACGAAAAGAAAAAAAAATCAATGAGATCGTCCTTACAGTAGAATAACAAAACATCGAAAACAGGTCAATGCGGTCACTGCAGCAAGCTGTGACGAATTGTAAGCTAATTTGTTCCCCCACGCCAGGAGTATCAAATGGTTACATGCCTAACTTAACGGCAAAAACAACAACAATAGAAACTGCAACGCTATTACAGTTGCTTATGTTTGGTAACTTCAGCGATGCTGTGAAAACAAGAGTTATTTTGCCATGGTTACATATGTTTCCGGCAATTGGCCACCACATGTGCGCCATGAGTGAAAACCAAGTCAGTACAGCTAACTCGTATTGTATGTACCTTGTGGGATCGACTTGACTCCCGTTTACTAGTAGAATTTTCTCCGTGAAAATAACGCTAAACAGTTTTATCTGCCCACTAATACGAGACCAAGACAGGTGGAATCCTTCAGGTGGCCCAAGACACCTTCAAACAATATTTTTTTTCCAAAAAGGAATGCGCTAAGCCTTAAGGTGTTTTCGCCCCTTTTACAGCCGTGTGATTCTTGGCACGTCAATTAAATTTGACTGGATTTACTGCGCCGAGACGAGTAATAAATCAACTCAAGCGAGAATTAGATTCTTCTATTAAAAACTTTATTAAGATATGATAATCAGTAGTTAATTAGGTTAATTAAAACTCGCTTTTAATTTCAGTTTGTGGAACAATGTCTTGAAACCCACACATGGAGCAATACGAGCTACACACAATCGAACTCGACATTCAGCGTTTATCAGAAACACACCACACAGCGAGAGCAAAGATTTGTTTTGCCCTCAAAACGGCAAACCCCATCGCGTGCGGTTTCGCGCAAGACATCAGTGGATTTTGTTGTTTTAACTGATAACGATCGCAGATTAGAAGCAAGTTTAAGAAGATGATAACATCAGCACGAAACAAATAGCATAAACTGACAGTGAGACCAAAGTGTCAAAGTCATTTGATCGGCAGCTCGCTTCACCGCGCGCATTCTTGGCGCATGAATGTTTACAGTACCGTTTCTCGCTCTCTGGAAGCGTTGTGTTTCTTTTAAAGCAGTTACGATACAAGTTTTAAGTGTACCACAAGCACTCTTAAGGTTCTTCTATCAATATTAATTGTAATAAGCTCGACTTGCAAAATGATCGAAGAACTCATTACCAAATCATCTGACAGTACATCTTCGCCTAGTAAAAAGGGTTTGCTATAAAATTCAAGACTGTTTGAGAGCATTTAATCTTACAAAGAACCAAATAAAATACATTTTGTTTGACTTTGAAGACCGTAAAATTCTTTGACGTTTACATCTGCCTTAAAAATGTCAGAGCTAAATTCTAATAAACATGTTTCTGCAAACGTTTGTTACACTAACGATTGTCTCATGTGACTCGAAATGAACACTTTCGAAAAGTAGTCCTAAAGAACTTAATGCAAGAGTTTAGACAAGATTTTCGTCTCGTTAGCTTCTTGTTTTTGACATAATTACAGGCCTATCATGAGTATACGTGACTACAAAACAACGCTCTTAAAAATATCACTATTTGTGGCAAGATAAGGGCACAGAAAGGCCTATTTTGAGCGACAAGAACTAAGGCGTTGTGTGGCGTTCTACTATCTTGATAAACAGTTGACAACTTCAGCGGATAAATTGAAATTGTGGGCGGCAGGAAGAAATTGCTTTTGAGCCACATTACAGGCAGGCAATGGATAAATTTGTGGTATAAATGCAAAAGAACTAAGGCTGATACTTAACGTTAGCGCACAGTGCTGATTTGGCTTTTAATTCAAGGATTTAACGCTTCCGTGACAAAAACAGGTACGTTTTACAAAACGTCTGCAGCAGTTAGACACCCCTGACACATCTAAAGTTTGTGGAAGTGGAAAATTGTTGTCAATTTTCGGCAATTAAATTATCGCTTTATCTTCGCGAATCAGGCGCATCGCATCAGTTCGTGTTGTTTTTCCTGCAAAGAAAAACATTCGTCTTGTGAATGCTTTCAATATGGGGGTTTCGTTTATGCAATTTGTGACGATCGTATGTGTAACTGCTAGAACGAGTAATATAGCTTCTTTTGGGCCATGCGTAGAAGCAAGGTGTATAATACGGATAGCTCTGTAGACTGGATACTTCGTGTTTACCGGTATGTCGGACAATGTTCCACTGTGTATTAAACGCATATGTGTATCTGCAAATACTTAAGACCATAATGAGTGGGACAAAGGTCTCGAAGACAAGATTTTCGTGACGGAATTTTGTTTAAAGCTGCAGTTGGTTTTTCTAATAGATATAACTTTCTGTATAGAATCATTCTTTGATCGCAGCCATTAAGTCGCAGTTTTGGATAATCAACACTTGTTTGTTAAGGTATTTATGGCTTCATTCTCAGCTCGAACTAAATTTAGTAACTTTGCAAATTCACACCTGGGCTTACATCATGAAATACTCGAAAATTTCCTTAACGGCTTTTATTCAGTAAATGCTTTATTTAGCTGCCAGTTTTACTTTGAGTGCAAGTTTTTCTTTAGACGCAAAGTTCAAAAATTTGAAAACCTTGTTCCGGAAAACACAATGATTAAAGGAATGGGTAACGGCTACTAACACAGATTTTCATGCGGCTGTGCCACGTGAAAAAAAAGCCATTGCAAGGATGTTGTTGACAACGCGTAGCTTTGAAATAAGGGGGCACTGCATGCTGCACAAGGTTTTAAGCACTGCCGTTCGACTTTTCCCCGGGACTTCTCTTATCGGGGCAACCAAGACAACGAAAAAGCAATCACATAATGCAGAGCGAAACAGCGAATTTTAACTCCATTCCAAGATGAAACATCGTGTTGCACTGTAAACGTATTGGCTGAAAAACTGAAGTTGGAATTTGTTTCTTTCTTTTTGCAAGGTGGTTTGGTTTTCGTTTTGTACGTCGCTCCGGTTTTAGTTACCTGCATTGGTCGCGTTGCAATTTTTTGTTCGGTATTCATCGAACAGGGACGTTGCTAAGTGACACTGACGTGAAAGCTTTTGGAAGTGCTTGTGTTGTATTGATTGGTTAAAAGCTATTAAGAACCCATTACAACGCGTTATTAACATGGTTTGCTTCTCTAGTCTGCTCGTCTGACAGAACAACTGGATAGATCGCTGAATGTTGACTGGTGTTAGTCAACGAAGTCAACAATATTTGAATAAATTTGCAGTTCTTTTACACTGGTAAATCGTCAAAATTAACATTTTTCTTTCAAGTCCGGACCCAACTTCGAAATTAAAACTTTCTTTAATACATGTCGCGTTTTATTTTGTGCAACATAATACAAAAATTCATGTCTCTCGACAAAGATCTACAGCAATCACCAATCCATTAATTGTTTTTTTGAGCCGCCTTTTGCATTGTGAATAAAATATAAGTGTGACCATTTAAACAAAAGCTTACAAAGATCTCAATCTTGCAGGTATTCTTATTTTTTAATGATAATTCAAATGTTTCGGACTTTAAAAAAACCTAACTGAATAGACTCTTGTATTGTCGTTGAAGACAAGTTCGTCGCCATCGTTAATTATTTTCAGCTTTCTCGTGACAAAAGCACTGCTCTCTCGTCTGTTGGCGATATTGGCCTGGTGTAGGCAGCTGGCAGCAATTGCAAACTTATTGGCTTTGGGCGGTACCATATCCATGTCTCCCCTTAAAATAAACACAGCATTATACACTTGGGTGATAAATCTCGTATTTCACACTTGTATACTATGCTATCCAGGCATCACGGAAACGTGGATGCATTTATGGAGAGTGGTTTTGTGACATTTTTAAGTTACACCAAATAAAAGGAGTGACGGCGATCGAGAAACGCGCGCCTCTGGTTTCAAAATTCACCCAGCAGTCTTTTAGATCTGCTTATCAACTCGTTATCAGCTTGGTATGAGTTATTAACGTCACTCTTATTCCCTCATTATCTGTCATGAACTCACGCGATTGTCGTGGAGCAGTGCATTTAATAATTCGTTTCTCGTTTTGTTTGCAAACAGATCGCAACTCCACCTGAGGAAGCACGCAAGATGAAGGTAGTTCTGGTTGCTTTTGCGGTGCTCGTATCAATGAGTTCTTGCTTGGCGTTCGATTGTCCGAGACAATGTAGCTGTGGGGAGACGATTCGATGCAGAGTGAAAGATTTGACCATCTTGAAGAAAATATTACCTGCAAACATCACACGGCTGTAAGTAGACAAAACTTATTTGCGCGTATCGCTCAGTGCGATCGATCACAGTCTGATATGATATAATACGGATCAGGATGCACTGTGGCTTAGAACATCACTAATGCGGCGTAAATCGCCATCTAACACAACAGAATTTTGGAGGTTTTGGTTAATTTAAATGCAACATCTGGGTGGAGTTTATGTTTTTACTTCAGTTTGCTTGTTGGTGACGCTTGTCTGAAAATTTGAATGAAAAACAATTAGGAATAAATTATAGGAGGAAACGTCATAAAAGATAGGGCGTTTGCCTTTTTCTTCAGCTAGATTTCTCGAAGACTAAGAAAACCAAATTGAAGACTGTTGTTGCAGTTGAAAACTAAGAAAGAGTTTTTGTGTTGTATTTCCACGGCCAGGTCATCTTTTAAAACCTCGCAGATGTGACCTTATGAATAAACAGTCGAACCGAGACATTTTTTAATCTTTTTGATGTTTTACTAGGTCAGGACAGCGTCGGTGGGTGGTCAAACTTAAAACATATGTATGCTCAAGGCATATTATTAAAAACAAAAACTGTTTACACGGAAGAAACCCGAGCTGGCCCTTAATTAACTGAACTAACTCTTTGTAATCCGGAATTGAAAAAGAGGAAAAACATCCAAAGTTAGTAGGCAGAGCCGGTATAAAAAGCATAAATATACAGTCAGCTGTTGTCTCTTAGGATGTTTGGCCTGTTAAATGCCACTGATATTTCATTAGGTTAAAGAGAAAATCTAGAGCAAAGTTTTTATGCGACAAACAATGTTTCTACAAGCCATTTGTGGTCAAATTGTCAGCTCCGTTTTGATTATGGCAAAACCTTGGATGAAATTCAACATCGCAGACTGGCGAAGTTTTAATCCTGACTTTGAGTGTGGCCTGTTCAATGTTGATCTCGTCGAAGATTAACGTACTCTAGCAAACAAATAAACAAAGGAGATAACAGGCTTGATTTCTGCGACTGTTTATCCTACGTCTAACGAAAAGAGCACCATCGACAGTTCAATAATATTTTTACAAGACTGTTTATTTTAACTTCGCTCTTGCCTCTTGTTCGCTGAACTCAGCGAAACTTTGCACTAGGGAAGAAACACTTTGGTTCGTATTTTAAACAAACGTGGTCAATCATCAAAAGTCCTTGTTTGTATACTATAAATACAGAGACACTATATTTAGGATACATCAAGTCATGTATCTTCAAAACGTCTTCTGTCAATGCACTGAGCTAGATAAAACTGCGACAACTTGTTTTGCCAAGAGATCAAAATGACACGCGAAAAAAAAATCGCTTGTTTAAATGTCTGCGCTGTCTGTTTCAATACCTCGTCGTTTTAAATGCACCTAATGCTAGCATAATGGATTTAAAATCAGCACCACCAACGTTGAAAATAGTATTTGTTGAACTGACGAAAGAAATGAAACAAAAACTACAAAAATTCACTTCAAGAAGATCTCACGAAATTGCAGCTGAGTATCCCACGATTATCAACTTTCACTCAATTTTATGCGCGTTGCACATCGGAGGTCAAGGTAACTCGATAATTAGTCATTTTCGTTTTTTTCGATTGTCGGTTTTCTCTGGCGGATTCCCAGTATTGTACTGAAATACACCCTGTACTTGATCATGGTCCGATTAATTTGCTTGTTCTGTTCTTCTTGCAGTGATCTTTCGTCAGACGATATTAGCAAGATTCCCCCAGGAACGTTTGAAAACTTCACTTCACTTCGATACCTGTAAGTTGTAACACAATGCGTGCGTTTTGCTTTAATCCTGGTTCACCTTGCTTGATCATCAACATATCAAATTAATCTTTACAGGATTCTGCAAACTCTGTAAACTGTAGTTTAATTTTAGCATTTTGAGAGGCTCTTTTGACAGAAATCATTGAAAACACCTAAAGTAATCAGTTAGACTTACAGAACGGCATTTGCACAAATGCGAAAGTGAGAGGTTTCAGTTGTTGCGATCTTTTAAAATTTTGCAAATATAATGCTTGTTTTTGTTTCTTTTTTTACCCACAGCATGAAATTCCTTTCATGGAGTGTTCTATTTCTTTAGACTTCACAAATATACATAAACATTGAGTTATTTAGCTGTTCGTCTGCTGTATTTATTACTGTTGAAGGCATTCTTGGTGAAAGTGTTTACAACGTACCTTTATTTTGCATATTGCAGATCTCTAGCAAACAACTCTATCAGATTTCTCACACGGCAATCCTTCCGAGGACTTCGCAACCTACGAGAATTGTATGTACTGCTGATTCTTTAGTTATCTGTTACTATAAATGTGGTGTGCTCTTACTTTTCGACATTCGCATATGCTGGTTATCAGTCGTAGCAGTTACAAGGCATGAAACCTCTGATTACTAAAAATGATCGGCATATCTTTTCTCCTAATAATACACTAGGCATAATTTCTTGATGCAACATCAAATTCCCAGATATAAATCTGAATGGATGAAGTGATGTTGAACGTTGGGCCGTCGTCTCTTTTCTAATTGTTTTACTTTTTTCCTTACGCAGAAATCTAAAAAACAATGGGCAGCTCAAATTAGACAAAGACGTCTTCGAAAGTCTTCCCTCTCTACAGATAATTGGCTTGGATGGTAACAATCTGAAGAATCTTCCGGAGGGACTTCTGAACAGATCGCACACAGTTAATGTGTCTATCGACAGACAACAAGAAAACGTCCACTGCGACTTTTACAACAAACCCAGAGAGCAGTGTTTGGAAAGCAATTATCCTGTCTGCAGCGAGGCTATGGACATTAAAGAGGATGTTATAAAACTATCGCCTTTTCCTAAACATTCTTGCGTACTTGCAAGCTGTGAGAACAAGCAAAAGAAGAAGAAGGTAATTTGTGTCGCTTCGAAATCGTTTGCGAACAATACGTGTTGGCCAGGAATGATTGGGGATAACACGGGCGTCAAGCTGGCGTTGTGGACGTTCGGCCTCCTGGCTGTTGCTTCGAATCTTCTCGTTCTAGTGACTTTATTATGCAATAGTGAAGTTCGCCGAGCTCCTCTCTGCATTTTCGTCATGAATTTACTGTTAGGGAACATTCTAATTGGCACGCACATCGTCATAGTAACCGTGTCCGATACAGTTACATACGGGGACTCGTCTGAGTGCCACCAAGAACGATGGGAAGCCAAACTGTGTGTACCGCTGTTCATCATCAAGTACATTGGGCTCATGGTAGTTGTGCTGTCACTTGTCCTCGTCACCGTGGAGAGGTTTCTGGTTGTCATAGTGAAATCGCCACGTTACATTGACACGTGCAGAGCGGTGGGTTATGTGTTCGAGAGCTGGATATTCGCGACTATTGCAACAATTATTCTGTGGACTAAAGCGGGCAACTGGGGCTATCTTTGTTCCACGTTTGCCAGCGGTAAATCCTTCACGGACATCAACAAAGGCATTAATTTATTTCTCGTAGGCGTCTGTGTGGTGCTAATATGCCTGTACGTGTTTATGATATGTCGAACTAAACTTAAAGATCCCGTAGTTGCAGTTACTGTGGACTACAAAAACACAATCCGCTTGTTTCTTCTAGTGCTATCCACGTTTTTTGCCTGGGCAGTTCCGTACATGCTGTTGCTCTTCACAGTTCCTGGAATTATAACTGAAACAGACGCGATGCAGACGATGGCAATCTCGTTGTCTTTAAACGCTTGTTTACATACATTTCTTTACGCCTTCGATAATGACCATTTGGAGAATCTCTACAGCGCTTTGTCGTGCAGGAAAGAAGATCAAAACGAGGACAGCTTAAAAACTGACAAAAGCAAACAGGCCGAAAATGACTTAGAAATGGGCCCTTTGCCGACAAAGAAATCGCTTGAGTCATTATCGGCGGTCGAAGTGAAAAGTCCCCATGAAAAAGACACTTGTATAAGAGTTTTGCCAGTTACTGAGCTTAAACAAGGAGATCAGCAGCAAAGACGAGGTTCTGAACTCTCTAAAGCCGAAGGAGCTGTTATAATCACAAATAAATCTCCCACTAATTCTCGACACGAAGGGGCCATTGTTCTCTTGCACTCGGCTCCATCGTCACCGACCACTTCTACGAGGGGCGCTCGAGCACACGACGAAGGAGTAAGCGAGTGCGGCACGATTTCTTCCGACACCAACGTCACGTGGTTAAGCAGTGAGTGCCCAAGCGTGTCTCCAAGCTCGCCGAATGCGCTCTTGAAAATCAACGACGGGAATTCAACACTTTCTAGTGAGATTTCGTCGATTACACCCAGTAAATCACCGTCTAACGCGGGAAGTCTACAGCACCCCAAAAGGAGATGCAATTCTGTAGAAAGAGACGCAAAGAGACACGGCCTATCGAAGGGATGCAGGAGTACGTCACTGGACCAGTGCGATGGCGAGGAAATTAAGAATGAAATAAGCAAAGATGAAAATCAAAACACAAAGCGAGATCGGCGCATGAGCCCCGTACGCGATATCATTGTTCGGGTCCTTTCGCCAAAGGTTAAAAAGAGGCCGAAGACTCTCGATGGCGTTCCGACGCTCGACGACTCGAAAGCGGACTCGCGACCGCCTTATAAACGGACTAAATCGCTCTTAGAAGGAAAAGAGGCCGAAGATTTGAACGGTAACCGTGACAACAGAAGTCCGTTAAGACCTTTGTCGCCTGTGCGTCTGCGCAACAAAAAGCCCAAGGAACGTTCTAAGGATAAACGGAACGGCGTCTTAGTATTTCGCGCCGGGTCGGACGGATTAGAAATTCACGAAGACGTTACGTCACCAACTTCGTCAAGGTCCGCAATGTGTGCAAAACAAACAAAAACAGATGGACCCAGTTCCCCGAAGTCTGCTAATAAACCGACGGACTGGGAACGACTGGCGACTTTTTTAGTCATCAAACCAGTAGCTCCTAAATCTAAAATTAAGATAAATGACAAAGATAAAAAGAAAGCAAGGCATAGTCTCCCCGAGACGGCGCTAAAGGCCGCCCCAGAAAGGGTCAGGATTTATGAGAATCCAGCGATGAACTTAGAAAGCGAGCCTGTGTCGCCCACCTCTGAGCCCAGATGCACCTCACCCCAGTCTCCAACCAAACGACTAGCGAAGCTGGAGGAGGGTGATAAACTCACAGACTTGCCAACAGGACTGAAGCAGAAGAATCGTATTAGCACGGCTTCCACTGTATCGCGTGTGTCAAAATCAAGCTTGGAATGGGATCCTTCATGCGCTTATGAATACGGCGATGAGGAAGTCATGCCTCCGCCGCCTCCCCCACCCCCTCAACCAATCCCCGATCTACCCCCCACGCCTCAACCGAGTCCTGGGCCTGAAAGAAGGGCAGACTCCGCTGACCATGTGGAATGCGTTCAAGTGAGACTTGATCCAGCTAATCGATACAGCCTCGAGTGGGATCCGACTGGCGTGCAAATGAGGCTAAGTGTTATTTCCCAGGATTCTTCAGTAGACGGCAGTAAAAACACTTCCCCTTCACGACAGAAAACGGAACCAGAACCCGAATACGTATAAGGAAAGTTTATTGGAACAAGAAAGAAGTACAAGGTTCAATGACTGGTAATTTAATAATAGACCATGTTAGGGTTAAAACCAACGGAAAGGGGCGCTGCCATTTATTGTAAGGACGATTTTGCGAGGGTAAACACATAGCTAGCTTATTGAAAATCGAATAATTATGGTGTAACTGGGCAAGCTACTCTACAAATAATCCCGAATGACTAACGCTGGCGAGGATTAAAAAAATGAATTACAACTTTGACAAACGTGAACGGTCGCGTTTTCAACTTTGACTCGTGTACCTTTTGCATTCGCTTATTTTAATTTTTAAAGGTTGCATTGCTCAATTTCAAAAAACATTTCCAAATTGTTTAGTATTACGTACATATTCGGTGGCAGTTCTTCTTAAAATTTTCATACAAGTGTAATACAACAGCAATGTTGCTCTGTTCTTTGGCCGCTTACCATCTACCAGTTTCTAGTCCCTGGCGCCGCTCTAGTTTTGGGAAGATTAAATCGAGCCCTCCCGTTTCCGCACACAAAGCGGAAAGCGCGGGAATTTTTCGCGGTTCCGTGAAAAAGTGAAGGTGAAAATCGAACCTGGCCAATCACTGTCCTCTAAAGATCAGTGAAAACCAATTCTCTCAGGTCAGCCAGCACTGGTAAATAGTAAGCGGCTAAAGATCTTAATAAGTATTATTTTGAAATAGTGTAAGGTTCGCATCGTTCGTGTCAAAAGGAATATAAAAAAATTGTTTCTCTAAGAGAAATTTGTGTTTGATTCATAAGAATCGCTCGACATTTTTCAAATGGTTTATGTTACAACATAAAAAGTATTTGGAGTTTTCCACATGGATTGTCATTCCATTTGTAAAAGTAATTTATTATAATTCAGCCGTGTCAACAAGTCCTGTTTCCACTGAGAAACATTTCCTTCATCTCACGCGTCCAAATCCTAACCCGGAAATGACGGTTACACGGCGAAAGCCCTTGTTACATAAAAACCTCGGATTCGCGAGTGTTCGTGCAGTTAACTGATTTTTTAATAAGGATCAGAACTCTTAAGCTTGGTGACTTTAACGAGAATTTGGCAAAAACAGGACTTGTTCATCACGACTAAATTTAGTTAAATCACCACAGGCTCTTTTCAATACTTCACCTCCTCACAGCGAGCGTCAAGGTACAAAGTTTCGAAAATTTTCTTTTGGAAAAATTTCTTTCACAAACAGCACTACAGAAAAGTGCAGCTTACTATCTTTCATTTGAATGGTAAGGGTTAAAAATACTTGCTTTGCCGCAGTTTAAGATATTTTTGAGGTGGTCTTTCTTGAAACCGTTTCAGTTTTCCTCAAACTCGGCCACCTTTGTTCTGTTTTGGCTTATCGTTCCATCTTTGGCGTTTTCAACCTTATTAAGCCATCATTTCGTGACATGACACCTTTAGTATAGTTTTAAGGAGTGTGTAATTAAGAAAATAAGGGCATCATTGCTTCAGTTAAATCACAGCCTCTTCCGTTTGTAGAATTTCATATTCACTCGTTGCCGTTATGCGCAGGTAGTGCTTTCACCTGCCTCCCACCCACAGTTCCCGTTTGTAGTTTGAAATATTTTGTAAAGTATGACTTAACTTATGAAAAAGTGTGTGTTGTATATATTTAAAGCTGACAATTTTCAGACAAAGTGTTAAGTAATATATAAACATGCAGGAACTAACTAGAAGACTTATTTATATAATGAAGTTTAAAATAAAAACTTATACTTAAAAATATATCTCCATCGAAGGTTCTTGTCTTCGCAGTTATCCCATGCAAAACGTTCGCTTAAAGGAGGCGTGCCTATATATAGGTGAATAATTATTTTTTCAACAACTGAAGGAATTAACCTATTAGAGCGGTTTTCACTTGTGTCGAAATTCGCGTTTGCTTCATGATACACTTAGTGATTGGTTTAAAGGAGAAGTTCACTCCAGAATGGCCATTTATTTTCTTTACGCCAATAAAAAGGTTATACAAAAATATGTTATTCACCAAAATTTCAGCCTCCAACGAGCGCTAAATCCCTACGAAATCTTTCTCTAAAGTAGCCCAAAATTCGACAACTGAACGCCGCCATCTTGGAGCTAGTAATGTATGCGTGACGTCAAAGAGTTCAGCCTGAAGTTTAGCGGGAAAATCTAAATACTTCAAACTCCTTGTTTCTTTGAAGTGGCTTTTGTTTGTCAAAATGCCTGTCTGAAAGGAAAGAAAGGTGAAAGGTTTTTTTGTATCTCTTGAAGCTCTGTTTGAGAGACATGGAGCTGCACAACAGGCATTTTGACAAACAAAAGCCACTACAAAGAAACAAGGAGTTTCGAGTATTTAAATTTTCCCGCTAAACTTCAGGCTGAACTCTTTGACGTCACGCATACATTACTAGCTCCAAGATGGCGGCGTTCAGTTGTCGAATTTTGGGCTACTTTAGAGAAAGATTTCGTAGGGATTTAGCGCTCGTTGGGAGCTGAAATTTTGGTGAATAACATATTTTTGTAGAAACTTTTTATTGGCGTAAAGGAAATAAATGGCCATTCTGGAGTGAACTTCTCCTTTAAACACTCGCGCCACTCTCTCAGCCAATCCAAGGTAGAATCAAAATCAATCGTGCCTCGCTCGCGCAGGTTTTCCCGCGCTTCGTGCCGGCAACATGTATTCGTTCCGAGGTTTGATTGGTTAACTACATTGTTTGCGTCCTTTGTGATTACCCACAGTGATTCCTTTGGTTTTGGTTTTACGACAATCAATTGAAAACTGCTCTATATACACTTGACCAGTCGAGAGCACTGGTTTACAGAATATGTCCGTCAACCAAAGTTTTTGCAGTTAGCAGGTTGTCTTTTATTTTATTTAAAGACGAGACATGTTCATGTAGCGTACCATTCACTCCGGTCTTTTGCTTATGCAGCCAATCACATGGAAAAGCAAAACCATTCTTTCAGATTTCCCCACGCTTGCCAAAGATTTCTCGTTTTCCAGCAATTACCACCAATTACAGTTTTTCCCGCGCTTGTCAAAGGTTACGTGGTTTCCCGCGCTTTCCAAAAAGTTTCGTGTTTTCCGGTGCTTGGCACCAGTTACGTAGTTTCCCGCGCTTGCCAAGAGTGATGTGTTTTCCTGCGCATTGCCATCAGTTCCTTTTATTTCCGTTCGCGCTTGCCACAATCCGCTGTGATTCGTCCATTGTCCCGCCATAATGTCGTCTCTATGATGGACTTTCGCTTATTTAATTTACTTTTTTACGACAGTCCATAACTAAACAATAACCTGCTTGCCATCGAGCTCCTCACATACAGTTCATTTCGAAAACTTTCAAACAAGTGTCGAATCATCGCCAAAGAGGGCTTATCTCTTTACAATCTCTCAGTATTATAAATGAAGTTGCTCATGCTGTGTATTACATCTCAAATATAAATCTTGAACTCTGCAGAGGACCGCGACCCAGTGGAATGCCGGGAGACTCGTCTTGGACCCGAGGCTACAGTCACCTGATCTCGTTGCCATAGTAGCTCGGCCAAAGAGTTGAGAAACGGTGCAATTTCCTAAGAAAGGGGAACTCTCTATCATAAGCGAGTGAACTCTACACTTTTTATTGTTCCCTGAATGAAGTTCTTTTTATATCAAAGCAGGAGAACATTAATATTGGAGACTCCAGCGGTTGGATATCTGTTTTAGAGTTTTTAAAATTTATCGTTTTAAAAAGCATTGGTTTATTCGCATTGGTTTGTATTCTCGCTTCTGCTAGTGATTCCGATAATTTAAGCGGGATCAGAAGAAAATGGAAACGTTCTGATTCTTCTGACTCCGATTCCGTCGAGCTTATTACTCCGATTGTCGATTTTCAATCGGTCGTAAGCGCTCTTACGACTCCGAATACGTCCCGTACAATTTGCTGTTTTTGTTAATTATCTTCTAATCAAACGAAGTATTTACTTCTTTTGAATATAATTTGCATAATAGTCATAATAAGACGGCCGTTATTTGAAACAACACTGGATATTCAAAACTCTCAGCAACCTTTTTCAAATTTTTGTCAAAGTTAGCGAATTTCACGTTAAACGAACCTCCCTAGCTTTGACCAAAAAAAATTAGAATTTCCCTTACCAGATACTAAATTAAAAATTTCCTTACTTTTTCCTGAAGTGTGGCAACCCTGCCCGTTTTCATGCAAACTATTGCTTATTCCAACTTATGTTGTAGTTTTCTTTTTTCTTTTTGAACCATTATCCGATTTTCAGACCAGTTTTACAACGGCAAAGATCACGTAAACTTTAGCTGATCACTTACCATTACTCCTGAACGACCGTCCAAGCTTCGACCATCAACCAGCCGCTTTCCTGTGACATTTGCAATTCTCAGAACAGGAACTTGCCACTGTTCCTCAAACTCTCTTATTTCTTGCTCTGTGAAATCACTATTCAAGATTTGATCAAGTCTGTTTTAAGTTAAGGTAAAAGTCAAAACAAAAATTAAAATAAAAACTCGCCACAAAACAGTTAATATAAGCGCGTTTAGGCTTCAGAGGGCCTTGATAGTACATGTATATCAAACAGTCACGGATTTATACTTAATACATATTTACTAAAACAGACGTGTTAGTCGTTCCCAGTTCTTTTACATTTTTTCTTTAGAGTTGCTTGGGGACGAGTCCGGACATTTTTAAAGGGCATAGTCCGCGCGCGCGTCTTTCTGTGTTTGTCGTCCCGAGTTCAAATCCTCGGTCACGCTTTGTATATAGCCAACTGGTCTGCCTCCTGCCAGTTGGGATTTTTAATCATGTTACTTTCATTTAATATTATTTGTTTCCAATGTTTCAGTGGCATGCCTGCAAACTAGCTATCTCGAAGCTAAGTGCATGACCACTATAAACATTTATATTTATTTATTTTATTATAACATTTTTGTACCTGGCTTGAAATAAAACCTCACTGTTTTCACTGTATTTACCATCAGTGTACGTTTACACATTTAAAGACTGATCCGTACCATTACATCACAAAGTCTGATAACCTGTTGCCACCGAGGTTTTCAATTACAAAGAAAAAAAGGCATACCGTCGTGTACTTTAATAAATCGTAAAAGGATACCTAGTGGCCACAGCTATTTGCAAGATTTTGTCCTCTTGATCAAGAACACGGTTTATCTGAAGAGAAATTCATTTTCAATATTAGATACTTTTTAGGTTGCGGGTCCCTTCTTGATTTTTAGTGAAATAATCTGATTTGAACTTTTTGTTGTCGTTGTACATGTGGTAACTGAATTTGTAACAATGATATTTTTGAAATGAGTTATGCCTCTCCTCAAATTGTTTTATTCTCTTTAACAATAAGATTATGAGCACGAGATTTCTTTGAGGTGATAGTTATCACATCA
The DNA here is from genome assembly GCA_963693305.1 of Meandrina meandrites. Classification (NCBI taxonomy): domain Eukaryota; kingdom Metazoa; phylum Cnidaria; class Anthozoa; order Scleractinia; family Meandrinidae; genus Meandrina; species Meandrina meandrites. The sequence goes on from OY855906.1 coordinate 26,711,129, forward strand.
TAGAAATCGAGAGCAAATAATATATTTTTTTATGTACCTGATTTGGTAAGTCATCAAAACTTCCTCTGTGGAAAACAAGTTAAAATACATTCAGTAACATGGGAACGCAAATAATTTATCTTGAAATAGATTTTCATGGTCATTACTGAGTTCATAAATTTTCTTACAGTCATTCCTCTTCACAGGGTTGGCTAAGGGGGGTAACTACAAAGTAACACAGTATAGGAGAGACAAGGAGGGGGAGAGGGGGGGTACGATGTTGTATACAGAATTTAGATATTTTACGCGTTTGCTTGTTTAATTTAACTTCGAATTTCAAATGTATTGATATGACTATGCTTTTCTAAATTTGACAAATGCAACTTGGGGTAATCTGATTAATGGATATGTTCACTCAGTTGGTAGGGTTTTAAAGAGGTGTTGCATCCTAATGGTTAGTGCACTGGACATCAAATCAAGTGATGCAGTTTTGAGACCTAGTCGGGGTGCGTGCTTCGTGCTCCTGGGCAAACACCAGCCTGATCTGCCTCTAGGCTCAAATACACACTTATTAAATATCTATATTGGTGCAGTAACTGGTCTATCATGATTTCAAATTTACGGGCCATTATGGTTTGACAGCAAGCTACATGATCATGTTCATGTATCACATAATGTATAATTATTGACACTACATGTGTTATATATGTTGTGGTTTATATTTACTTTGGTTTAGAATTTAAAAAAACCTGGCAGTTTGATTTCAAATTCATTACCACAATCTGAAACAAAGGGAAATAAAGACCAATTTCTAACCAAAGGTAAATTTAATTGACAACATATTTTTATACAACCTCTCATCAGTTTATAAGTCAGACATGGAAAACATAGAGATATTATCACTGGATGATTTGATGTGGTTTAATTAGCTTTGCTGCTTGAACTTGGCCTGCAGCAATTATTATAGTAAAAAAAATAATATTTAATTACATTTATTATAAAATGGTTTGCCAAAAAGGTGGCACATGGATTACACTACCTGTCAGTGAACGAGAACAAGAACAGTGCTGCATCAGCTTTTTCTTTTAGAGCCTATAAAGCAATAATATTATATTAAATTAATTATATTATAACAAACGTAGCTTTAGTTCTAACAAATTCTTTAAAGTGCTACTATGATGAAATTCGCATGTTTTCTTTCGCAGCCGTTTTAAAATATTAACAAGTACTCTACATGAGAAGCAAAATGCCATTTACTGTTTTTCAATACCTCTTTTCGTTCCAGAGATATTCAAGTTTTTAAAATATGCAAATTAGCAAAGTAGTGTCGTCATACACTCAACCAAATTCTGATTAAATACTAAGAAAGTGATATCTCAGCCAATTTGTATTGAAAGTCTCTGATTCTTTGCAGTAACACTCTGCTAGTTGTGTTTCACAATATGTACTTGACAACTTGGTTACCATGGCAACATACTAGGTTCCAGATCCCCCAAATGCTTAACGCCTTTCTGGCCAATTCTGGCATTCTCCGTTAATATTTGTAAATAATGCTTTACATGCAAGATCTAGCAAGCATATCAATGGATTTGGCAGACGTCTTGCCTGGGTTTAATTTTTCCGAACTGAAAAATTCTGAAATATTAAAATAAAATTGATGGGGACCGGAAAAGAGTGAGTTGCCATGGTAACAAAATTTTATTATAGCTGTAGGTGTGTCACCTGAGGAACTATTAGTCTGCCAAGTTTCATTGGTCTCTGCAGAAAATTGACCGAGATAACTTAATTTTTGTATTTGACAAAAAATTGGGTTGAGTAGATGACGTCATCAGTTCCCTAATTTGCATATTTTACGATTTTTTTAAGCTTAAATATCTCTGGAACTAAAATAGATATTTGAAAACGGTAAACGGCATTTTTAATCTTTCATTTAATACTCTTTGAAACACCTAACATTGCAAGGGGTGAAAATTTGATCATAGTACCACTTTAAATAAGAGGGTGACCATAAATAGTTTTATCAATTTTTCCAAAACCAAAAGGACAGAACTTGAAAAAGTCAGGCTGACTTTTTCAAGTTGAGATCAAAAGCTCCCGATGGTATCACAGTGGTATCACTCTGTATTTAGCTGATCAGTACACTGGTGTAGTAATTTTAAGAAAACTTGACCGCTGTTAATAGGTTTCCAATGGTGTAAACATGTTTTTGGGCTGTTGAATTTTTGACGTTATGCTCGTGACAGTGCCCCTTTAATTGATAAATTTAAATTCAAACAGCTGATTAGTCTTTCTTAACATGTTAGCATTTAGCATACATGTAATTTATTGTAAAAAGTGTGAAGAAAAATAATACTGAAATATTGAAACGAAAATCATGTGAAATACTTAATTCTGGATGAATTCCAGGTACAACTTATTGCTTGTCAGCTGATTTAAATGTGGTTTGCTGCAGTTCTCAATGAGTTGAGTTAGACTGCTGCGTGCAATTTAGGACCAATCACTCACAGCTGCAAGTCACTTACTGTATCTTAAACAAATGACTTATTTTAATTAGCTGTTAATTACTGGTATTTGTTTTCCTTACTGGTAACAGATGATCATATTTCCTGATAGCATGTTCACCGCAGTCCCAGAACTGAAGCTTGAACATCACAACTTTTTGGTTCTCTTTCAGCTAAACAGCAACAAAATTATCAAAACACAAAATATCAATGTAGTAAGCATGTATCTATTGTCAGTAGTTTATTTCCTAAAATTTTACCAGTTTGATCTACTCGAGAAAAAAAATAACATTACATGAAGAATAAGATGCATGCAAGAAGATGCCCTACAGAGACCAGAACAGTAAATTCAAAATTTTGAACCAATATTGCCTCAGGCTTCTTAAGACAGCAAAAACTGTGTTAGTATTTACATTTAGAAAATTCTATCCATCTCCTATATTTAAGTTACAGTTTCTAATGCACGTGGATCTTCTTGGAAAAGCTCAGTAGAGCTTGCTAGGATCTCCAGCGATTACATAATTTATTATCCTCTGTAGTAGATATATGTCTGCAGGGCCCGCGCAGCAAGATTTCGAGTGGGGGGGCTTAAGCGTGAGCCAGATTTTTTTTTTTTTTTTTGGGGGGGGGGGGGGGGGGGGGCAGAGGCATGCTACCCTGGGAAAATTAGGGTTTTAATTATTCTCAGATATCGGAAGGTGGATTTAATATTAACAAACAGTGTGTTAAAGCGCAATGTTTTTACAACTTGAAACGGCAACGGACCGCAAACAACAATGGTGTTAACGTACCAGGATTTACAAGAGATTATTGCAATTTATATGCGCTGGCCTTCGAGCTGGCGTTATTTAGATTTGCTACACCACGCTGATGAGTCCCAAAAAGGACGGAATGGCTGTCCGCTATTGTAACTCTACTTTATCGTTCTGGTCGTGTTGGTGTCTTGCAAAGTTACTTTTTCACATAGTACTTATCGGCCTTGCTATATTATTGTAAAGCTTCAGGGATACACATACTAAACAATTAGAACCAGAACTATAGATTTACTATCAAATCCTGCTTGAAGCAATTTAATTTACTCCAAATTAGTACTACTGCCATTAGCGTTTACAAACCAGGAATCTGACGATTTTGCTATACTTCAGCTCAACGTTGTAAATGGTGCCAAACATTTCTCTTTCTGTTTACTTATTGCTACAATCTTCAAATTCGTTAGTGATGTCAAAAACCATTCTTCATGACTGTTTATCATTGTCAAGTTACTAAATCTCCCTTGCGTCATTGTTGGGCAAAATGTTTATTCTTTGGGCAGTCGAAACTGAATGATCATTCACCAGATGCACTCGATACATGATTAACCAAAATGGACCTCAAAAACAAAATTTATCACCAGCTTCTGGAAAGGCGTTCAAATGAAATTCTTTTAGTAATTGTTCGTTCAATAATAAAAAATAATATATTTTTTTCCTTTATTTTTTCTTTACTTGCTTATTTACTTAAGTTCTTATTATTTTTTCTTTTTACTGTAAAAAAGTGGGGGGGCTAAAGCCCCCCCAGCCCCTCCCTCTGCGCGGGCCCTGGTCTGTAAATTTTTGTACAATTTGAAAACTATAACTATAATAAGTAATGGACAAATAAAGAGTCAACGGAGCACAATACATAATATTATAAAAATCAACACATTAATTTTATTATGTCATGCTATTTTGCACTATTGTTACTGTTAGTAGGAAGCTTATAATAATATCATTTTATATGCAGTTTATAATTGAGAGGTTCGGTAGAAAAAGGGTGGTATTGATTTTTGGCTAAAATTGGACATCACAAATTCAACTCCTACTCACAAAAACACAAGTTGAAATGAGTTAAGCTTAGCTGACCAGTTTCATTGCTCTGACAAACAAAAGGTTTCTTTTGTTATTTGCTTATCAAAAAAAAAAACTTACAGATGCCGCCAGGAAAAACTAAGTTTCTTTCATACAATATTATTATCTCAAAATGGAAGGAAAAACCAGCAAAAAAAAATACAGGACAATGTTCAACACACATAAACAAACCAGCAATCAAAATTTGGAGTTGTTTTGACAACATTCAATTTCAGCCAAAAATTGTACCTCCCTTTTTCCACTGCACCAATTGATTTACCTTTGCAGGCCAGTATACTACTGATGTTTGTATGCCTGGAGTTTCCACATGAAAGCTGGGAATTTCTGAATCAGAACATATCAAAATGATGAGAAATACTTGATACACATAATCTAGACAAGCGAAAGATTTCTGTCAAATCTGTGATCAGTAGCACCAGATATTAGCCAGATATATTTTGACAATACCAGACACCTAACTTAACTTTAGTTAGCAATTTTAGCTGGTGAACAGTATCAATTTAAATACAACTGCATGTAGCTAGAAAGAGGCACTGTGAGAGTTAAGGTGATTCCACTGAAAAAGAAGGAGTGTTTAGAATTTTCTAAGACTTGGTCCAGTTCATAACTATGTTATGAGCGTTACAAAAATGCAATAAAAAATGGGGGTCACCATGCTCGTTTTTGTGCAACCTGGATGGCTATTATAGTAAACATATGACCCATGAGGTTCATACTAGCAACGCTCATTATCCGAAAAGGGAACTACCATTTCTAGACAAAATCATTTCTTGCGTTAAAATATCGAAGCAGTTCAATGAAATAGACTTTAATCTTACATAATAAACCATTTTAATTAAACTGGAATTAAAATTATGAAAGAAATTAAAGATTTTCCTGCGTGCATGCGTAAGCAGCACTACCTCAAAACGTATTTTTAAAGCATTGAAATAAAAATATCTCAAAGTAGAGTATTTAACTTTTCTTTAAATTGCGATAATATTGTAGTCAACCGGATGTCTTTTAAATTTATGCATTAAAAAATGGGGGTCACCATGCTCGTTTAGAAGAAAATGACAATTTATTTCTCTTCTGAGCTTAACCTAAAGGAAAAGCGGTAATGTTGTGTGCGCACGCGCGCTCGTGCACGCGCTAAATGATGCGAAAACTCATGCGCAGCAAGGATGCGCAATGCAAATCAGTGGAATCACCTTAAGTCTTCAGTTCTCCGAGAACCCAATACAGTGGCTGCAGATCCTGAAGAGCAGTTTGGAGTGTACTTACTTGTACTTTAGGGAAACAGGGATGGCACAGTGGTGATAGCACTCGCTTTGCACTAATGTGGCCTGGGTTCAATTTCTGGACCCTGCATCATATGTGGGTTGAGTTTGTTTCATCCCTGCTCTGAGGGTTTTTCTCCAGCTTCTCTGGTTTTCCTCCCTCCACAAAAACCAACACTTCTTGATTCCAATTTGATGGGGAATTTGAGGGCCACAGGTTTGTCAGTCGCAAGACTGTTAAGTGCTACCCTCGTTAAACAAAGTCTGTTTATTTATTTGTTTTCATTCAATTTTACTTTAATTCACTGTTTTCTGTTACTACATGTACACTGAACACTGACTGCACAGAGATTGTAATAGTATAAGAGATCACCTTGCCCTAGCAGCTTGGCCACAGTACTAGTCTTTCCAATGGCTGGTTTTCCAGTTAAAAAGACCTTGTAGGACACAGTTTCTATGGAAAGCTGTGGTGGTAAACTAGGTGCTTCAAGTAACCCTGGAAATCAATACAATGCAAATTATAATAAAGAACTACAACCTCTAATTATTTGCTTATGCGCAGTTCCAGAAAATATCCATACCCACGCAATGGAAGGTCAGTGGAAATTCTGAGGGTGTGGGGGGTCTCAAAAGCCAAAATTTTAAAAAGGGATGTATGGATATTTTCTGGAACAACACAATATATGCACGACATAAGTTTATAGAGAAAGTGTTGTTGTAGATACTATATGGTAAAGCTATGTGGCTACAGGTAAATGTCATGGAAAAAGGAAAAGGCAAATACCACATTGTACCAAGGGTAAAACTGAAGCACAACATAAACACAATCATTTTTTCATTAACTTTGACATCATTTATTTCCAGGAGTCTCAATGCCAAAAGTCCAGCCTGCATTTTGTAAAGGTTAGCTGCCTTACAGTGTACTTCGAATTTTATTGAAGTCCCTGACTAAAATCATTAAAAAAGGATTTAACCTGTTTTAAATTATTGTATTTGTTGTATTTTCAGCTTGAGTTTCACATGGAAATATGCAATCTTGGCCAAAAACAAACATCATGAAGGTTACAAGGGTTAATAAGTAATGCTCATATAGAGAAAAGTATTTTGATTTAATTATTACTGTATGGGGGTTTATTGACGTATAGTTTTAAAAGGCCTATCCCTCTACATACACAGGATCTGGTCAAGTTCTACCATACTCCACAAATTGGCATGCTCAACTTAGCACAGAAATTTTGGTGTGCACATACATGTATGGAACTTATGAACAAAACTGACGCATGCATTTACATGTTGCATACCCTTGCAGACTGAAGTGGGAGCACCCCATCTTATAATGGGACATCCCCACCCCCCTGACAGAAAAAATAAAGCTAGGGTGTTGGAATCTGTTCTCTCTCATGCATCTGGGGGGGGGGGGGGGGGTTAAAGAGGGGTGGTTCACATCTAGTTAAAGTGTATATGACAGACTTTTTTATTTGTTTGTTCGAATCTACATGGGATGTTGATTTGAACATCGAAAACTAAAAATTCAAAATGGTTTCTTTCACTGTATTAGCTGTCTGAAATCGTGAAATTTCACTTTCCGTTGGGTCAAAAACCACGCGAGTAAAGGACCCGGGACTAGATGAGCCGTGACATCAAAACCAGAAAATGCTCACAAAAAAAACAAACAAACTGAACTAAACTACTAAAACTGAACTACTAAGTTGTGTTGCTAGAAAATCGGAAAAAACACAACAGCAACATTCCTTAGTAAATTCCTTGTTCGGTTTGTTTGTTTCTTGTGTCAAGCACGTTCTGGTTTTGACGTCACGGCTCATCTAGTCCCAGGCCCTTTCCTCGCGTGGTTTTTCACCTAATTGGAAGTGAAATTTCACGTGTTTGGACTACTAAAACGTGGTGAAAACAAATACTTTGATTTTTTTTTTTCTGATGTTCAGATCAGCATCCCACGTAGATAATTTCGGCGCGGTCGAGCAAATAAAAAAACTCTGTCATATACACTTAAAGGTTGAATGCACTTAGCAAGCTGAGAGAGTATCCTTGAAGTTATAGTTGCCTTAACAACGTCTTGGGCAAATCTTTCACTCCTCTAGTGATCTCACAGCTTCTCGCGTGCATCCAGAATTCGACCAAACACCGTGTCAAGCCTCTTACCGAAAATTTTTCTTCTGTTTCGATGCAGGATTCCGCCCAGAAACTCCCGTCCTTCTGCCGTTTCCTGCCAGTTGAACTGGATGATAGAGCCTCTAGGCTTAAAACCCGCCATTTGAGAAATAATTCGTTACCTATTTCATAGAAAATCGAGCAATTTTGGAACAACGATGACTTCTGTTTTGACGGCCATATTGGAATGTGAACGCATGCAAAGCGACTGTGAGACGCTGACAGCGAAAATAAAATAATCGCTGGCTCTGATCTCGCTTTGCCGTTCCAGTCCCTCTCGAAAGAAAAAATTGGCTCCGTGAGTCACACAAACAGACAGGGGAAAACAAATTGGTTCGAGTGTTGTAATTATATTGGAAGCAATAACCATGGAAAAATACTGCTGATAAAGACATAGAAGGCTAGAAAAGGTGTATAAGTGGAAGGCATGGTCTAACAGAGCTAAAATACTGCAAGTAGCGCGAGCGGTATTTGCTTCGCGCCAAAATTTTGAAGTGTGTCGTCGAGTCGTTCAGGTAGGAGTTGCTTGTGTTTGATTGTTTTCATGATTTTAGCAAAGTAAACAAATCCACTTACTGCAGAATGGGATACTTTTAGTGCTAAAGAAATGGTTTGCAGACTTACTTCCAAGCTCATTAGATCAATTACACATGCGATTCTGCCGAGGCCATGTTTTTCTTTCTGTCGAGTGTTCAAACTTTGTAAAAATGACGTTTTGGGTTGCTTGAACGATTCAGTGACCATATTTACAGTTCCACACGGATTAAGTTTAAATTCTGAACTCTAAAAATGTCGTTTACAGCCACGGCGCGAAAGATAGCTGTATTAAACGACAGATCTTTGAAAAACTGGGGAAATTTTCGTTAAAATTACAATACTTGTACATAATCATCACAGATCTAGAGAGCATTGCATTCTGGTGTGAAACATATATTGGTTAGCATATCAACAAAATAATCGTTTCCATTCGATCACGCAGATTTTTTCATCTCTTTCGATCGTAAAACACCAGTTTAATAACCTGAATGAGTGCTTTTTTTTTAAATATTTTACATGGTTATCTATATGCTGTTCTAGAACATGTAGTACATGATTAAAATTGCATTTAATTTGTGTTCGTGAGCAATTTGTACAAATGGTAATTTTCTTAATTGATATTCAATTCGATCGTCGTCTTGAGGCAATGTGTATGTTAATTTTTCTCTGATATTCGATTCTTAGCAAATTGAAATCATTGATTAATTCCCTGTACATACAGCTGCAGCGTAGTTTAATTTGATCTCCTGTTCTTACTTAATCTATAAGTTTGATTTTTGGATATCTAGTTGTCATGGCAGTAAAGAAACTTGAAAAGCATTCACCCCTAACCACACAGATTTTGCAAAGAAAACCTGTTTTAGATTATATGAACTGGATTTTTCTCTTCTTAATAATATATTGTTTTGTTCATGGCCAATTATTATAATTGTACATCAGTAGTCATACAGCAAGCAGTGAATGGCATGTAGGCTCATGTACCCTGCAGCACAAGAAATGTTTAAAAGTGTTAACACAGACCTTTTCTTACAGAGGAGGGTGAATAGGGGTAAACAAATCTGCCGATCCATGCTATTTTTTGGCCAAATCTGTCAATCCGCCACTATCTTTGTTCAAACCCGAATCCCCGTTACTTGAAAACTTTCCACTGCAACAGACGGTAGATTTCCATGTTGCCAATTATTGAGAAGGTTTACTTTCTTGCTTGTTTTTTTGGACAATTGCACTATAATACCCAAGAAGACCGATGAAAATGATCCAGTCTTCCTTTTTTATACACAATCCGAACTTCCTGACATGAAGAGTCTGGAATCTTGGTCAAAATTCTCAGCTAGTCCATGATCCGCTGTATTTTCTAAATCCGCAAATCCACTCAATGTATCGCAAAATTCCGCAATCCATGCTCTTTTTGAGGCCAAATCCGTCAATCTGTGAACCTGTACACCCTTTTCCTTTACAGACACACATTTTTTTATTACAGACATTCACTTGGTCCAAAAGAAATCTAAATTCAAATGAACTTTGTGAATGTATCACAGACACCTCCATAATACGGACACTCTTGGACCCTGTTCCCTTGTTGTCCCTTTGAAGGTTGACTGGAGTAATAATAAAAAGTATATTTTACAACAGAAACATACAGGGCTCGACACTAACGGTAGCCAACTAGCCACAGACTAGTAGAAATTCAGTTTTGGCTAGTAGGTTTTCGATTTCCACTAGCCACTTTGGCTAGTAAACAAAATGAAATTGGCTGAACTAGTTTCTGTCATTCACAAGGAAGCCATACGCAAACACTTTTCTCGGAATTTCTTGTTGACATATCATGTTACTGGGCACGTGCTGTTCAGCACGTATGCAAATTTAAGACTGTTTGCTATTCGTTGCGTGGCATTTGACAAACAAGACAGCATTTTGTGAAAGCACACATCTATGTTCTTTTTTGTTTCGAAATTAGTAGAACAAAACACGAGCTTCTCCTGATTAAATCATGCGCAAAATCGTGCGGAACTATAAAGGGATAACATTTCATTTTGCGTAACAACACATCGGTGATTGACAAAACTTGCCACTACAAAAATAATTAGAGAAAGATTTATATCCTTCCAAATTTAAATCAGCTGTTTTTAGCATTTGAATTTCGCCAACAACAGTTTGCAGTATTGTTCAGATAGTTGTTTTGCTTTTGAAACGTTTCTACCCCGGCGCCTGTTTGTAAAGAGGAGTCGACATTGTTTACTGACACCTCTGTTTCTCAATATTTTTCCAAAGAAGTCTCACAGAAAAGCAGAGTCCTGAAAGTCTTTATGGGAAAATCTCTGGATTTTCCTTTGTGAGGTGTCGGCCTGAGAGATTTGATGTAAGGAAAACACAAGGCCATTGAAAAAAATTAAAACCGGCGCAATTTTTTGAGATGATAAATTCGTTCACTACGTTTAAACCAGTCAAGCGTGACACAAGCTGTGCTGACTGTGTCAAGCAGTTTCAGATGTGAATATTGTTGGTTTTTCTTAAAATTCCATAATCCCGGGCATGATGGATATAAGAGGATATTTAACTGGCGGTAAAAAAGGAGAAAGGCAAAGACGATAGTTCTCAAAGTAAACGACCCTCTGAGGAAGGTGCAGACATCACCGCTTGGCTAGTGAAAAAATTTTTTGGCTAGTAACATCTAAGTTGTAACTAGCCACTAGGCTAGCAAGTTGAAAAGTTAGTGTCGAGCCCTGACATATGTACTACCATTTTTGAGCTACCATGAAGGGCCAACTTTTTTCCGCGTTTTCACACGTAAAACATTCAAGTTTGTCTAGACAAACCGTTGCGTTTTTCAGCTGAACCAATTAACGCTTGGAGCATAAACATGTCAAGTTTGACAGTTCCGCCTGTGTGTTTCGGCACATGAAACAATGGTTTTGAAAACTTTTGCATCAACTTTTTATATTTCTTCAATGAATGTCGACAGCAAAGGGCAGTTTTACACTTCTGATAAATGCTTTGACAGCGATCTTTGATGGTTTATTTATTTTTTATATTTTGGGGGGATTATTTATGTTAAGCAACATTAAATGGTTTACTTGTAAAACAGGACAGTTTGTCAGACAAACTTGAATGTTTTACATGTGAGAAAATGCAGAAAAAGGTGGCTGTTCATGGTAGCTAGAAAATGGTAGACGTATATCGTCAGAAAAAATGATTTTTCAGTTTGGAAGTTAAGACAGAAATCTTATATGGGGAGGGGTGCTTATGACCAGCATTTTACTCTGGAGGGGTTGGCAGGAGCCAGGAGACTTGTTAAATTTTATTAGTCAAGAGCGTTATACATAAAAGTGTTATCTGCACAGAACTGGAAAAAAGATCCTTAGAGTCCCTGCAATGCTGTCACTTGACTTAAGGAGGCACTACACAATTTTTGTTGTGCTACAGTGCAACAGAAATGGTGTAACACTCTGACTGGTATTTCTTTCTTTAGGCGTAGAACTGTATGGGCAAGTGATATTTTTTGGAAGCGGGCCCTACATGTTTAGCAGTTGTCAGGTTATCATGGACAACTATAAAATCCTTTTATTATAAAAACTTTTAATTAGTGGTATACCGAGTGGTATTTTGGATTTCCTACTACTCGGTATACCACTAAATTTTATATAATAAAAAGAAAATTAAATGGTCCCTTGGAGATAAAAAACTTCTCATCTCATGTTGAGAATATTTCAATATTAAATACCGGTATATTTTTTCACACTCGAAGAGAAATTTCATATCTCTGTGCAGCCATGTTATATCCTCTTACTTTAAATTTGCTGAAGTAGCAGTTTGTGTCTCACAATCATTCTGTAGAGTCTGCTTTAGAAAGCAAACGGGAAATTGTAAACATTGTGATCTGCCATTTTATGCACTAATTAGAACATCTCTCCAATTTTCTGATTTGTACTTTAGTGTCAATTTATAAGCTACAATATTTTACCCTCTTTTTACCAAAAAATATTGTAAAAAGATGTTTGGCATGTTTATAAAATTTTTGTTCAAATGTTGAGAGAAGAAACCTTAGGTTTACAGAAAGCTGCTAATTTAAAAATAATTAAAATATGTGAAGAACATTGATAAGACTACTAGCCTTGCTGTATTTAAATCAACAGCTATTTGCATTTAGTTTGAACTTGTGGTGTGTTGAACACTGTGTTTGCAGGAAGAAGTGCATAAAAGGAGGGAAAAGTCTTGATGCCAAGTAAAGTACCATTCCAAGTGGTTTACAGTTCTAGTGCTGATGACAACCACCGCGAGAAAGAACTAGAGGTACAACTGAAGTTATGTAATAAATGAATACAACTAGCTCTTTATTGGGGACAACCTCTGCAGGATTGTCTGTTCTTCTTCACTGGTGCCTGTGCTGCCTTTAACCACCCATAGTTACTGTGCATATGGTTTATTTCTACCACTTTTGTTATGCTCACAAGCCTTAAAAAATCTCCAAGCATTAAGGGATGGGTCGCTCGCTATCAGGTGCAGGCGTTAATGGGTTAAGAGTATTTTAGTTTGGATTGAACAGGAAATTTCATTACAAGTCATCAAAAGTCAAGATGTAAAACACGAAGGAGATGAGACGCAAGTCACCGGCTACTTCGAGTGTGAGCGCCGGGTACTTTTGGAAGTCAAAATCAAAAAAAAATAATAGTAATAAAAAATTGCGATTCCTATGGGTTAAGTTAAAGATAACATATTTTGTTCTTGCCCATTGATCACGTTCCAGCATCAGAAATCGTAGCTCTTTTGTTCACCAGCATTCAACGTGAACCGGGAACCATTTGCGTTTTCCCGCGAAAGACTGACACTTGATCCTTTCGTGACTAGTTTCTTCTTGCGTAAGCGAATGTGAATTCGTGAGAGCTTTGTACTTGGTGTTTTCTTTAAGAAAATGGTCCCAGTCACCGGATGAAAAGGCAGAAATCACAGCCGCTTTTACCCAGTTTGGGTTCACACATCAAAGAAAGGAGATTGCTGGTATGAAACACTTTTTAAAATGCAAATTGTTTAGTGTTCGCCGGGTTTCTGTTTACAATCCCCCAGTCGATCAGAAAATACGTTTTGGTGCTTGTTATGAATAAAATATTGCTTGAAAATATTGTATCGCTTAGGTTGAATTATTTATTGTCAACAAGGCAATTTGTAAGGGATGCTTTTATTTATTCAACGTTTGGTTTCGTGAGGCGCCGTTTCGTGAATGTGAACAGTGGCAGACTCTAGCGATCAAATAAAATTTACGCCGACACAAATTTGTTCAAATTTAACTTTTGATATAAGCCAAGGCATTTTAAAGATTTTTGTGAGACTTAAAGTTTAATTTCAAGTCTTCATCATTAGTAAACCGGATGAAACTGAATGTTTTACAGTTCTTTATGGAAAATTAATTTTATATGGAGCCGACACAGCCAGACTTGTCGTGACTATGTTACGGCTCGCTTAGCATAACTTTTTTTAACCTTTTGTTTTCGTGGAGTTGTACTGAAATTGTTTGTTTAGCAGAGCATTGTTACTTTGATAACTAGACAACAGTTAAAACAGTTGTGCCCACAGAATAAAATTGATTTATCTAATCGATTGAAATTTAGCTAACAATGCATTGTTTACGGAGCTTGTATGTAGCGCTAAAACATAAAATTAAATCTCCGCCTTTCACTCAAATTTTGTATTCGCAAGGTTATTACATGAGGCCGAAATAACTATGCTTGGTTTCTTTTAACGCGTTGGTCATGAAACTGTTCATCTTTATTTTCAATAAGTAGGAAAACTCTGGCTGCAAACATAAATTTCAAAAGTTGATTCATGTTATAACAGGTCAATGATTAGTACTGATGAGGGAAAGAGGTCAATTTTTATTCGGATGTAATATGTAACATGGGAAAAGCATTGTAATATGTATGAGTAAACATAATTTTCAAAAAAAACTCTAGGTTATAATAAAGTGTACAACGACCTAAAAAATAACTTTTTGGTCCTGAAAATGCACCAGAATGCACCTCAGAGCATGCAGATTTTCAATTTTTTCTGGGGGAGGCCCCCCATACCCCCCCTGCAGGAGGGGGAAACCCCCTTCCGCACCCTCCCCATGCGCCGCTAGTGCGGCGCATTGGTGCTCCGGCTATTTTCCAATTTCCTCCTGATACTTTTTTCCATTTTGAAAACCCTGAATGTGATAATTTTTACGCAAAGTCTATAATCTCTATAGCATAGAGGCTCTGCTACATATCACCTGTCAAATCATTTCCAAATTAAAACACCCTCGCTATTGTTTTCCAAAATTTGTCTCAATTTGGCCTGCTCCAGAGGTAGTCGACGGCATCTTTGAAGTTTGTCCGTCCTCGACCAAATTTTGTCCGTTGGTGAACAAACCGGTCGCACTTGGGTTTTCATTGTGATGACAGATTTTTGACCTAAATAAACAGTTTTGTCCTCTAGTGCAACTTGGGCCTAATTAAATTATATGTACTTTTTAAACTCCATATAATTATTTATTGTTTTAGTTCCATAGTCCCACAACAAAAGGATGGCAGTCTTCCAGGTATGATTTTTAAGCTATTTTTGTAATAACAACATGTATAATAGTTTCTATATATAGTATGATCATCTGGGTGAGTGTAGTTCAGTTGCCAACAGCATTTCTTTTCAGAACTAGTTGACTCTCACTCAGACAACTGCACTTTATCAACTACTAATACTCCTGGGTTCAAACCATTTACCATGTAGCATGTATAATCACAATTTTAAAAGTGTTGTGTTTATTTTGCATAAAATCGTCTTAAAAGGAAAGAAATTTAAAACATGATGCTTTTAGATATAGATCTAGATATAGAGGTAGAAAACAGATTGATTCCTCCTAAAGATTAAATTGGCCACCAGTTCATAAATTTGTCAATAACACAATCTGAAAAGTATATTATCTTTTTTTAGGTTCTGTCTTTATCCTCAAGAACTGATATTGTTGATGAAGGAACCCATACGAATGCGGAAACTTCAGTTACTGTCCCATCAGTTCATGATATGTAAGTGATCTTTGTTGTGCAATAAAATCCTGTTAATAAGGAAATTATTTTATGCGCCAAAATTTAAAATTTTTATAATTTTGTAAGTAGAGTGCAACTATGTTAAGTTTCAATATTATTGATTGAGTTACATGATTAACAAGTTGAACCTTGGAACTGGGACCTTTGTAAGTACTGTGTAATAGTAATGTACATTTGGCGTTATTTTTCTAAATGCAATTTAGGCAAGGTCTAACGTTCAAGACAGTGCCATTCAGCAGTCGCCCCTTCTGTGCAAATCAGGGACAACCTTTGAGCTTTCTGATGAAGGCACTCACATTTGCATGCTTGTCGGCCTAGCTTTGAGTAAGGCCATTTTGCCTGCAGAACTATCAAACTTGGGTGGTGGCCAGTCACAAGGTTGCCATGGATACCTCATGTGCCTGATTGCTTCCTGGCATTAAACCAACCTTCAAGGCACCAGCTCTCAAGCTTATCGATTATTGATGAGTTTAACTATAGGGTGCAATGTGAAATGAGACATGGAGGTTTTTCTCTCTGGGCAAGGTGATAATAATCTGATTTAATATATGATACTGTACCAAAGCAGAGCCAAGTTGTGTTAGCTTTCTGGAGCTTTTGGAGTGCTCACATCACCTTTCTCAATAGACCATTGATGAAGCCAGTTATTACAGCAGATTCAGGTTGGGTGTTTAACGGTCTCAGTTGTTGCATTTGCTGTCACAGTTGATTGATTACGTTGCCAGGCAGAATGACAGACGTTGTTAGGCGCGAATGACAACACTCTGTCTGGGAAAACCACAACATGCTTTTTCCCAGGTAGAATGTTGTCATTTCCCCCTAGCAGCGTCTGTCATTTTGCCTAACAATGTAATCAATCAACCATGACAATGAGCGTGACAACTGAGACCATTAAACGCTCAATCTGAATCCACTGTAACATCAATTTGCTATGTTTCTAACTGTTGATTTTTGAATTATTACTTCAGCCAGTAAAGTAGAGGTGCTAATCAGTAAAGTGCCCACTGGACAGTCACCTTCCTTGTTAACATCAAAGTTTAAACGGCTGGGGTATGTTTTTATCTTGACTCTCTCTGTGTTGTTTGTTTGTTACATAGGAATGACTTTATGTAGTTTATTGCTTTATTATTTATCGACTAGAAAAAAAAAACTCACTGAGGAAACTGTGAGCAATTTTAATTACCATTTGCAATGATGTTTTTGTAAAAGAATGAACACTAACAGATAATTTTAAATACTTTGTGGTTTAATAATTTATTGTTCCTTACTTTTTGATCAGTGTAGAGGATAGATACTCTGTGAAAATTGTGTATTATATTTGTCATCAAAATCCTGGCATCCCATCATTTGAACTTCTAGTGCCACTTTTTTAACAGTGGTAAGAAACTGGTAAACTGGCCCTGATTTCTGGATGACAGTAACTATGATATACATGTGCAACCGAAGTAGTTGGAATACAAACTATTCTTAAGTTTAAAGAATAAAGAGAGTAAAGAGAAAAGGAGGCTCTACTTGTATTGTTCCATATTAATGGCTTTTATTTAAACATTAATTATCAAGTTGACAACGAATAGAAATATAAGGATTATCGTTCAGTGATTGCAACAATTACTGTTAGTAATTGTCCAGTCATTTTATATAATCATGATAAAGAAACTGGCAGGAGTTAATTACCAGCTGTGTGTGGGTTACTTGCCATGGTTAAACTTAATGTATAATTTAGGAGGTTAATAGTGGTGGATATTTACAGAGTAAATGGCGAGGTAAATATCCACCACTTCCACCGACACTGAGGTGAACAATTGTTTTAGTATATGCCACATGCGCTGAATAACCAGTGGACCAAAACAGTACATTTGGTGACCAAAGTGGCACAGGAAGCCATCTTGTTTTCGTTGGCTGCCTGGTGGTGAAAAGTACTTTGCTAATCACCTCTGAGTTAACCAATCAGAGGATGTGAAAAGCACTATTCAGTTGTGTGGTATATGTTTTGGTTTAATTTTATATTTGGTTCAAAATTTTTCAAACCAGTTTGATTTTTAGTTTTCATTGTCTTATATTGATTATCATAATCTGAAACAAAGGAAAATAAAAATCAAACTGGTTTGAAAAATTTTAAACCAAGGTAAAATTTAAACCACAACATATATACCAATTTATAATTAAATTTAATATAATCTGATTTATTGTCTTTAAGATATGTTGGACTCTCAGACAACGAAAACACAGACTTCAAGGTAAGTTAAATTTCTTGTTTTCTGAACTTAAAAAAGTCAACATTCTTGTTGCCATACTCAGCCCCATGTTTATCATTAGATGAGTTTCAGGAATTTTTTTTATTTCTTGATGGAAAGTAATAGTAATATAATAGATTATAAATCAGAACTTGAGGGATTGAATACAGTTGAGGTATGGGTCACCAATCACGGCATCCAGAAGTAATTTAACACAGGTATTTAATTGTCAGTCGACTAATTCTATAGTTATCTTTCAGGCAAGAGAACTAAAATCTATTCACCTTGATGCTGAAGGACATTTTGTTAAGCTAATTCTACACAAGAACCATGTCAACAAGTACAACATTTACAATCAGGCAAGCTATTTAAATTACATGTAGCTGTAAACATAGTATGATGTAATAGATGGATGGAACTAGGGAATTATGGGAGAATATTAGATGGTCGGTTGAGTTTTGCATGTGGTTGTTTCATTGCAAACTTAGGTCTTGTACTAGACCTTTCAAATACAAAAAATAAGCATTGCAAAAAGTGTACAATGTAATGTTCAAAATAACTAGATAAAAATTGCAAATGAGCTATTGATATGAGTTTGTTTTACTGAACATAGATATTATTACATATTCACTACTTAAGGAAAAAATTCATGTCACATCACAGAGCAGAAGTCTAGATGATCTGAAGTTGATATTCAGCCAATTTGGCATATGTACCTAATATTAAATCACCCAGTTTTAAGTTTTTTATGCTTCTTGTAAATCTGACCTGTAACCTGTTGTAGGTTGGCTTGGTTGCTGTGAATGTGATTGGAGACCCATTGGACACTCCTTATGATCCACTTGACCCTGATCCAGTAAGTAACAAGAATACTCTTGATAGTTAAATGAAACATCCTGCCGATGAAGGGGTTATTTCCAAAATGTCTCTAGTTAAAAAAATGGTTTGCTGATTGATTTAGTGTACAAATGGGATGCCAACCAAGTGTCAGTGATAAAAAAAAAAAAATTTTTAAGATGTGAGATTATTTTTTTCTCAAATGAGATGTCAGCTGGTACCAATGAGAACGACAACAAGTAACTTATTATAATAATGAAATGATCGTCATTATGTTTGCTGTTAAATTTTGGATCACAAAAACACTAAATCTTGTATCATAGACATGCAGAGGTAATATTAATTAAATTACAGTGACTGACGTGCTGTTTTCTTTTTTCGCCAGCTGAAGAATGTTGACAGTCTTGTGCAGGGATACATGAACCCTAATTCAAATAATGGTCCAGTCTGGGGCAGAATAAACAAGTATGTTGAACGTTCTTAAGAAGTGCATTAGGTTGA
This sequence comes from Meandrina meandrites, assembly GCA_963693305.1. Lineage (NCBI taxonomy): Eukaryota > Metazoa > Cnidaria > Anthozoa > Scleractinia > Meandrinidae > Meandrina > Meandrina meandrites. The sequence continues at coordinate 26,730,087 of OY855906.1, forward strand.
AAGGTGCTGTAGATACGACACCAGTTAATTGAGCTCACTTTGTTTCAGTATTTGGCTAATTGTGTCTGTTTTGTATGTATATGACGATATTCTGTTGCCGTTTACCAAACAAATGGCCAGTTTTACAGGATATGTTTATTATCAGAGGTTTATTACAACTAAAATTTGGTTAGTGTATATATGCAAGTGTGCATGCCTGTAGGAATTACACTGTATCTTCTGGCTTCAAGTAATAAATATTGAACTTCATTTACAAAATGAATGCCTTAGTTAAAAAAAAAATGATTACTGTTACCATATTTTTTCTTTCTTTATCTATAGGCCTGATTATGTCTCTCGTATGGATGATTTGGCTTTTGACATGTACCAGGTTTGGATATTATTATCACACACTAGTTGTAGATGATGTGTTGTACCTGACTAGCTAGTCAATTGCACATTTTTTTGACTATTTTTACGTCTAGCTATGTTATAATGCAGCAAGAAGCACATAACAGAATTGAAATAGGCAATTTTCATATGCTCAGATTGAAATGGACTTAGCTAATCCAATGGAGGGTTAATATAATAATAGATAGATTAATTTGCAATAAATATGTAGTTCCAGTCCAATTCGGAGATACAAAAATGGTACGTTGATTATTATACTTATTACATTGTTGACACTTTTTAAAGGATCCTGAAACAGCAGCCTTGATTAGAAAACTAGATGACAGAAAAAGAGAAGCAGTACAGCGTAAGCAATGTACTATTCAATGTTATTGTTATATAGAGTTTTAAAACACCTACCTCAGCAAGGATTGGCAGTATTTACTATTTCAATGTAGAGATTTAGTAAAGAAAAAAAAGGTTTAGAAATATTTGCAGATACAAACAAAGATTATTTACAAAATATTGTTACATATTAAACACCTGGCCTCGGTTGTTCAATGGGTGGATAACACTATCCACTGGATACATGTAAATCACTATCCAGTGGATAGCGTAGTTTGTATTGCCAGCACTTATCCACTGGATAGTGATTTATCCAGTGGATGGTGCTATCCACGCTTTGAACAACTGTAACCAATAGATATAGAACCAATAATTATCTAAATACTTACGTACTTAGAGGAAAATTATTCTAAAACTGAAATGCTACTAAAATGTTGATTAAATAGTTTCGAGAAACAGCTTCTGAAAAGCTTTGGGAGAAAATGAAATACATATTGACTGAAAAATACTTATTAAAATATCCTGGTAGATATTGGTAAATAATTGTTGTTCAAAAACTGTTTGTTGAAGAGAATTTCTGTAAATAAAACTACCGGTAGTTATTTTCCAGGGACAATGTTCAGTGTTACAATTGTGAAACAATTGTCAATTCAAGAGTTATTAAAAAGCGTATTTTCTAAAACACCTTTTTATTTCAAGAATTATTTAAGTGGCAAATGAAATAAATAATTGAAAAAGTACTCCAAAATAATAATGTTTTGGTACACATTAGCCCATTTTTGTAATGTGTTTTTAATAGTTAGTAATTTATGTAATTATGTAACTATGTAATTTAAAAATTTATGTAATGACTACTTCATATAGCTTACATACTATTCTCAGAATTAAAATTTATTCTTTGAATGATTAATATCCTATTTTCCAAAATATGTTATCTAATATAGTAACTGTTTTTCTGAAATAATTTAGTGTAAAGTGTTTTACAATAATTAAGATCCATTTTGTCATATCTTTTTTACAATTTTCAAATAGTGCTATATATAAATTCATTATTATTATCATCATCATTATTACTGTTTTTGTTTTTGATACTGATATTTCAATAACAACTATCTTATTTTTTCAAACAGTCTGTGATAACTACAAGTACTTGTTTTTCAACTGTTTTTAATAATTGGTACCTTTTTTGAAATATGAATAGTATAATTTTGTTATATTTGAAATACTTTTTCAGTAACTAGCAGAGTAACTGTTGTTCTGAAATAATTTAGTGTTTTTAAGTGATTTACAATTGATAGTTAAGTTCCATTTTGTTATATCTTTTCTACAATTTTCAAATAGTGCTTTTCATGTTTAAATAAATTGTTAACAATATTATTGTTATTTATATTTCAAAAACAACTACCATATTTTTTCAAACAGTTTTTGATAACTACATGCACGTGTTTTCAATATTTTTAAAAATTGGTACCTTTTTTTAAATATAAGTAGTAAAATTTTGAAATATTTTTAAACATTATTTCAGTTAATAGTTCTTTTATTAAATGTTTCTTCAATAATTAATATCTTTTTTTTTAAATTTTTCAATAATTAGCAACTCATTGTGCAATACCAATCTGCTTTTCAGCAGTTTTTTATATGTGAATAACTTTTCTAATAATTAGCTCTCTAATTTTCAGATAGAACTGTACAGTTTGTAGCTAATTGTCTCCTATATTGTCAAGACTTAGTAGTTTATTTTCTTAGATAGTATTGAAATGACTGATGGCTTAATTATTACTTCTTTTTTTTTGTCCAACATTTTTTCACTAACAATTAATCTGCTTTATTAATAATATTTTCATAACAAGTTGCTTTTAATTAATTTTTTCCAATAAAAAAGTATGGCTCATTTTCTCTGTCAATTTTTCAATAATTGGCCAACTGTTGTTTTGGAGATATGTTTTCAACAATAATTTGCTGTACCATCTCTTTTATCAATTTATTGCTTTGTTTCATAATATTTTTCTCAAATAAGTAGATTACAACTTTCAACTAATTATCACTAATATTGTTCAATATTCAGTTACTACGTTTGTTATCTCAAATATGTCTTCAGTAATTAGTGGTTTATTTCATGAATTGTTTCTCTAATAATTGTTCTTTTGCAAAGTGAATAATAAATTTTTCTAAATGGATTTTCAATAACTTGCCTTAATAATATCTCGAGTTAATGAAGATGCAATTGTCAATTATTGAGATTATAATAATAAAAATAATTAACATTGTATCTTAAGTAATTATAGATAATACTTTTAGTGTCCAACTTTTCAAATGGTTTTCCACAATAAGTGATTTATTTCCTTAACATTTCAATATTTGAAGGTTATTTCTTCAAATACTTCTTCAATAATTTGTAGCTTATTTTATCAATAACATTAGTTTTCAAAGGTCCTAATTATATGATGTTTTTCTTCATCATATTTTTCAATAATTATTCCTTTTTTAAGCTGCTTACTGTGTTCTTTTGATAAACAGTCCCTCCTTTGTTTTTATTATTTTGAACAGAGGAAAGGTACGACTATGCAAAGAAGCTGACAGCTGTCATCTCAGACTTGTACAAGGTGAGAACAACTAACATCGCAACTTCCAGATTTTGCAAAAATCATTAAAATCGCTTTCTATAACTTAGAGTGATCAGTTTCTTAGTGGGGTGAATTTCTTTTGACGAACTTCGCAAAAACTCAGTAAATTGTTTCTTTACTTTTTGTTCTCCAAAAAAAGGTTATCAAGGTCTGCACAAGGAGCTCAAGAATTATGTGCTATGTCTATATCTTTTCACTGTTATTAATGTTAAAGAAAAAGAGATTACTTCACATCTTTTATTAAAACTGTTATAGCCCAATGATCAGATGCAACACTCCCACTTACAGTTACTCAGTGAGCAGCCGCTGGTTAAATTGTATTGCTTACATGGCATTCTTTCTAATAGGTTGGTGAGAAGCTAGGTCGTTATGAAGTTGAAAAGAAAAAAGCTGTTGAAATGGAGGATTATGATCTTGCTATGGAAAAGAAAGTGAGTATTTTTAAAAGCACATTTTATTTCAAATTTCCATGTAACTTTTTGGAGATTTTCAATCAGATGCATTTGTTCTAATTTTCTCATACATTCAGTCATCTGGGTTTCCCTGACATTGTAGTTAATTGTCAAAAAGGCAGATTATAGAAATGGAGAAAGTTGTAAAACAGAAAATATTGTACTTGGTATGCTCACCATTTGCATAAAAGAACTGGTTGGTGTGGCCATTGAATTGATGGTTGCTGTGTTTTTTCCAATAATTTTATTACGTTAAATAAACCAAGAGATGGTGCTTGCCATAATTCAAATTCCAGTTATTGTTTTTTCCTTGATGGGAAGTTATATGAAATTTTTGGAGTGCCCTCAACTAAGACGGAAGGTCTTTCTCAAAATCTAGTCTACAATTTCCAACTAGAATTCCAAGAAAAGTTAAATAACTGGTCTATTTGCTTTTCAAGCAAACCGTTCCACGAAAATTTTTGAAGAAATGGTAAGCACTCTTGACGTACCCTTTTATTCCAAGGGGAAACACTATAAAAAATTGTATTTACCAGTAACAATGAGTCGGAAAAATCTTTTCTCTTTTTATCAGCCCTCTGCTTCATTTTTATCTTCACAGAAACAGAGTGATGAATTCCGTTTGTATGTTTATAAGCAGCTGGACATACAGGAACTTCTGGAGCTGGATGGGGTATGTTCTTCATGTTTGCATGTAAATTATGGGTGAAATATTCATTTTATCAACATCCTTGACAGTTTAATTTTAAAACTGATGGTTAGTATAGTTCTATACCTATTTGGATTTGTTTTTCTGGATTAACTTGTCAAATTCTCTTTTTTTACTTTAAAGCTGACATTAAGTTAAAGTTCTAGTATTAATTTCCATGATCTGTTCTTCTTTAGAGAAAAGCACATGAACACAGGCCAATTAACATAAGTATGTATACCTTCACAAGTTTCTTTGTAGCTACATCATGTATAGGTGCTGACAACTTTATAATAGATTTATGTTTAACATTGCAAAGATCAACCAAGCAAAATTAGTTTGCACCTGTCCTGTTTATTATCTTGGCTTTGGACTGCGTGTACAGTTATTAATTTGTTCTGCTTAATACATTAATTTGATCCTGCATATGGTTGCTTAATCGATAAACAGACAAAGTTTAGAAGCCTGTGTTTAGGATTTTTCATGACGTTGTCATGGAATTCTTGTAAGGAAGGAAGATGGTGTCATTTCTTTCCTGAGTCACATAATACTTTGTGGCAACCCTTCGCGATCTTTAGTCAAATGCTTATCACAAATCACTCAGATAGTCCCCGCCCTTCCAACTAGTAAATCTCTGACACCATTCTAATAACTCGGCAACAGCTTCATTGTGATGCCTATTAGCTTCTGCATGTTCTCTTTTGATTAACTTACCATGTACCATTCACTTATCGTTTGTTGTTAACTTTTAGCCCCGCCACCCCTCCCCCCTATAGTAACTGATCAAAATAGACGCACCCCTCCCCCTCGCCATCACGAGGAAGAGAGAAGCACCCCACCTCCGCTGGCTCCAATAAAACAGCTTTCACCAAGACAAGACACGCCACCTGTTATCACTCCAAGGAAGGTATGTACAGTATTCGCTCCAATTTCCTAAAATGGACAACATCTTGTTTAGATATCTGTCACTTTTTTTCATTAAACAACACACATAATCATGGATAATGTGATACATAATCTTTTTTTCTTTCTCGGCTCATCATTGAGGCAGCTTTTCAATCAGAACACATTTCCAAGCTTTTTAAAATAATATTAACTGAAGAATAACTAATTTAAAACTAAGTAAGTTATTTTTATTGAATAGGATGATGATGCTGATGACAGACCTCTTCCAGCGTTAAACAAAAGGTAAAACTGTAGATTGAACAACAAGTGAAGCCTTCTTTCATTGTTCAATTTCAAGTTTTACAAATGACTCAAATTTCGTGTGCAGAAAGTGCCTAATTTTCATCAGCAAGAAGACAGACACATAGAGACAGACATTCAGGTGCACAGATGGACAGACAGACAGACAGACAGAAAGACAGACAGATAGACTGAGACAAAAAGGCAGACAGACAGGCAGACAGACAGACAGACAGACTGACAGACTGACTGACTGACTGAGACAGACAGACAGACAGATTAGAGTTGATACTGTGCACTTTCCAAATGTACTTGTTTAGGTGGCAACCTATAAGAGTCCCTAGTACGCAGAGCTCTATAGACACGTCATCAGTTGATGTGGACTGCATGATAAGAGAGCTAGGTCTGTGTTTTAAGGAAAAGCTCAAGTGCTTCGTCAACTGTTTCAGCGACAATGTTATTCTTGCGCGGCACATCGATAGGCTGTCAGGCACGCGAACAAACATAAATTCAATTTGGATTAAATCACGTTTGTCATTTTCATTCCAAAATGTCAGGTCTCCAGAAGCTGAGCACGAAGTAGAAAGTCCAAGAGACCAAGCAGCGAATTCAGGAGGTGATATTATTTTATTATCAGCGCCTATCACAAGTGTATTTTTCTGATATTTAATAATTTGATAACGGAATGATTGTGTGGAGAGAAGAACTCGGAAAAAAAAATTTTTGAGTTGACAGATGGGAATTGAACCCACAACCTTCCATAAACTATTGGGATGCTCTAACCACTGAGCTGCCGAGAACTCTAGCGGGGAACAACTGAATGGCCAATTGTGGGTCAATATATGGCACAATAACAATCAATCAATTCAGAATTTGAAAGTGAATATTAGTCCAGTTGCTAACGGAAGACATGCATACAATAATGCCAAGTGCTGACAATATTTGTTACATAACGTATCAAAATCACCGAAAGAAGCTACCATCAGTTGCTTAAATTTGCATAGCTTTAGCATGTTAGCATAATGTCAGAAGAACCAAATCCATGGTATTTGCAACTGAAGACGTTCAAGTGTAACAAATTTGATGCTTGACACCTGGTTGCAGCTAAAATGACACGGCTCTGGTTAATTTTTTGTAATTCATTCTTGTTATTCCGTTGAGAAGTTCTCATTTAATATTTTGTATGTTTTCATTGACAGATGGCCCAGAGCCTTTGAAGGAGAATGACCTGAGAACTGCTGCATTTGTCATTGAAGTATTTGGGGAGGACTTGGTGAGCGGATGATTGTTTAGCTGCAATAGATGTAACTGTCGATGAGATGTACAAATTTTGTTTACTTCATGTTACGCAAAAATAGTTACCTATAGAAAATTTATTTTCTCTGAAATCGCCAAAATTTGATTCCGCCGAACAAAAAAGTCGCCCAATACTTTTTTTCTAAAATAAAGTATTCGAAAACATCACTGGCTTTTGATTTTAATGATATAACTGCCGCTCTACAATTCGAAGCTTACAGCATCTTACTATCTCAGTTGCCTTTCTCTTCTTCGTTTGTTTCTGTGCTCGTATTCTGCACTTTCTTGGTGAGTTGCTTCTGAATTATTAACAGGAAAAGTCACTGTTTGTAAGCGATGAGAGCCATTATTTTAGGAGACAACACTCGGGATTCTGCAGTTACTAGAGGCCAGGCCTTCTCAGTCACGCAGACTGTTCCAAAATGGCTGCAAAGAGTCTGGCGCACGCAGAAGGTCAAAAACATAGAATGAAAAATTATTTGATAAGGCATTGATCGAAGAACACTGATGGACCATTTGATAAGACACTGAGTGCTTTCTCACTGAATAGACCGGCTGTTCAAAGAAGTTCAAATGTCTTTTTTTTTTTTGGTGGGGGGGGGGGGGGGGGGGGGGGGGGGGTGAGTGGTGGCTTTTCTTCTTTTTCTTCTGACCATTTTCTAGAATAAAGTCTGCAATTACGAAAGTATACTTCTGCAAAATGTTCATCCTACACGTATAATTAGGCACAGCTAGAGGGTAATCGTATGGTATTTGATGCAATGCACTTGCTTCATGATTCCAAAGCAGGTCACTCTTAAAGCCTTAAATAAATTTACCTGGTAGAGTTTCAATTTGTTCAACCAGGATTGCAACCATTTTTTTAGGTTCAACATGCATATTCAAAGCAGTGGAAATATCGCCAGGAAGCAATGGAGAATGTTGACAAGGAAATATCTTCTGACACACCTCAGCTGACATCAGATAAGGATCCCAAGACTGTGGTCAAAGCAGCTGTTTTTCTAATCCAGAAAGGCATCAAGGATCAAGTGTTTTCCGTAAGCTTGTTGTTACGTTCTTTGAAGCTGCAAGTTCTTTACCTTGCAAGACGCGCACACATTCTGGCAACTTGTTTCCATCTTAATGATCTGAATTTTTCAAGCTTACAAAACTTATAAATGCTCATACTTAAACATCAGTTGCCTTAAAAGTGGCAGTCTTTTAATTTCTGCTACTTTTATTTCAGTGTGCGGTATGCTTTGTGGCGAAGAGCTACAAAGGGCCTGCTTAGTCTTTTTTAGTATATGCCACACAAGTAAATAGTGCTTTTAGCAAACTACTATTCACCTCGACTTTGGTGAATAATTGTTAACTATGCACTTCTGTAGTTCAAGCAAACTTCGTAAATTTCGTGTAGACCATTTTTGCTTTACACAAAATTGGTACTATTCCCACTATTCACAAACCATCTATCATCACGATTTATAAAAAAAAAAGTATGACTAGTATTTAATTTTTTGTTCAATTGTGAATGAAAATGTGTTTAATATCTGATTATGTGTCCTAGGTATTTAATGCCTGTCTTGAGACGCTGCGTTCCTTGGTCAAGACCTACATTCCTCGTCACAAGTAAGATTTTGTTTTACGTTTTTGTTGTGGAAAAAATGTGCTACAGCTTTTGCAGATTTATTTTGCATCCTCTGTCTAGAAAAACTTAGTTTAAATTGAAGTATTAAATGACCTAGGTGGGCCGAATCAATATGATTTCACATAGTTTATTTGATGTCGAAGCAACATTTTGTGGGCGGGACATGCCTATGGCAGATATGTGGCAGGCCTTGCTGTTTGTTCTTGGTCAATACATCATGCCATGTAGTCGATTTGTTATAGGTCCAGAAGTCCATAACTAGAAGTCTACATCTCTGGTAATAGGCTTTGAGATATGTCTTTCGCGTGTACCTCGCGTTCCTCGCGTGTAGGCTATTTTTAGAACAGCTTTGCCGCGAACAAGTAGCCAATCACATTGAAGTATTTTTTTAATTCGCGCCTTTGATTGGTTGAACAAATTTTTGAAGAAAAGCAGAACTGCAGAGGACGAGTGAACTCGAGCGAACGGCATTACGAAATTTCTGTTTGTTGGTCATCGTAATTTCCGTTTTGTGAGGATTAAATCGTCCGGACAAGAATCATCAGGCCATCTTTCATCGATGACGATAGCATCGAAGTTGTAAAAATTCGGAGCATCCAAATAAGCGAGAGGACCTCAGTGTTTTGGAGTCAGAATACGAAATGGCAGCGGGCAAGATAGACTAATTCCGAGTCAAATTCAAAATGCGAAGACACTAAAGATTAATGGTACTCTCAAGATGAAGACAGGTATTAAGAGAGCAAGTGCATTTTGGCACAGGTTCGTTGCTATTTTGAAAAACAAAACCGTGGTCCCTGAAGCGCTCAACATCGAGCGCGGAATGAACAGAATGAAGTTTGATTCGTTTGAGAACAACATTCAGAGAAAACGACAAGTTTGGCGAGTTTCGCAAGTTTTTGGAATTATAAGGACGGCATGAAAACAAAAGACTGACTAAGGTAATGTACTTGTTTTAATATGAATAGAAATACGAGTTTAATTCATCGAACAATGATGATTTCATTCACATCCGTCAAAAGTTTAATTCAAGTTGTGCTTCTCGGGCACTTCGCAGTGTGCAGCTATTGTGTTGTGTATGTTGTTCAGTATTTTAACACGAGGATATGCTGTACAAAATAAAGACACACTTAACTACTAAAAGTTTGGGGAACTTCTGTTCATAAATTCTCTCGTAAATTATAAAAAGTCGACCTGTTTGTTTTGTGAGTTTGTCTACGGAAACTCGGCGACGGGTTGCTTTTTCACTCGCCTTCAAATGCCACTGAACAGACGTTTGAAATCACTATCTACGATACTACTTCTGTCGAAATGTGAGAATTAAAGAAAATGGCCTGTCAAGTGTTTTGATGTGATTTGATTTATTTCACCTGCCACTTTCCAAAATATTCGGCCGCAACTTAGAACTCCAATTGTGTCGAAATAGTGGGTTTCGTCATTTTCTCGCGAGACATCAGTTTCTAAAAATAGCCTACACGCGAAAGACATAGCACGCGCCCCAATACCAGATGTAGACTTCTAGTTATCGACTTCTGATAGGTCTAATGAAAGGGGTGTCTACTGAGCTTAACGTGGTTAATTTTTTTCTTGTCTTTCTTTAGAATTGTGAAATCAGAAATGTCTCATGTTGCTGAAAAGGTACGTATTAAAATTATTAGAAGTTAAGACTTTTAGCGCTTTGTTCAAGCAATAGGCCATATTCGTATTATCGGTATTGGACTGGAACTAACTTGCAATAGAGGCTAATGCGGGGAATCTTTTCAAATGCAAATCATATTTTCCCGCATTAGCCTCCATTGCAAGCTAGTTCCAGTCCAATACCGAGAATACGAATATTGGCTATTCTGACAAATGACAAACTTAGTGAGAAATACCTGGGAGAACTTTACAAGACAAATGTAACATCTGGATATGTTTTTTGGTTCTTGAGAAAAACTTGAACATTGTTTGCTATAAGGTAATAACTGCCGATTTTTCTGTGAACTGCACGAGTAATTTGTTTATGTCATTTTTTAGACAACTCCTCCTCTGTTGACAAAATCTGGTGAAATGGTAAGTCATATTCACTTTGTTGATGTAAACCATTTTGTCTCTCTGGTGGCTAATACCATTTATACCGTTAAGCTTTCGTTTCTTTTCATCAAATCAGTTATGTTAAATGATATTCTTTGCACATTACTACATTTAGCTTCATTATCTTATTACTGTCGTTATCATGATCATTTTTGTCGTCATCCACTTTCTTCTCAATAACATCCATGTGAACTGCTCAGTATTAATTTTTATCGTAGGCTGCAAGAAGTCGTGATGCAGCCACTGCCATGATTATGGAGCTGGCTGTACACAAGGACATTAAGGTTAGAGATAAAATGATTCGCTTGCCCGAGTATCATGTTTTCAGCGTTCTTACTTGAGAGCTAGCAGAATGATGATATCTTGTTGAAGATAAACATGTAATTTTGTTGCAATATATAAAACACGAGAGAGAGAGAGTGTTTCAGCACTTTTCCAAATACCGAGAAGAGAGTTGAAAATACGACGCGCAGCGGAGTATTATATTCTCAAACTTCGAGGTGTTTGGAAATGCGATGAAACACAATCGAAACAAAAACTAAGAAATGAAATCATAAAAATCTATGCTAATTTACTCTGCGAGCAGAGTCTTCTTCGATCTTCCTAGATTAGTCGGGAAGAGGAAGAAGACTCTGCTAACGGCCTCGAGTTTCTTTGAATTGCCGCTCATCCAAGGAAATAGATGAGCCAGACTAGTTTCGACCTGGTCAGACCGGTTTTCCTCTGTTGCGCATGATCAATGGTAGGAATTGCTGACTTTTTCTGCGCCTACGGTAATTTGTTTACAGTCGATCGTTGAATCGAAAGTGGTGGCCGCTTCGCTTTCGTACAAAGTATTCGAAAAAGTAGCGAATTCTGTTTTTATATCTTCCGACCGGACATGGCAAAATTGTTGATTTACCAAATCTGCCCGATGGTTGCAAAGAAACTTGTATCAATGGAAAACCAATTCCCAACTGAACCAATGCTCGTCGATTACTCTCCCCTGAATTCCCTAATTACCGGCCAAATACAACTTTTGAGCAGGTATCAATCGATATATCGATATATTAATTTCAGACTCGTAATAACATATTTTCTTGACGGTCATTTGAAAATGTAATTATGATCACAACTTGAGAGTGAGGGTGAGCGAGGCTTGGTTACATTTGATTTGGAGCATGCTCAATATGAATTCTGGAGGCCGTTAGCAGAGTCTTCTTCCTCTTCCCGACTAATCTAGGAAGATCGAAGAAGACTCTGCTCGCAGAGTAATGCTAATTAAGATCACATATCCAAACCACCGTCACAGTTTCAACTTAATATATATAATGAGTTTGAGAAGCAGAAGTTAAATAATATATAATCATAACACACTTAATCAGGCAAAGCAACAGGCCCAAAACAGTTTCTTGGATGTTTTTTCTCGCTCCTCCCACCCCAAGTAAACAAATGCAAATTTGCATAACACTTGGTAGTCCGCTGAGTAACATGCCTCTTGTTTTATTTAGCCTCTAGGTGTCATACCAGATCATGCAACACGGCCTTTTAAATCGAAACACCAAGTTGCAGTGAGTATTATATTAGTCTGTATTTAACATTATAAATATAAGTGATAGTTTGTTGGACGCGATCGTCGCTGTGATAGGAGTAACAAAAATCGATCGCTCTTGTTGTTGACTGATCTTTTGGCAAACTGGGGGGTGTTGGTTTTTAAAAAGAAAGGAATAAATAAAGAAAAAATTCCTCTCACAAAAACTAAAGTTTTTTTTTTCTGACTGGTCAGTTTGATCGTGATGTAATTCGCTTTACCGTCAAACTAGATGTTCTTTTCTGCGCCACTTTGCAATATTGTGGTGCAGTGTTCCAATATTGATTGGTAGTTTGCTGGGGCAACTTGCAAACTCAATTCAAAATTGCTCGAGCAAGTTTGAGTTTTGACAAGTTGAAGTTTTTTTAGAATTTTTTTTTGTGTGTGTATCAGCTGAATTAAAACCACCAGTGTCAGTCAAATTTGGGAAAAGGTTGAGTTCATATCGCCAAACTTGGAATCGCTGGTCGAAATTCAAATTTGCACTGCAGGTTTTGGCTTTTGTTTCGGTTTTTAAACCGCGGAGGTCTTCTGTCGAGTCTATTTTAAAGTAAACTTGTTTTAAGATTTTAATCCTTCATATCTGAACTTTGTTGTTGTTTTGTTAATTTGTATAATTGCAGCCCAGGATGTACAAGAGCAGAATTGAGATCATTGAGAAACTTCTTGGCGTTCTCGAACTGGACTCAGATAAACCTGGGTAAGTTTGACAAGATCAATTTATGCCTGGTTTAGCTGTTTGACTTGACAAAGAGGTGATACCGTATTATTATTGGCACAGAGCGTCGAAAGAAATGAGGTTCGGTATTTACGGTTTTAAAGGCTTTCTACTCGTACAACATTACATATGATTTTATTACACGTACGTGTGGCCCCTCGTGGGCGACCACATTAAAGCAGGATTTATTCGTCTCTAACTTGTTTGCTAGCTGAAACGTTGCTCTAATATTCACTCAAGAAATTTCTCTTTTTTTCTATACCAGGAGTCTTTCCACTGGAAACATCATGAGGGTAAGAACATGTCTCATTTTCATTAAGTGCACATGCGAGTTGTTTTCTTTTGCTCTATTTTGTAAAAGAAAATTTAGTCATCCATTCTTCTTACGGTCATTATCATATTGATATTGGTAATTTAGCCGCTATTGTGAGGAGAATTGAGCCTTTAATTGTGTTGATGTATCATTAAATTCTCAGAACGTACTTTAAAAGGAATGCATGGCAATAGGAAAGGAGAATTGACTTATTATTATTATTATTTTTTTATTTACCAGGTTGTTTTGCCGGCCCTGGAGCACACCAGTGGTGATGTGAGAGATCCAGCTTCACGGCTAGTACTGGAGCTGTACAAGAAGGTATAGAAATAGTCGTTTCGCTTTTTGTTCCATCGAAATAGAAAACGTGGTTGACTCAAGTTACGACTGGCCCTGCTTGCATTTGTTTTCAGGTGAAGGACAAAGTTCGTGATTACCTTCCACCCGATGAGCCGGCTACCAGGAAAAACCCGCTTTATAGAAACCTGTTTGACGGGTTTGACAAGATAGATGGCAAGCCTACAGAAGCTGAGAGAAGGGTAGGTTTGGAACATGCATTACTGAAAAAGCTGTCCCATATTAATTTTACATCACATTCTAACAGCCTTTGTGTGGCGTCTAACGTATTTGTGTTATTCGTGCGGGAAAAAAAATTGGAACCTAACATTCGCTGGAGACGCGTATCCCAGAATTAATTGAGCCCACGGTCTTCGGTAGAAATGTTGCTAAGTAATGCTGATGACGTCAAGCTGACTTAGAATCTTTCAAAGTTACTGGTGCTACTTTCTTTTTGGGTAAATAGCGATCGAAAAATCTTAATCTTTGGGTTGCTTTGACAAGGACTTGTGCCAAAAACGAAATTCGGATTACACTCCTTACAGTAAAAATGGTTTGCTTCATGGTGTATATGATTCGCGTCTCTCCGTATCTCATGTTGGTATCTGATCATTTACTCACAGGCACAAGCCAAGGCGGCCACTGCGAACTCAGAGAAAGCCAAGCAAGCTGAGGTATAGTGATACACTCAACGACATTTAAATGAAGTGTGCATATTTTATGCGTTTACAAGTTCAAGAGTTTGGGATCCATTGTCTACGGTTTGGCTCACTTGCAACAACAGTGAAACCCCATTACCCCGGCGGTCAGCGACTGAGCATCTGTTTTTTTTCTGTTTTCAAGTTTTCAGAGTTTGAATACCTGTTTTTATAACGCTTCATCATTAGTTTTTTTCCTTCGATTTAGATTGCAGCATTGCAGGCTCAACTTCAAGCTCTCCGAGATATGGCTGGGGTTGGTATTAACCTTATATACTTTGCTTGACTGTTTGTTGGCTAGACATGGGCACGTGGGAGTTTTTTCTGTGAATGGCACCTCAAATTTGGAGGGTTCAAAAGTGAATGAAATTCATTGAATTATCCATCTTGCTTTTTAGGAATCTAACAAGGCAAGCGGCTCCAAGCCAGCTAAAGGTTAGTGCACAGGGATGCAATGTTAGCAGTATGCTGGCCTTAGGTTGTGACAGTAAGTTATTCATCCGTCCAGATACTTCAGTTGACGTCCCTTTGGTCTACGGTTATTGTGTGGTTTCCTTTTGTGCCTAGGGCTATGATGTCTGCGTTTCTTGTGAAAGATGTCCATAAGCTCACATTCTACTGCATTCAGTTTTAATGCAACATAAAATAAGCCACGATATTTCATAATTTTAAGGCAGGAAGCGGTGGTAAAGATGATTTGCCGCAGCTATTGATTAGCTTATGGATAATTTCCCTTCGCTTTTTCATTGGTTGCGGGTTTTTCTTTGCGATTCAATTGGTCCATAATCATATTGTTTTACACGTTTCCAAGTGTATTTACTTTCAAATTACTGGTTGTCTCAAACTATATATTTGTCACAGGCAAGAATTCACTTTATAATAGTGGTAATTGTATTTAAAACGTTTCAAAAAGTTGTATCAAGTTTACCGAAGTCTGAGTTTCTGTAACCATGGCATGTCGCAAAAATCTTGGTTAAACGAGATTTGTCCCTGGATTCATCAAACTGATGTTCCTGTGTCCAGGGGATCGCCTGACATGCTAAAGCAATCATATGAAGCATCTTGGGCCTGCAGTCCTGCAGTGGAGACTGTATGGTAGTATGTCTTCACACAGATAATCACGTGACAGGAGCTTGTGGGCTCCCGCGCATGACAGGAAGAAACTTAAATAAACGACCTTCCCTTAATAACAAGTCTGTTTATCTTTTCTTTGCAGAGGAACAGGTTGACGTAGACAGGTAAGGGTGTCAGTAGTTCTGTATGTGAATCTGTGGTTGTCAAGGTAACGCATGCCAAGTAATTACACGTGTAGATCCTGGTTATTTGATTGGCTGAAAAATTAAAGAATCCAACGTAAAGATATCAAATAGTTGCGTGTGCGGTTTTTTATTAATTGAAAAGTTTGGAAAGCCAATTTAAAGATGTAGATAGATAGATAGATAGATAGATAGATAGATAGATAGATAGATAGATAGATAGATAGATAGATAGATAGATAGATAGATAGATAGATAGATAGATAGATAGATAGATAGATAGATAGATAGATAGATAGATAGATAGATAGATAGATAGATAGATAGATAGATAGATAGATAGATAGATAGATAGATAGATAGATAGATAGATAGATAGATAGATAGATAGATAGATAGATAGATAGATAGATAGATAGATAGATAGATAGATAGATAGATAGATAGATAGATAGATAGATAGATAGATAGATAGATAGATAGATAGATAGATAGATAGATAGATAGATAGATAGATAGATAGATAGATAGATAGATAGATAGATAGATAGATAGATAGATAGATAGATAGATAGATAGATAGATAGATAGATAGATAGATAGATAGATAGATAGATAGATAGATAGATAGATAGATAGATAGATAGATAGATAGATAGATAGATAGATAGATAGATAGATAGATAGATAGATAGATAGATAGATAGATAGATAGATAGATAGATAGATAGATAGATAGATAGATAGACTTTATTTAAACACGATAATAATTAAAGCTAAAAGCTTGTGGGGTCGTGTATTTAAATTTAACTTTGCTAAAAATTAAAATTACGATTAAAATGTTTAAATTACAATCCTAGATTTACAATAAAAATTAATTATTTAATTAATTACTAACTAGAACTATTACTAAGTTAATATATAAATTATACTATATGATTACAATAAACTAACTAAAACTAATTGTATATTAAGTCACTATGTCTGTGGCGGGTTGTTGAAGCCGACAGGGCGTTAAAGTTAAAATCGTTAATATGTTAAAATAATGTAATATGTTAAAATCTTTAATAAGTTAAAATCTTTAATCTACTATATGATTACAATAAACCAACTAAATCTAATTGTATATAAAGTCACTATGCCTATGTGACCGGTTGTTGAAGCCGACAGGGCGTTAAGTTAAAATCTTTAAAATAGTCTCTATTTACCACATGCTTTCTAAGGTCGAAAAAGCTTGACAAACTTTTATGTTGTTCGTGGTATAAAACGATGTTCCAAAGGACAGATCCCTTATATCGAAGTGAGTCTTTTATAAATCTCGAGTTAAATCGTGGTATGGAAGAAAGTTCTTTCCCTCTGAGCGAATAGCCGTGGCTGGAGTTTTCAAGTAACGATTTCATCAGGGGCTCGGGCAGGCTGTCGTTGTTTGCCTTATAAAATAGTCTTAGGATATCGAGCTTATAATACAGGGAAAAGGTAGACCACTGATCATAGTTGAGCACCTCATTTGTCGACATGTCCGTGGGTAAGTTGAAAATAATTCTTGCCGCCCTACAATGTAATCTTTCTATAGAATCAAGTATTTCGGAATTACGACACGATCCCCACAAAACTAAACCGTATTTTACAGAGGGTAGTATTACTTTAAAATAAAAATCCTTTAGCACGCCCTTTGGAAGAAATCTGGATCGTTTCAGTAAGTTCAGCTTATTAGCAAAACTTTTCTTGGTCTCAAGTGCCTGAGGTACCCAGCTTAGATTTCGATCGACAGTCATGCCTAGCAGGCGCGTTTTTTGTAACGCATCAGTGTCAAACATTAATCAATAGCAACGGGATAATACACTTCACTTAAAGCGGGCGTTATAAATATTACGAGAATGCACTTCCAAGATTGTTACATCAGGCGTACATTATCTTGTGTTGTGTGCGTTCTTCGTGTCGCTAGGCAGCATACATACATACATATTTCCAAGAGTCCAAGGATCTGCAGAGTCCGTTGCTTGATTTAGATTGAGGGGTGAAATGTGACTATTTTTCCAATATTACACAGGATGTGTATCTTCTGCGGCGAACAGAATGAATCGTTCACTGAGGAAATGCTTGACGTGCATTACTGGAAAAGCTGTCCCATGCTTAAGAGATGTGACCACTGTGCTCAGGTAACTTACCCTCCCCTCCCTTGAACGATCACAGAAATCATGTGGCATTTTGATTTTCTTGATAACCGTTGCTTGGCATCTCATACTTCCCCTCCCCTCCCCTCAGGTGATAGAAATCTCCGGCGTCAGCGAGCATCTGCTGACCGAGTGTGACTCCAGTGACAAATTTGCTCAGTGTCCGAGGTGCAAGGAAGCTGTCCTGAAAGTTGACCTTGAAGAACACTTCGCCGAGAAAAGTTGCAGCCGTAAGTGTTTTTATTTCATCTGTAGGTTTGACTGGTTAGATTTTGTTTCCTTTTTGTGGTTCATTTGACGAGGACCAGCCTGCAATGTAGATGGTCATCAACAGGGGATCCCATGGTAGCTGGAGCAACCTTGCGTATCATAACAATTCATCTGTTACTTAGCGACAAAAAACGCAGGTCTATTCATTAGTTAGATACGGCATATGTGCTTTTTGCCTCTCTAGTGTTTACTTGTGTTCGTTCTGTGTATTGAGATGTGTTGCATGGTTTTGTTTGTAGCAGCCAAAGGTCCCCGCTGTGTTCTGTGCAATAAAACTCTTGGTAAAGGAGACGAGGTAAGTCCTTATCACAGCTATTCATGACAATTTAAATTTTTACGTCAGGCCCCGGTTGTTCAAAGGTTGGATAACGCGATCCACCAAATAAATCACTATCCAGTGGATAGCGTAGCTTGTTTTGTCAGCACTTATCCACTGGATAGCGATTCATCCGCTGAATAGCGTTATCCACCCTTTGAACAACTGGGGCCAGAATTTCGTCGTTACTTGAGTGCTTTGCTTAGTGATGTGACAGTTAGGCATGTGTTACAACTGTCACGAAACGTTTCCCAACAGAAGCATTGCGTGACGGCCTTTCGCGTCGGTTTTGTTGGTCTCTCCTTATTGCCGTTGTTTAATTGTTATATCAGTTGTCGTGCTTAACCTTTGAGTCTGCCTGAAAAATGTGTTTCTAAACTGTTTATTATGCTGTACAAGGTAGTTCTAGCTTTCAAGTCTGGGTATAAAGGTAGTGTGTGAAGTTTAAATGAAAGCTGTTGAGCAGTACTTTCATGTGGTTTTATTACTGTGCTGTACAAGGTGGTTCTAGCTTTTCGGTATGTATAACACTCTAGACATACTAATAAAAGCGATGTTTTGTCACACTAGGTGTGGAGCAAGCATTTAAAAGAGGAATGTGCTCCAAACAAGGCGCGGCTACAACAACAGCTAGGTAAAAGGATAGTACCGTTTGCTTTCTGTTTACTCTTAAATAGTACTAGCATGGTCCGTAAAGAACAAACAGGCCACCATGTGGCTACTTTCCGTCCCTGTTTGTATCAGTCAAGATCACGACTCCTATTAAACACAGCATGTTTATTTTGATCTTCAGTAAGCAAGGCTCCAAGCCAAGCAAGTCTGCGGAGCACCAGAGGTAGAGGAGGCAAGACCACGCCCCTTGGAAGGGGTGCAGGAAAGGGAAGGGGGCGAAGAGGAGGGGCTATGCCGAGATGATAGCAGCTTGGAGGTAAAAGCAAGCTAGGTTACGACACAGGCACTTTCCCTGTCAAGTACGCAGGATAAGACGGCGACGGATTGTATGAAGAACAAAGACGTGCCAGTTAACTTGTGGTGACGTGAAGTTTTTGTAAAAGGCCTGTAGTATGATGATAGCAAGGAATTTCCCTTTTTCATATTCATTTTGTAGGACAAAAATCAAATGCACGTTACAGTAAGTGGTTCCTTCTTGAAATCTGCTTGCGTCATAAAGCCAGGTTGTAATAAATTTAGTGGTTAATGTTCTTACTTTTTCCGAGACGCCAATTCGTCGTAAACGTTTTGACGACGCACCTCGTAATTTTTTTCTTATAAGTAAGGGTATTATCGTGGTACAGGCCTTTCAAGTTGTTGAACAACTGCGGACATCACTCGATTTCAGGCTTTGACAGTGTTACAGAAATGCGTCATTCAATGTCATAAACTTACGTATGGTATGGCACTTTTGTATATAGAATAAAATATTCCTTGGTTCTACCGTCTGGTAACTGTTACCTCGCTCACGCAAACATGCTTAATTATGCTTAAAAATATCTCGCCTTTAAACAGGTTTCTCTCTACAGTTGTACTCTGCACAAACGTTGCTTTGTGAGCTTTAGACACTTGTTAGTCTTACGATAATAAAACTATAAGTGGGGCCGCGTTTTTAACCTTGAGTATGCATTGTTGTCAACTTGGTTTAACAAACATGTTTAGTTGGTGTGAATGGGGTATGATGTGTTAGTTAGACGCATTATAATCTTGTGCCCGATCTCCCACGGCAAATCTTTTGTAAAATGGGAGATGGGCTGGACATCACGCACATTTGTACTTAATTCCGCGAGTTACCTATCGAGTAGGGAAAAAGAACCCGGCGGAATAGTGATCTTTTCTAGTAGCAACGTTTAAGGCAGTAAAATTTGCGTGCCTGCTTTAAGATGGAGGTGCGATAATGCTCTTTTTGTGAAATAACTCACAGCAAATGCTTGAAATAGAGCAATGTGCTACTTACAGAGTGTGCGTTGTAGTGGATAGTTCAAAAGTAATACGAAACTCGAACAGCGAAAAACAGTTGGTCTTCACATCTCTTCTTAATCTCTTGGTAACATTTGAGTACTTGTAAATTAAAATAAGGTCTATTTCATCCTTGAAACCAAGCAGAAACTAACACAGATACTTGTACATCGTCAGTAAAATGACATTAAATTGTATAGTTATTTTTCTACTGTTAGCAGTTTTAGTTCCAACATCTTCATTGACTGGTGAATTAAACATATTGTGTAGCAGGACAAGTTTGGTTGTGTCTCTCATTGCCTTAACCGAGAAGGCTTGCAGAGTGGCGGGGGGGGGGGGGGGGGGGGGGGGGGGGAGATGGAGGTGCGGGGGGGGGGTCTTGGAAGGAGGGGGAGGGGGATGTGGTGTGGATTGTTCTAGCTAACATTTGTTGCTTTCAAACTAACATGGCAATCTCTGGAGCAACCTCAGTTTCAAGGTCATTTTGTCGCTCCAGGGGTCGGGAAGACGAACGAGGTAGGGACTAGGAATGAAAAGCTCGACCTACTTCATAAACAAATCGACAACGTCCAAATAGTCTCATTTATCAGAGCTTGAGGTGTAGTTAACTTTACCTTTCAACTGTGTTGTCATTTAATTTGTCTCTAGTTTGGTTTGCAGTGATCGGTGTACAAAAAATTGAGTAGCATAGCAATTCGTAATCAGCGTGGGTGATGCCTCCCATCCAAAAGGCAGGAAACAAGAAGTTGCTTTGTAAACAATAGAAAAAACCTAGTAGCTTGCTTGGTCGTAATCAGCAAAGATAATGCCTTCGTCCCCAAAGCAGTGAATAAACAGTTGCTTTGTGTAAAGTGCGTTTTATTTCTTCGTGCATTCAACAGAAGTCATTTTATACGGTCACTGATTTTAATGTTTTCGTAGGAGTTTCAATAATGCGGCCCTCGTTATCAGGAAACTTTCAATCACGTGAAAGGTGCGAACCAAGATTAAAAATACACATTAAAACTATATACGGAAAAACGAAATATACCAGATGTCAAAAACTATTATGTGAAACTAACTATTAAAAAACTGATAAAAGCTACAATTAAAACAAGGAAAGAAAACAACAAATAGGAAAGAAAGAGTAAACTAAAAAACCCGCTTAAAATATTTACACTATAGATGCATTCTAATGTATTCCAATCTTTCAGAGAGGGATGACACTCGCTGCTTACCACAATTTTTAGTAACATGGTGTAGTCATGTCTTTATTCCTTGTGTAAAAACTATGAACGTGTCTGTTTGCTACTGATTCCATAAGGTGATCCATAAGTCCATTAATACACTTGTAAACTTGTACAGGGATGATAAAATCTACGTTGTTCCAGGGTAAGCCACTTTAAAGGTTTGAGGGCATATGAATAAGCAAACTTTTTCGATTAGTTCGCAGCTGAATATTTTACATTTTGTGATGATAGACTGTTAATCATCAAAAGAAAAAATCTTCTGTGTCAAGCGGTATTTTACAGAATTCAACAAAAGATAATTGAAAAATTTTTGCATATCGAAATTGTATTATGAAGAATTTGTTAGTTTTATTTAATCCCAACGATCGTTCGTGTGTTCTTGTGTTCGTGCATACGAACGTATGGACTCCAGTACAGCTGTAACCCACAGTGGAGAGTAAAGTATCTTAAACATCAACTCGATCGGTCGGTTACTCATTCTGTCAGTCGGTAGGTCGGCCAGTAAGTTTTTTTTTTAATATTTCGTTACCCGGTCCGTCCGTCCCTTCGTCTGTCTGCACTTCGTGCGTTCGTCCCTTCGTTTCGTTCGTTCGTTCGTTCGTTCGTGCGTTCGTCCCTTCGTTTCGTTCGTTCGTTCGTGCGTTCGTCCCTTCGTTTCGTTCGTTCGTTCGTTCGTTCGTGCGTTCGTTCGTTCGTCCCTTCGTTTCGTTCGTTCGTTCGTTCGTTCGTTCGTGCGTTCGTCCCTTCGTTTCGTTCGTTCGTTCGTTCGTTCGTTCGTTCGTTCGTTCGTTCGTTCGTTCGTTCGTTCGTTCGTTCGTGCGTTCGTCCCTTCGTTTCGTTCGTTCGTTCGTTCGTTCGTTCGTGCGTTCGTGCGTTCGTCCCTTCGTTTCGTTCGTTCGTTCGTTCGTTCGTGCGTTCGTCCCTTCGTTTCGTTCGTTCGTTCGTTCGTTCGTGCGTTGGTCCCTTCGTTTCGTTCGTTCGTTCGTTCGTTCGTTCGTTCGTTCGTTCGTTCGTTCGTTCGTTCGTTCGTTCGTTCGTTCGTTCGTTCGTTCGTTCGTTCGTTCGTTCGTTCGTTCGTTCGTTCGTTCGTTCGTTCGTTCGTTCGTTCGTTCGTTCGTTCGTTCGTTCGTTCGTTCGTTCGTTCGTTCGTTCGTTCGTTCGTTCGTTCGTTCGTTCGTTTGTTGAATACTCAACTATACCAAGCATAAACATCAGCACAGGTTTGACCACTGTTGTTGGCCTCGCTACAATTCACTAAATCGTGCCCAAACCAGATTCTGAACTCCAGTCCTGCTGTCACCCACAGCGGAGAGGAAAGCATGTTAAATACCAACTCCGGCGAGTAAACAGTAATTCCATCCAAACGATATGCATAATACCGACAACTAAATCCCTTGATATAGTTGGCGATCAAAAGAGCGCTGTTATTGGAGTGCGTTATGACAGTCATCAGATTCTTGTCGGCCTGATCTCCATGTACACATCCCCAGTAGGACGCTGGGTAGTTGGTGTTGCAGCTCACGGCGCCATGTTTGTGTACAAGTTTAAACGTGTAGATGAATCCGTCTTCGTTAATGTTAAAGGCCCCGTAATTGTCACCCCGTGCTCCAAAACAGACAGGGTTGTTGTTAATCCTCTTCCATTCACCTGAAATGAAAAAGTATATTTGGGGTTTCTAATCAAGTCTTTTTCTCAAAAATGGAGCATTTTGGAGGGGAGAGAAGCATATTCCACATTGTTAACACTTAGAACAGGTTAGTGCACTACAGTGAAAAAGGCTAGGCAAGGATGAAATATTGACACGTGTATTTGTCAACTTAAGCAAGGCAAGGATAAACGGTGTAGATTAACCCCGCCTTGCCTTACCATTCTTTAAAATCGGTCTAGCAAGGGTGAAAATCGACAACTTACTATTTTGATGACGTATTTAAATGTGGTTTATGCCAATGAGCCCGGTCATTGCTTCAACCCGGACCGCTTGATCCAGAGTCTGAAGCGAACTAACCATTAGGCGACCGTGCCTACATAAAATCAGCAGTAGATCGTGGTAATAGTGTTACATAACAAAAGTGATAGTCTCTAGACACAGCTAAACTGGTGAGCCATTTACCTTTCTCACAGTGTTTTCCACCATAACCGGATGGACACTGGCAGCGGTGCTTGTTGTCTGTGGCATCGATGATACATTTCTCAGGTGGATTACACGGGTTACTAAAGCAATCGTTCTGTTGTGATGGAATAATATGAATTAGTAAATGTGAGCGTACCGTTATCAAACATTGATTTGCTAATTAGTGCAAATATCAAGCTACAATTCTGGATAAAACTCGTTAGAAATTTAACTAACTTCTACCAATTCGAATGGCATTGAAAGAAGTAGCTGCTATTCATCCAACCCCCTTCCCCATTGGTATATTATTCTGGCCAACCAATCAGATTCATAGATTTTTAATAAAACACGCTGAGCGGCAAATTATTACTCATTTCAATGGCTTATAAAAGTCAATGAGTTGTGTACCACAGTTCCTCCGTAGACAAATCCTTCTCGCTGTTGTAAATCATTGGGATGTTGATAATCGTCAGAATCACTCAGCTGACATACATAGCTTTCGTTTTGCAGGCGACCAAAATTGTAAGACAAGCATGCGTTGTCAAGGTAACATGCCATTTGGCAGACGTCTTGGCTCTCCAGAGAAATGTTCTTGATCACGTGATTTTCAAGAGCTTGTCCATCAATAGGTAAAGTGAACTTAAGCGTTCGGCAAACTTCTGAAAAATTGAGCAAAGAAGCGCACAGTTTAACCATTTTTACTTCAATACACGTGTTTGGTGCATAACTTTTTCTGCTGAAACTTACTTGTTTTTACAGATACTTGCAAGTTTGTAATTTTCGTTATGTATTCTTATAAATCACTAGCTTTACCAAATGTTACGACATAAAATTTGTTTTTTACACTTAAGAAATTACCAGATTTTATTTTACGAATTAAATACGCCAATAAGTCCCCGAGTCATCACATCTAATCGTTTTTAGGTACAAGAGATACTTTTTCAATATCATCGACGAAGTACTCGATCGTCAAGTACCTAAACAGTGTATTAACAATTAATGTGTCCACATATCTGGTGTTTTGTCATGTGTTAATTACCAGCTGAAAGTTCTAAATATTCACAAAATGAATGAGCTGAATGAATGAGCTGCAAAACTGATATGAAATATGAATTTCGTCGGAATTTACACTTATCTTCTCTATACGCTAAGGACGGAATTTCTTAATAAACATCTCTCCTTTGGTCTACCAAGCAAGAGACAATCCTTGAATTATTTTAGGCCTGTTTGAACTTATCCAAAAAATGTTTAAAAATCTTAATGAATATATTGTATACTCATGATTAAGACATTTCTTAATTAAAAGCTTACTTGTTCTGTTGTCATGAAATATTAAGTATAATTATGTTTTAATATTCATGTTAACAAACTGAAAACTATAATCATTTGAAAGAAAAAAATATATCAAAATATGGTTACCTTGGCAATATTAAATACAATAAACATTAACAAGCCACACCAAACCTTTCATAAAATATTTTCAGATAAAGTCACAAAATATGATGACATTTGTTTAAAAATTGCTTGTCTAAATTCAGTCGAAAGATATTTACAATAATGCATTAGAGAAGAGATAGGGATTATTGCTTTCACGATCGACTTGTTTTCTCCTCAAGCAGGCACGGGTCTTTGTAATATTTTGTGTGTAACTGAGCGCTTTCATTTTCAGAAAATAATAACGAACTTTCGAAAATTCTGTCCGAGCAATATTTTTTTATGATTCTTTTTAGTACAACAAGCACTTGAAGCCGGTAATTAGCGCTTGTTTTAAATATCATTACGACATTTTAATGTGACGCATAAAATAGGTAAATAAAATAAACATAGAATTATTCAGGTTTTATCTCTTTCGAAGGAAAAATACCTACTCTATTAATTCAATAAATTCTCCAAGCCGTAAGACGGGGAGATATTGGATAATCGATTAAGCATTTTTGTTTTAATTTATGACGATTTATCTGCAAAACGTATGCAGAAAACGAAGATAGTGTGAACATTTTTGCGGATCGAGAAAAGGACAAAGGCAGACTGTTTCAGATTATCTTATATATCTTACCGTCTTGGGCAAGAGCGTTCTTTGCGCATATCCAAGCACCACAAACTGCCAACATGAATATTACTTTGAAATATTCCAGTCGCATATTCACACAGTTCGCTTGCTTTTCTGGTAAAGCAAAACCACTAAGTTCTGTTTCCTCCACTGTTTCTCTGCACTCAAAGACTTATTATCCAGAACCCACTTAAGTAAATAATTAACACCGTGTAACGAAGACCGATATTTATGAAAGGTGTTGATTGCCCGTAAGGTTAAAAAAAACACGCTGATGCCGTTGCTTTTGTGGTTCTAATACTGAAATAAAATCCGAGTTCCTTTTGCCTCACTTTGAAAACGAGTCTTCGTGCGAAACCATTCATACGAAAATGTGTTTCACCTGCATTTCACCAAATCAAATTCATTTTCATTTGAATCGCATAGCTCAAAGAATTCGTGCGCTCTGATTGGCTAGAGATGCGAAGGTATTCAGCGCGGTATTGCGACTTGAAAGTGAGGCTACACTTAAAGGAACACGTCAGCTGGTGCACATGCGCATTAGACACCATTTCATAGCTAATTTGCATATCACACTTCATCACAAGACGCGCGAGCGAAGAACGGAAACTGAAAAGCGCATCAACAAATCTTGTCGAATCGAAGTATTTGCGAATCAAAGTAGTGGTTATATACATGTTAAATTATTAGAACACTGATTTTATTGAAACCATGGAGAATTTACCGATGGACTTGTACAGGGAAAGGCTAGTGTCAACGAATGCCTGTGAAGTCGAAGAAATATCAGTAGAGGTGAGACCCGGGGGTGAGAAACACAAGTGATCGCGGTCATTTCTACTTTCGATCGGATATTTTGCTTTTATAATTTCCTTTTACAACTTTCACTCTTTCTGTGAGTTGGCATGTTGTTTGTGCGAATCTCAGGATCTTTTTTCTAGCGCCGTACGATGCATCAAAGTATGTTTCGTTACGTTGGCATAAATATATGTTATTTACCGGCTACTCCGGCTGGGAGGTCCGTATCGTGAAAAACTGTGCCTGGTGACCGAGGTCTTGAAAATGCTGCCCTCGGCCTACGGCCTCGGGCAGCATTTTCAAGACCGAGGTCACAGTTTTTCACGATACGGACCGACCCAAAGCCGGTAAATAACTTATTTATTTTTTTCTTACTCGGTTAAAAGAAAAACTTACATGTAAAAGATCGTCTTGCAAAATGTAATTTTATACGCCCGCACCAATGTTGAATCGATCGCTAAGCTACGGCAAGAATGAAGAACGATTTGTTTACCGCCAAACAAAGTGAATTTGCTAAAGTGAACAGTACTCACGGAAAAGGTCATCAGAAAAAAAGAAAAGTAACTTTAATAATACAAAAGAAGCACAATGCAGCAGCAGAAGAGAGCATAAAAAAATCTCGAGTCACGAAAGTGAAATTGAATGAAGCTGAACTGAATGTTTAGTTTGGTCTGCTGCACGCGGCACAATTTTGCGAGAATTTATTTGACCGTTTTTTATCAAAACATCTCATTTTCTTGAATGGTCATAAGCAGTATTCGGTTTTGGGGAAAAGTAGCAGAAAGGCAAAGCGTTTGAAAGGATAAATCAAGTCTGTAAACTAGTGACTTGCAGTAAACCGCATTACGGCGTGAAAATCAGTGCGAATGCATAAACAACGATCGACAAACTATAACTTGATTTTGTCAATAAATACAAAAAATACCCGCCTATTGGAGAACTTCAAGGCCTTTAATTCCGATACTAATTTAGCTTTTGAAAGAATCAATCGGGTATATAAGCCGGCGACTTACAGGTAAGCGCAATGGCGTGAAAATCAGTGCGAATGCACAAACAACGATCGACAAACTACCGCCATCATGAACAATTTGATTTAGTCAATAAAGAGAATGAATACTCGCCTTTTGGAGAACTTCAAGTCCTTTAATTCCACTGCTTACTGTTCCTTTCATATTTACAACGGCTGGTGAACAACTATATTAAGTTTGGAGAGCAAAACTTTCATGGGTTCGTTCGTCTCGAAATGAAAACACTGCGAGCTAGCCGGGCGGAATCGCTCCGTCAGCGGGCAAGATCGAAAATTTCCGCCCGCTCCCGGAACCAATCAGATTGCAGGATTTGGAGACTTCCGCCCGCTCACAAGCCAAGAAAAAAATAAATATATGTTATTTACCGGCTGGGAGGTCCGTATCGTGAAAAACTGTGACCGAGGTCTTGAAAATGCTGCCCGAGGCCGCAGGCCGAGGGCAGCATTTTCAAGGCCAAGGTCACAGTTTTTCACGATACGGACCGACCCAAAGCCGGTAAATAACTTCTTTATTTTTTTCTAACTCAGTTAAAAAAAAACTGAAAAGATCGTCTTGCAAAATGTAATTGTATTATACGCGCGCATCCAATGTGCATGTTGAATCGATCGCTAAAAGCTGCGGATGAAGTGAAGAATGATTTGTTTTCCGCCAAACAAAATAAATTCGTTAAACTGAACAGTACTCACAGAAAAGATCATCAGAAAAAAAGAGAAAAGTAACTTTAATAATAAAAAAGAAGCACAATGTAGCAGCAAAAGAGAGCAAAAAATCTCGAGTCACGAAAGTGAAATTGAATGAAGTTTGTTTGTGTAGTTTGGTCGTCTGCATACGGCACAACTTTGCGAGAATTAATTTAACTGTTTTTAATCAAAACAACTCATTTTCTTGAATGGTGATAAGCAGTATTCGGTTTTGGGGAAAAGTAGCAGAAAGGCAAAGCGTTTAAAAGGATAAATCGAGTCTGTAAACCAGCGACTTGCAGTAAACCGCATTACGGCGTGAAAATCAGTGCGAATGCATCACAGGCAGCCCAAGCTCTCTATCAGATTACCTTCGGACGTGACTCTTGGGACTTGTAAGGGTTTGTATGGGAACGCAACGGTTTTCCTTTAAAAGTAAAAAAAATCGTATATTTTGTGAATAAAATTGACTTACCCTGATTTTGTGTTTCATTCTTTGTTGTTTGCCAGCTTCTCAGGTCGTTCTAACGCGATTTCGGCGAGTTATCGTTATTTCGGTTTCCACTGCTAAATAACGAAATAACGATAACTCGCCGAAATCGCGTTAGAACGACCTGAGAAGCTGGCAAACAACAAAGAATGAAACACAAAATCAGGGTAAGTCAATTTTATTCACAAAATATACGATTTTTTTTACTTTTAAAGGAAAACCGTTGCGTTCCCATACAAACCCTTACAAGTCCCAAGAGACACGTCCGAAGGTAATCTGATAGAGAGCTTGGGCTGCCTGTGAATGCATAAACAACGATCGACAAACTATAACTTGATTTTGTCAATAAATACAAAAAATACCCGCCTATTGGAGAACTTCAAGGCCTTTAATTCCGTTACTAAGTTGGCTTTTGAAAGAATCAATCGGGTATGTAACTAAGCCGGCGACTTGCAGGTAAGCGCAATGTCGTGAAAATCAGTGTAAATAATGCACAAGCAACGATCGACAAACTACGGCCATAAAACTTGTACAACTTGATTTTGTCAATAAAGAGAATCAATACTCGCCTTTTGGAGAACTTCAAGGCCTTTAATTCCACTGCTTACTTTTCCTTTCACATTTACAACGGTTGGTGAGCAATTACATTAACTTTGGAGAGCAAAACTTTCGAGGGCTCGTTCGCCTCGCCGCCAAATCAAACTAGCGAAAGCGTTACCGTTGCCCGTGGGCAGATATAGGAGAATCTTGCCCGCGCTAAGAACCAATCAGATTGCAGGATTCGTTACCGTGCCCTCTTGGAAAAAATAATTGTTTTTATTTCGCCGCGCCGCGTTTGTATTTGCTCGTGTAGTTGAAATTATTCAAATTAAAATGCAGGCATTGAAACTTGACTCAGTTGTAATGTGAAATTGAACAGGCAGGTCATCATTCCTAATGATATTGAAGAATTGAAGTAGAGCTTATAACATTATTTGTTGTGTTGTTGTATTCGTTTGAGCTCCAAATCGAGCAGCCTGATGACGCCAAGTTCGAATCGTTTACAAACTGCACGGACCTTTTGCCAGGTCAGGAACCTGATTTTGCAAACATATATAATGGTGATTTGCTGTCCAATGTTTTTGGTTAATTTCTTCCATTATTTTGGTCAACGCAGGGGATTCTTTCCGCCCGGCGCTTTCACGCTTCCCACCTTAGTCTGGGAGCAAATGTAATCCCATGGGAATTTCGTGCTGAAAGCAAGCCACCAGTCTAAAAGTGTTTATTTGGGTCTAGTAAACATGAAAAGTTTTGGTGGCAATTCTGCAACTTGCTAGGACGGGTTTTAAGCGGGGTTGAAAATTGGACGTATATGAGCCAACATGAAAACGAGGCTGGTACATTAAATTCTTTATAACCTCATCAATTACCATCGGAAAACCACCAAACTTGGCAGATATTTATGGCAAGCCAAACATGACAAAAGTGGGTTGAGTTTAAAATGACCTATCGAGTTTTAGTAATCGCTATGCGAGTTTACGAAATCACCATATGAGAAATGGAAATCATGATACGAGAAATGGAAATCACCATATGAGAAATGGAAATCATCATACGAGAATGAAAAATCGTGGTGTGAGATCTTAAATTACCTTTTGAGAACAAGAAACTATTAATCGAGAAAAAGACCGATGCGAGAACAAGAAATTATTATGCGAGAAAGCGAAATCACCATTCGAGATTATCGATTAGTTTTACTGAGCCGGCGAATAATAACTATCAGCGGAGTGCATTTTGGCGG
The DNA here is from genome assembly GCA_963693305.1 of Meandrina meandrites. NCBI lineage: Eukaryota > Metazoa > Cnidaria > Anthozoa > Scleractinia > Meandrinidae > Meandrina > Meandrina meandrites. Next base: position 26,760,506 of record OY855906.1, read on the forward strand.
CAAAATTCTCAAAATGGCGGAACAACTAAGTGCAGACGATTTAACAGTTTTTTTATTCTCTGAGAAGAACTATTGAAAGAGCTACTTCAGTTTATTGTGCCTCTGATATTGTAGGGTTCGAAGTTTGTGAAAGGAGACTTGAGGAACAGACAAGATTACTTATCGCTATATCGCCGTCACAAAATTCACCTCCAGGAGATCTGTTTGAGGTGTTAGAAGTTTCTTTGGCTGCTCTATTAAGGAATATTTCAGACGTTTTGAATGCAGCACGTTGCCATCCAAAGGGAACGACTCAGTTGGCATTATCTAAAAGTACTGGAGGAAGACCGGCATACAATATTACGAAGGAAATGATAGAACAACTGGGTGAAACTGGAATGAACTGCACAAGTATGGCAACATGCCTTGGAATCTCTGATCAAACACTTTACAGACGAAGGATCGAGTTTGGAGTGGAAAACAATTTCACAGAAATAACGAATGAGGAATTAGACAGGCAGATACAAGAGACTCTTAATTTGACACCATACAGTGGGGAAATCTATGTTAGAGGTAGTCTCAAAGGCAGGGGTATAAATGTTCAAAGGTTCAGAATCAGAGAAAGCTTGAACCGGATAGATGGTATTGGTAGAGCGGTAAGGCGTCGGTATTCGATCTGTCGAAGAACGTATAATGTCGCTGGCTTAACAAGCTTGTTATGGACTGACATTAAAATTTCAATGTCCACTAGGGGAGGGATCGTTTCTCCAAATGCCTCCATTATCGTTCACTCGACCTGGACCGTCTATCCGACCATCTATCCGGTTCAAGCTTTCTCTGATTCTGAACCTTTGAACATTCATACCCCTGCCTTTGAGACTACCTCTAACATAGATTTCCCCACTGTATGGTGTCAAATTAAGAGTCTCTTGTATCTGCCTGTCTAATTCCTCATTCGTTATTTCTGTGAAATTGTTTTCCACTCCAAACTCGATCCTTCGTCTGTAAAGTGTTTGATCAGAGATTCCAAGGCATGTTGCTATACTTGTCCAGTTCATTCCAGTTTCACCCAGTTGTTCTAATGATCATTTCCTTCGTAATATTGTATGCCGGTCTTCCTCCAGTACTTTTAGATAATGCCAACTGAGTCGTTCCCTTTGGATGGCAACGTGCTGCATTCAAAACGTCTGAAATATTCCTTAATAGAGCAGCCAAAGAAACTTCTAACACCTCAAACAGATCTCCTGGAGGTGAATTTTGTGACGGCGATATAGCGATAAGTAATCTTGTCTGTTCCTCAAGTCTCCTTTCACAAACTTCGAACCCTACAATATCAGAGGCACAATAAACTGAAGTAGCTCTTTCAATAGTTCTTCTCAGAGAATAAAAAAACTGTTAAATCGTCTGCACTTAGTTGTTCCGCCATTTTGAGAATTTTGCCGCCAAAATGCACTCCGCTGATAGTTATTATTCGCCGGCTCAGTAAAACTAATCGATAATCTCGAATGGTGATTTTGCTTTCTCGCATAATAATTTCTTGTTCTCGCATCGGTCTTTTTCTCGATTAATAGTTTCTTGTTCTCAAAAGGTAATTTAAGATCTCACACCACGATTTTTCATTCTCGTATGATGATTTCCATTTCTCATATGGTGATTTCCATTTCTCGTATCATGATTTCCATTTCTCATATGGTGATTTCGTAAACTCGCATAGCGATTACTAAAACTCGATAGGTCATTTTAAACTCAACCCACTTTTGTCATGTTTGGCTTGCCATAGATATTCGTAAGTTGATTAATTTAAGTGACAAATGCCGATTATGAGATCGTCACGTGACCATTTAACATGAAAACGAGGCTAGAAAAGAATATTACATATACTGTATTTAATGTTGGCAAAAGCTTGTCAAACTTACTCAAAATTGGCAGAAATACTCAATTATATTTAATTTGATCATTTAGTGACAACTGCTGATTATGAGGTAATCACGTGACCTAGCATGAAAGTGAGGCTGGGCCAGAAAAATGCATGTAACCTTTTTTAAATGTTCATAATAGCTTCTCAAAGTTTCTCAACATTAATCCCTCGATTATACGGTTGCACTGAGGATATTCTCATTCATCACTGGATCAAATTTCCTGCACGGAAACAAGGCTCCACGCAACCATTCATTTTATGATAAATTTACACTGGTATCAACCTACATAATTAAAAAAAAGACAAAAAAGCAACAACTTTAAAACAGCAGTAGTAAAAATGAAAATGGCCATATTTTTCACCTTTCGTTAGCGAAGTATTTATCTAAGGACGCTTACCATATCTAATTTAACACATCATCATCCTCTTCATCCTCAATATTGCTGTCATCATCGTCACATTCGCCTTGTTGATTCTCACATTCATCATCATCATCGGAACAGCTGCAGAGGTTCGTGCTAGCAGCCCTGCTTTGCGGCACTGACAGCGATTGGTTCCTTTCGACATCTGCACTTCACAAGCTGTATAATAGCATCGGGAGCGGGTGAAAGCGTTGTCATTACAGGGATCCACTGATCATTTTCCATTGTCCAACCATACCATCGTGGTGACGGTAAAACAGGATAAGGTACACAGAAATTGTTCCAAACCATCAACTGGTACTTTGCTCGTAGTATGACTTGGTGCAGAGCTGCCTTAGTTGGTGGTAATCTGTCAGGTTCAGCTTGTCTCTTCTAAAACAACGACCACCTATGCTCTTTGACAGTTTTAACTGTGGTCTTTGGCTGGTACAGCTGGCAGACGAATTGCTCAATCCCATCAAGGGTTTCTTCGTCAGATTTTTCATTTTTACCCAGATTGGCTATGGATCTAAGGATCGACACATTGACCTCTTCAAATTCTTTCCAGCAAGTCGGTTTTCCTTTCCTGAGAAACTAACCGTGTTATCAACCCCTTTTAAGGCATGGAATGCTGGTAGTGCGGCTTTACTGGCTGATCCAAGAGCTTCTACAATTGGTTGCAACTTGATTGTTCGGCGATTTGTTGCTGATCCAGTCACAAAACTTGTATTTGAACACATCTCTGGATAGCGTCTGATAGCTAGCACTAAAACGTCAGTGTCTGGAGAATAGATCGAATAGCGTCTAGCGCATGGAGGATAATCTTTGTGTCCGCTTCTTCGTGGTCGCTCTGCAAATGGCTTACGTCCTTGTGTGTTGCTTTTCACTCTGTCGCTCACGCCACAATGACCTTCTTCCCTGTAGCCTTACCTCTCTCCATCACCTTCTGGGCCAGAAAAGCTGTTAGTTCTGCTTTGGTCTTGGTATGGGATAGGAGTTTCTTCAAAGTAACTTTAGCGATATGAGTTGAATCCATGATATGGTAGTAAATGGGTTCTGGAGTGCTTTGTCGCTTGCTCCGAGTAGCAGACTTAAGCAAAGACAGAACATCGTACCTGTCAAAAATCAAACGGATCTGCTGCGTGTTATTGTATTTGACGAAAAGACGGGCCATGAAATGTTCTGCTAGGTCTTTACAAGTCTTGATCCAGTCTGGCTTGTCTAACGATTGGACTTCTGCCATGCCATCAACAATTGCGACTCTGACATCGCTACTGCCTATGGAACTCGTACTAGACTCTGCACTTTTTTTCTCAAGGATGTGCATCAACATGCTCTTGCAAGAGCAATGCATCATTGTCCCATCTGAAGCAAATAGAGCCCTTGGAACTACCGTGAACTCGTAGAGACCGATACCCTCTTTGATGTCAATATCTGGGCTACTCTTAGAAACCATCATTAGGCGCGCAAACAGACACCTGTCCTCTTTCAGCTCCACCACTCGCTCTACTGTCTTAACTTTGATCACCGTCCCATTACTTTTCCATGTCTGTAATTTACGCTTCTTCATCAGAGCCCAGATTTGACTCTATCTTCTACAAACAAGCTGAACAATTTTTCCCTATTTCACTCTATTGAACCAGATCTTTCTTAGTCTTTTCGCACACAAATTTCTTCGTGACCAGATTATAAAGGTCGGTATTTGATCCCGCGTTATCATCAGCTGAAAAGGGGTCAGTATAGCTCTTGATTGTCTGCGTCAGCTGATGGATGGCTTTGTTCTCGCTCATCGTAAAAGCAGGAAGCACGTCATGGTGGTGTTCTTGTGCATCTGTAGTCAGGCCTGCCATAGATTTGGCCTCTGTTGCTAGTCTTGCTAGTTCTGGAGCAATAAGGAAAAACTTTGTCCGTGCGCTGGCATTTAGCATGATCCCGACTAGTCCACTGGACACTTTCATGGAGCGGTTTAGATGTTGTACATCGTTGTCGCCTCTACCGCACAAAATGGAACTTCCTGGTTCTTGTTTACTACCCAGTTGCCGTTGGTGAAGTCTTCATATAAGAGGGGGTCTGTGTCCTTCAGGGATGCCATCTCGGCGAGATAAACAGGGATCATTCGCGCGCAATTAATCTTGTCATGAGCAAAGAAGTAGTAAGTGAAGAGTTCTAAGAAAGAAAGATATAACTGCCAGTTCCCAGTGCGCACAGCCTTAATTAAGGAGAACATCTCCATGACCATCCTCACATAGTAACGCGTTACTACAAACAACGGACTGCTGTTTTTCTGAGTGTCGTACTTAAACACTTTCATGATGACTTCAGATGAATTAATAATATCAATGAATCGTTGATTAGCTCTCTCGATTCTCTCCTTTGCACCTTCTCTGCACGCGTCACTGAGCTCCCTTGATAACTGCCAAGACTCTGTCGTAGGTCTGTCTCATTCTTTAGAAACCATTCTAAGTATAGTCTAAAGTAGGATTAATTTTGGGAAAGTTTGACAAGCTATTGTGAATATTTAAAAACGGTTACATGCATTTTTCTGACCCAGCCTCGATTTCATGCTAGGTCACGTGACTACCTCATAATCAGCATCTGTCACTAAATGAACAAATTGAGTATTTCTGCCAATTTTGAGTAAGGTTGACAAGCTTTTGCGAACATTAAATAATGTAATATGTAATATTCTATTCCAGCCTCGTTTTCATGTTAAATTGTCACGTGACCATCTCATAATCGGCAGTTGCCACTAATTAATCAACTAACGAATATCTGCCAAGTTTGGTGGTTAACCGATGGTAATTTATGAAGATATTACGAATCCAATGTACCAGCCTCGTTTTCATGTTGGCTCATTTACGTCCAATTTTCAACCCCCCCTTAAAACCCGTCCTAGCAAGTTGCAGAGTTGCCACCAAAATTTTTCATGTTTATTAGACCCTAATGAACACTTCTAGACTGGTGGCTTGCTTTCAGCAGGAAATTCCCACGGGACTTAATTTTACGACATTTGCTCCCAGACTACCTCTTCTTTTCATGTTCTTTTGGAGACGCGACCCATACTGTTTTTAACCAAATATGACAAAGTAATAGCATAGGATGACCAAATTAAAAGGACACGCAGAAACAGGTTTTCAGTAAAGGATGGAAAATCGAGTAAGACACTGGGAAGATTGGAGCGGATTTTGAGATGTACTCGAAGCGTATTTTTGATTTCGGGTTGAGGTGGACTTTTTTCAAAGTGAGAAAACTAGGGTCCAGGTCAGCGCGGCCACAAAGCTGACCATGTCCCTTTAAATTCGCAACATTCCTGCAACATTCACCACATTTTCATTTTTAAACGGTTATGCGATTCAAGGACAATCCGTTACCTGACTCGTGAATTCCACGTTAAATTTCACTTGAAAAACCGATATTGCACTCATCGCTTCGCGATTCGTGCGATATCGGTTTTTCGCGTGAAATTTAAGGTGGAATTCACGAGTCAGGTAACGGATTTTCCTATAGAATGGCTTCGCACGTGGACTCGTTTTGAAACTGAGGCAAAAGGCAACTTGGAACTGGCCTAATGGCCGAACAATTAAGTGTTAATTTGAGACCTTTGAGGGACGCTGGTTAATTAAAGTTATCATTCAAGTCTAGAGAATATACAGCTTGGACTGATTATACCATTGAAAACATAAAAACTGTCAGTTACTGAAAGAAGGAACACATTTTGCCATTACAAATTGCAATTTTAAAAACTACAGGCACCGCAACCGGTATGGGTTACAAATTAGAATACAAACAAAGCTGCAAGGCCTGGCCCTTACGAGTGCTAACTACGAAAAGGCAGTTGGACTGCTGAAGCAAAGATTCGGAAATCGAAAAATAGTGATCTCCAGCCACATCGAAGTGCTCACCAAACTTCCCAAGGTGGAATCGATAAGCGAAATAGTTTTTACGACACACTGGAATCTCATTTTCGTGGACTGGAAAGTATGGAAATCTCATCCGAGATGTATGGTTACTTCTTAACACGAATAGTTGTGCAGAAATTACAGAAGGAATTTCGAATCGCTATCACACGAAATTTGGAATCCACCACTGTCTCCCCTCATCTACGACATCCTCCTGAGGTTCCGGGTTCACAAGACAGCCCTCAAAGGAGACATTGAGAAAGCTTTTCTAAATGTTTAAATTCACCTAAAAGATCGTGACTATCTTCGTTTTCTCTGGGTTGATGATATCACAAGCAGCAACCTTCAAGTTTATCGGTTGGCAAGAATTGTATTTGGCGTCTCCTGAAGTCCGTTCCTATTGAATGCAACTATTCGTCACCACTTCACTACTGCTGACATCCCCAGAGAATTTGCTGAGATTTCTGAAAGGTCTGTATGTGGATGACTTTGTTAGTGGAGATGATTCTGACATTTTTTTTTTGAGATGCATGAGAATCTGAAGTCGTCCTTCAAGAGTGGAGGTTTCAATATGAGAAAATGGGTCTCCAACTCTGAAGCCCTTCGGGAAAGAATTAAACAATCTGAAAGTCAGTCTTCTTAAATTACAAGCAGGTCTGTCAAGAGGAAGATCAAGCCTTCTCGAGTTCCCTGTTCAAGACGTCGAAGACCCCCAGCACAGCAAAACTGAAAGTACTTGGAGTTGGATGGGATAGACAACATGATTTGTTGCTCTTGGATCTAGCCTCTCCACTAGAAACTAGCAGTACTTGTACGACGAGAGCTATTCCTGGTACAATAAGCAAGATGTACGTCCCCTTGGGGCTAATTAGTCCGGTCATCATTCTACTGAATCTATTTGCAAGACAAGAGTGGGTTGGGACGAGTAATACTGAAAACCGTTTTTCGATACGTTAAATAATTCTCGAGTTATAACAATTTTCAGAAATTCCGGTGCCCACCCCCCGGAACCGTATTCTTTCTGTAAAATCAACCCCTTGATTTGATTTCTTCAGTTTTCATTGAAAACTCCTATAAGCTGATTGATTGATGGAAGAAAAAACTGTACTTTTCGTTTTGAGGAACACACCTTGCAATTTACGATAAAGATCGCGAGACCTTTGCCGTAGTTGTTCAGTTGAACGTGATGCAAATATAAAAGCCGCCACGATTGTTTTTCTTTTGATTTGCACCACTGCTGTCTTTGACGCTGCCCTTTGATGTACTGTACTTGACAAATTTTAGGTTTCCAAATTCCAGTATTTAGCCTGTGTGATGCTCACTTTCTGGCGTCTCGTGGGCAGTTCATTTCCAACAATTTAACTTGCTGCACCGCTTGTAATAAACAAAGCTCTCGTTTATACAAGACCTTACAACAGCACCAGACACTATAAGGTCGCAGCAAAAACAAAACAAAGTGTGACTTACTCGAAACTGATCGAAAAGTTCAATGCTCAGAATTGATCTGTACATTACCTCGCTCCAAAACTTCGGATTCTCCAAACATCAGACGAAAGCTTCCGAAAGCGCCGACACGAGTTAACACGGAAATTGACGTCCCAATCGTGAAAACTGCACGATCGCAATATATGGACTATTGTTGATTTGGAGTATCATTTTTTTTGCTTAAAACAGCTGCCACACTTAACAATTCAGCCTTGCACATTCCAAACCTGATAATACCGCAGAAAAAATAATTCCTTTTCTATAACAGCTACATTACTTGGGGTTTATGAGGTATTTTAAAGTCGTTTTTTGCAGGAGTATAATATGATATGCTATGATGATGCACGTCATCTGAAAAAAAAAGTGAGTTAGCACAAGTGGCAAAAAGAATAAAAGGAATGACAAAGGTGTGAGACAAGTTCCATTTTCGGAATCATGCTGACAGCTGGTGTAAGGCAAATTGCAACCCATGTACAGGTAAACCAACGTGACTTTCAGCTAAGCAGGCCCGTAGGGTGGGGGGGTTCGAGGGGTTCGACCGAACCCCCCAAATGTTTGAAGTCGGCATTTTTGGGAAGTTGAAAAGATAGAAAAAAATGTACACAAAACAATCAAAAGACTGTGACTAGTCGATTGCACGGACGACTACCTTCCTTGCCAGGATTATCGGAGGAAGCCGCAACATTTTGGTACTATAATGAGAAGTTCTAATCTTTTGGATTGGTTAATTGATGTCAGATAATTCATCATCATTCATCATCCTTTCAATTTCTTGTCCACTCATCCACCCTGCGTGTAATTTTAATATTTGTGTTTTGAAAACTGTCTAAATGCGCACACTCATTTCGGAACATTTCAGGATTTTTTTTAGAATGATAATAGGCCATTTCCGAGTTGCCCTTTGCCTCACTTTCAAAACGAGTCTACGTGCGAAACCATTGAAATGAAAATGACTTTGATTTGCATGAAAATGGTCGTGAAGGTGAAACTCATTTTCATATGAATGGTTTCGCACGTAGACTCGTTTTAAAACAGAGGCAAAAAATAACTTGGAAATGGCCTATTTACTTTCGGAAGAGCTAATATTGAATGAAAAGGCATCCCACCTCAGAAATGATGTCAAAATGCAGGAAATGGCACTTGAGAGAACCTAAATTTGCAAAATTTCCTGGGGAGGCATGCCCCCAGACCCCCCTAGAGGCTCGCGCCTTTGGCGCTCGTGTTAGCGCCGGCTAAAAAATACCTCCCAAAAAATGAAAGAACCCCCCTCAACAGAATCCACCCTACGGGCCTGCTAAGTACACAGAGCAGGAGTTTCTCGTGTATTTTGAAAGAGCCGATAAAACTAATAAAATTGAACCACAACATTTACATGGAAACAGGGTGCCGAGTTGCAGAAGGGTTAAATTTCTAAGAGCTCGGACATTAACATATGATTGCGTTGAGGACGGCTGGCCTTGATTATAGAGTAAAAACACGTATTTTGCTATAATTAAATTGGAGTTCTGTCACGGCTCGGGAAGAAGATTATAAATTACAAATTCGTTTTGTTTCAACGGTTATTTATCGAATTGTAATCTTACAATCTTTTGTCTTGGTTGTTTAAGGTTTTTTTTTCTCCAGCCATTCATTCCCTGAAAAAGTCAGGCCGTGCCTGACGAAATATTGAATATTTTAAAAATTCAAAGTATCCAAACCGTACGGTCAGCCTTTCTTTCCAGTTTTTATTATCTCTACACTTCGCTAATCAGATCCACCAGGATTCGGTTCCTATGTTTTGGGCCGTTGGCCCTTTCTAAAATTTATAAATTCTGCATGTAAAGGTTTTAGAAACTTCTGTTCTATATATATTTTTAAGTTAGGCACTTTGTTTTCAATTGGTCGAGAAATTAAAAAAAAGAAGAAAAACATTTACTGCCTTTTTAAAGTAGTTGAGAAACTTTTTCTCTGTGTATTAAGACGAAAAAGACAAAATCCGACAGCGACCCACGGACTATACCTATTTGCGAAATGACGGGCTTTAAAATTCAGACAGGAGATATGCATACCTAAGGGACGGACCATTATTTTTCTGGAGGGGAGGATGAAAAATATTGAAAAAAATTGTTTGCAGGGCCTAAAAAGACAAAATAAATTGTTCGCAAACATCATATGTATTAAAAAAATAGTTTGCATAGAAGTCAGAGAAACTTTTTTTTAATTTTTTAACGAAGACTAGTGAGCAGCACAAGGAAAGACTTCTTGTAGTTGTAAGCTTGTCGTCTATTTCCGACGTGTTTGGTCTCTAACTGAGACTTCTTCAGGGAATGAATACAACTAGCAAAGAACAGCATATATAGCACATTCGCGTGCCTAGCTACAACTTCCCATGGAAGTGAATAATAACTAAAATATGCTGTAAACGAACGTTACAAAAAACGCTTTAATACATATGTTATTGCGTGTTGTTATATTTTGGGGGGCATACGTTTAGCGCTAATGTATTAAGGCGTTTTTTGTAACGTTCGTTTACTATTCGTTCATTATTATTATTATGTGCCGAACCTAACTGGAGCCGATAAAGTACGGCAGAAGAGCGGCGTTGGAATCAGTTTGGTCCGGCAGTTTTAATTAGGTTCGGCAAACAACGTTAAGTTCGGCAGGATCTGCCGCACTACGCGCGGCTGATTCATACGGCGTTCTTCTCATGTGCCGAACCTAATGCATGAATTACTGTAATGTATTTTCGATATAACAGCGCTCATGATTGGTCTAAAGTGGAGTGGCGTGACTCGGTCTGACCAGTCATGCATGAAGCACGACGGCATAAAATTCCGGGGAAATTACTTCGGTCACCGGGGTCGCATTTTGTTTATCTTTTATGTTTCAGCTCAAGACAAGCGGAACTTCATGGGAGAATTGCTTTGGTGGTAATTCCTTTTTGCTGTTACCCCAATTTGTGAGATCAGATTTGTAGGTTAGTATTTACAAACTAATTCTCGAGAGAACCATTTGAAATAAAATAAATCTCGCGGAATGAATTTGCTTTTCCGGAAATTTATAGCAAAACTTGCGTAATAGTTTGCTGATTTCGACTGCAAAATCCTTTTATCATCCTCAACGCAGACGTTCAATATCAACATTATTATTGTTAACGACTTGTTTCTGCGAATTAAGTTCGACACAGATACGTCGTTTGAATCAGCTGTCGCTCCAAAGTCGCTCCAAGTTCGAACTGAGTTACGTTCGGCACATGAGTGGAGCGGCGTTTGGAACGGGCCTACGTTGTCTTACACACTTGCCGTATCGTTTCGCTTAAAACCTCATCTCTGCTTCATCATTTCTGGACATTCGTTGTCCAACTGGTTTGGGAATTTCGGCACGAACTTACTGGCCATCATCAGAGGTTTCAGAGAGGTAGTAAGAGTTACGGTGTGTGTAATAATGTGCAGACCATGGTGTCACTCTCTTTATTTACTCCTTCTTCAACGGATGAACCAAAAATCTGTGCCTATTCATAGAGAGTAAATGTTTCCTTCTTAAAGTGAGTAACTGCAGGCTGGTTCTCGACATTCATTGTCAGCAGTGATTCCAAGTTTAAGTTCAATTTGAATCCAGGAAATGAAGAAAGATCTTTCATGTTGTTCTCTAGTTTTCGAAGCGATTGTGCCATTAGCTCCAACGACTTCAAGCATTTGTTTGACACGGTATACCTTCTGGACCATCTGTGGTCATAGAAAGTCTGCTAGGCTGCGCTTCAGATCTAATTCGATCTTGCTGTTTTCCGTGTGTACTACCGCATTGTTCAAAGAAACGTATTTCAACTCGATAATAATAGTGCGCCGATAGCCATCGCTCATGCTGGAGGACGCCATTGTGATGTTTGATTTCCGACACGTGTAGAGTTACTATTGCATGTCATTAATTTTATTGTTTTAAGGTCGTATGGTACCCTTAAAACGACCAAAAAGTTTGTTTATATTTGGTGCAGAAGCTTCAATTACATGTGATTGCACTCATACCGAGAAACCTAATTTTAAAGGTTTTATTTAAAACGGTTGCTATGGAAACAATCCACACCTTTCTGTGGTAAGCTTCTGTAGTCTTTATGCATCAGTCAATTCCAGCAGTGCCCATCCCCCCCCCCGGGCAACCCCGGGGCATTTCCTAATGTTGCCCGTCCCGGGGGTGGGGCATTTGCGTACCTCGGGTTGACCCCCGGGCATTTGACACGTGGTTTCAAAACCGTGGAGTGAGTCGCGTATTCGTGATGGAGGCGTTTATAGGCCAAGACGTGGACTACGTTGCAAATTAGCTAGCCCATGAAGGACTAGAGAAGCTGGCGGATGTTCATGGATGTTTTTAAAGGCATATTTTCTGAATTTTAGATATTTCTTCCTATCGAGAGATTGAAAACATTCAACCCGGGAGCGGGGCATTTGCCCGGTTCCCTCATCCCCACCCCTGGAAATTTACCAAAGAAATGCTAATGCCCGGGGGTTAGCCCGGGGGGGGGATGGGCACTGCTGGAATTGACTGATGCATTACGCCAACAGTTGTAGGTTTGACGTAATGTGCAGTAAACACCCGCGTGTAAGAACCTAGTGGTTTAAGAACCTGCTGGCAGAAATTTGCCATTTTAATACCCCAAAATATAAGAACCTGTTTAGCCAAGCAAATTTCAGCAGGTTCTTATATGTGGGTTATTTTTGCTATAATTATCTAATTCATGTTCTCTTTTTTTATACAGCTCTTGTTGAAGAGATATTTGTTTAATTATATAGATTGTTTAGTTTTGCATGAGGCTTGAAGCAATACAGTTGTGAATAAATGCTGTATAATGAAGGACCAAACCCATTATTTTTCTTCTCGTACAATCAAAATCTATGGCTCCTCCTTAGAAATTAAGAACCTTATTAAGAACCTACTTAGCCTAAATTACCAATAACTACCCCCAAATACAAGAACCTATTTTGCCAAAATTGTAGGTTCTTACACGCGGGTGTTTACTGTATATGAAATGACTCACAATTGACCCAATGTGTGGCTTCATAGCTCGGTTGGTAGAGCATCGCACCGGTATCGCGGAGGTCACGGGTTCGAATCCCGTTGAAGCCCTGATTTTTTTCAGGCTTCTTCATTCCAATTTAAATTACTTAAATTGGAAATTCACTGCGATGATCACTTATCACGTTCAGTTGTAGGTTTATTAGAAAACAAGATTTCAATTTCAAACAGACATATCGTCTGAATTTATGCTCCGCTCTGTGCAATAAACCAAAGTTTTTACAATAAAATCTTGGTGAAAGTACTTTTTTCAGGTTTTGTTTCGGCATCACTCCATTTTGCACCAAACCTAGTGGACAAATTATGTCCTGTCACGTGACCCACGTAAAAATGACGTGATTTTTTTGGTTTATCGCGTGACGACACTATTGGTCTTTAAATTCCCCAACATTCAGGAAATTCTCCTTTTACAATAGAAATGTTAGCGTGAAGTAAAGCAAATGAAATGCAGTAAAGTTTCTTGGACACGAGCTTAGCATTAAATAAGCCAGCAGTGGGGTGAAGGGTGGGGGTGGGGGGGGGGGGGGGTGGAGGGGTACAAACTTTCTTAGTATGTGAGGGAAGTTACCCAACTTAGAGTAAATATTCCGTTTCATAGGAACGTTTTTCACCAGGGTTATGAAATCTATCAATTTGTTCATCTCTTTACAACTTTTCCACGATGTATTATTTATATATTTTAAAATTAATCTACATTTTTGGTGATTTTCTGACTGTAAACAACCGTTGTTATGGCCGTTACTAAGTGAAAAAGCTTCTACCACTGTGTAAAATTCCTTGAATTTCGCACTTATAAAGGGACAAATTCAGCAAAACCGTTCCAAAATGTTTTTAAGGTCATTCCTCTGTTTTGCGTTGCGCATCCTAACTGCGCACGATTTCTTGCGCCATTAGCGCGCACGCATAAACAAAATGGCGGCTTTTTTCTATGCAGCTTAGTCCGCGAGAGAAAAAAATCGTCGATTTTTTGTAAACGAGTATGGGGACCTATCAATTTTTTGACGTATTTTGGGTGTAACGATCAATTTCTATGTTTGAAAAAAAGATTATCACAGAAAACGTGTACTTTGCCAGTATTCGCAATGGAATTATAAGGAATTATGTTGTAAATACAAGGTCTTCCCGCTGCAAAACGAATGTGGTGACCCCCCTTTTTATTTCAAAATTTTAAGTTCCCTTTAGCTAATTGTTTTTCATTTTGTTTTGCATTGGTTGTAAAAGAAGCAAGCTCCAAGCAGACAAGTTTTCGTGCTAGCGTGGGTACACTCTATTCCCTGTACAGCGCGTACGATTGACGTCAATTTCCGGAATGTGTTTTGATAGTGCCATGAGCATGATAAGTTTGGTCTTGCATTCTTTGAATGCTGTGAAGATTAAGCGTCGCATAAAATTTATTTTGAAATCGGCTGCGTTGACCTTTGTCGCGTGACACTGATAATCTTCTGTCAGCTGGCGATTACACAAACTTCGCTTTCAATTTCGCTTTCACCGTCACATGCAAACTTGTGAAAATTCTGTTGATTTTTCTATAGGGCAGAAACAACATACACCTGATTTAAGGTAAAATAAAAATAAAATATGTTCACAATCGATTTTCAAATCATCATCACATACCCATCAAAACAAAACCATCAGCGCCTAAAGTACAATGGTCTGTCATCGGTCTTAATAAACCGCAACGTCAAACTGAGAGTAGCGTTACATGTAGGTCTGCAAACCATCTGTCAGCGGCCTTTGGTTTATATCTGATCGACTGAAGGAATGAAGGAAGGATGGCTTCAAATCGCCACTCATTCCGTAACTCCCGTTTTGCATACGCAAAAACAGTCGTAAAAACGGAGGAATTCATTCGGTTCTCTACAGGAAAATCTCTATGGTATTTAGCAACGTGTACGATAAAACAGAATAGTTAATAACTCAACCAAACCAAGGATTTGATAGCGAGCACCACTTCCTAAATCACAAACTGCTACAACTCTTACACAAAACAACTACTTCAAAATGACATATACAACCGGCTACCAATGAAAGGCTAACGAATTTGTTGAGTTTGTTTTGCCGCCGTGATTTTCTCTGTTGTGGCGTGAGTTCATTCCGGTTCATATTTTAATTTGTTTAGCCGCGAGTTGACTTTGTTTTCCCCATAATTTTCCCTTGAGTTGATTCTTTTGCCGTGAATGTCGAGGTAAATCAAAACAAATTTCTTCGCCTTCATCAAAGTCCTTGTAACATCGAATTACTCTTAGAGGTGTATTAGTATACAGTAAAAGTTGTAAAAGTTTATTTAAAGTTTGATGCGTGCGTACTTGCGGAACCCAATAAAGTGCAGCGACATTGATTTAAATTTTAGAACCAGCTACACGCCAGTGAAGTCAGACGGGTTAAGCACAGAATATATTGACGTGTCTTCCGTCAACAAAACCTTGAGAGGTTAACGATCCTCAAGATATTTCATTTTCCTGTGAGCAAATTTCTTGTGTCGTAATATATTCAGTTTAACCGGACAAAAGCAAAAAAAAAATTATAATAATAATAAATGGGAGCTTCCCTTTAAGGTCTGCTCAAATGTATATATTATTTATTACTTATTACGCACAATCCTTCAGAACTATTTGTTGCGTTCTTTATCTTTCATCTGTTGCAGAACGTTTCTATCAATATAATGGCCATGAACGCTAAAAACCTGCCATTGTATTACACACTCCAAAAAGACATAGACAAGGAAGTAGCAGAACTGGAAAAACAACGATATGCACGGTTCCAGGATCGGCTTGATACCGGAGATATGTCTGCTGATATGGTGTTAAAAACAGCACATGGTGAGTTTTACAGTACCTACTCAGTGGTGAAATGCCCTCTACGCGCGCATTTTCCCGCCAAAACTGCAGCTTTTAATTAAGGGGGGTGACTCTTAACTACTAATTTGTTTCTAAGGCAGCTTTCTAATTGCTATATTTTGGAAACAAAACCTCATACAGATAAGCTTTTTGCACGAGTTTGTTCTATTGAAGATTCCTCCAAGAGTTTCAAGTCACGGTCATATTTAACGCATCACGTGACCAGAACAGAATAAAACCTAAAACTCAAACGGCGAATAGATTTTAAAATTAAAATGAGCGTCAATAGATAAAGAAAATCCACATGCGTAATGTGACGTATCGTTTTTGTGCGGAAATTCGCATTATTATAAGAATTATGGCCTAATATACACTCATATTTACAGACTTTCATCAGTAGCGTTTCCCTTTTTCGTGTAAACGGGAAAAGCATACGTCAGATTATAAAGACGGCTACGTTATCTCTGATTCGTAAGAGAAATCGGAACTTTACCTTGTTTCCGTGGAGTTTTAGGGATTTTAAATTCTAACGCGCGGTTTGGGACTGGCACTAATTTCGCACGCGCAATGTTATATTTTTCAAAGCAGGTGTACCCTCAAACAAAATTCACCATTTAGCGTTACAAAAAGCTTCAAAATCACTTGCTTCAAAATACATTCTTCAGCCATTCCTTAGCAACTGCTCCAAATCTGTAGTTAAGAGTCTCCCCCCTTAATTGGTTTGGAAGTTTGGAGAGCACGAAAGAAGCGTAAGAGTATGCTCTCCAAACTTCCCACCTGCTCCATAACTCGATAGTGCGCAGCTAAAAGCATGAAAGAATTGTTTTATAACATAGCCGGTGGAATTCTGCATCAAATCCGACGCGAAAAACGGACAACAATATCAGAAATGGTTGTTCGCCGTAAGCGAAATATTGAGCAAAATTAGAATTGGTTTTATTTCAAATTTTCTGTTGAAAGGTCGAGTTTTATTTTACTGCAGTTCAAGCGATTTGCCTACGCTTACATATACTGAATTTGATTGCGCGGCTCTGCTACCGATGTTATAATCTAATTTAAGAGGCTGTCTCTGTAAAAGCGGTCTGGTCGATCTGGCTTAAAAAAAAGATTTTGCATGCCCATTTCTTGCGTGTTGCAAGCTAAGACTTTCATGTACTTATACTAAAACCACAATCCGCGGTTCACCCGAACAAGCGCTCCTAACGACCAATGCCATGTGTTAAATTTTCATAAAAGTCGGTGCGATACATTAGAAATACATAACATTACTGGCTGTGGTGTTTTTTTGGTAGAGAAGTTATTTGTTTTTGTTCAATTTATCTTGAAAGTTGTGGTAAATTTAAGTCTTGACATTGGTCGTTACGAGCGCTCGTTTGGGTGAACCTAAAATCCTAAAAAACTCGAAAAAAGCGGAATGTGTATTGAAATTCCTTCAACACACAAGAAATGAGCGAAATCTATTTTTCAAGCCAGATCGACCAGACCGCTTTTACAGAGAGAGCCTGTTCATTTTCTGTAAATCTTCACTTTCTGGTAAAAATAAGGCAATCAAAGATACGCTTTTGTATTCTGCATGTGCATAACGAATTTACAGTCAAAACAGCTCAAGCGTTCATATCAACAGCAGAGTTGCCTCAGTCGCTACCTAAGTTGTTACCAGTCTCCAAACGGTCGATCTAGCATAAACACACGAGGAGTCGCTTTTCCAGCTAGATTACAGCTCTTTTCGTCGGGATTTTCGAGGTTTTTTGGGATTGATGACAAGACACGATGTAAAGTCCACTTAAGAACATGAGCAGAAGGCCTGTGAGGTATACCATGCAAGATGTACTTGATTATTTGGACGGAAATTTCGCTGTTCCTGACAGCGGCTTTGAATCTGACGTGACATGGACCCGGGGGGGGGGGGGGGGTACTCCCATAAATTTCGGATAGGGGTGTGCCGCGAAGGTTCTTAAACCCTGACCCTATTTAAGGATAAAGAAAGCGAAAATTGATACCCTTTTTAAGGCTCAAACCCGAAAAATGACACCCTATTCAAGGAGAGGAGAAGCGATGGGTGACGATCCAAATAACGGCTAACCGCACACGGCAAAACACAAATCTTTACAAAATCGGTTTGCTACTAGTTGAACGGATAGTTTGGCATTTATTTTAGCTGATAGAATTTAGGTACCGTATCTAAGGATAACACCGGGAACACAATGCCAAAAGGAGCAAAAATGATACCCTATTTAAGGACCGAGAACCTCAAAAACCATACCCTATCCCGCGGCACATACCTATATAGCCCATATATGGGAGTACCCCCCGGGGACATGGAGTATTTTGAGATTGCTAGCGACGAGCTAGCAACAATGATTCAAAACCAGACATTATTCTGCCTCAGGACCTTTTAGAGCCAGAAAATAATGAAATTGATGTGAGAAATGTTGCTTTGGAGGATGAAGAAGCTGATGACGAAGATAGTAGTGACAGACGTGCAGCTGGAAGCAGTAACTCCCTCTTAACGGACACCACTATAAGACGGACAACTGGTGTTGGTCCCTGCCGCTTCTCGATCATGTAACTAAACTCCCTATAAGACGGACACCTCTCTAAGACGGACAACGGACACTTTAAAACCGTCAACGGACACTGGAGAATACTTCGAAGTGGGAAATGCAGATGCTGAATATGACAGCAAATTACGTTTTGAGGAGGCGAAATAACAAGTTGGAATGTAAATAAGTCATTGTTGCGTTCAAAACATCACTTGGAAGAGAAAACAGAATACAGTACAATGTACTGTTAACCTAACACAGTTATTTTCTTGCTTCTGTTGCTTCCTTTGCTGAACTATAGCTTTCGCCAATGTAACTTCATTGCTGCTTCCTCTTGCTGTCTGCTTTTCTTTCTTGATTTCTAACCAAAGAGAAATAAAGAGAGTTGACTGTATTAGAAGGATTGGGAATAAGCGCTCGCCCACTCGCCCAGGCGAGCGTCAAAACTGTTGGGCGAGTAAAATCACCGATCACTCGACCTTTTTGGCGAGTACGATTTTCAGCTGCAGAACATATTATTCAAAACATATTATTCAAAACAAAATTCGTTGCAACGTCATATGAGGTCAAAGATACCTTCTTTTTTGCCGTTTGAGGCCGATAACTAAAAAACTAGACAGCGAAAGTCTTTGTTTTTCATATATTTTTGTCTACTGGGCAAAACAAGCAATCTAACAATGTTTAAAAAAATTCTGTAGGTAGGGTTCAGAGCCACCTCAAATTAGTGAAAAAATGACGTAGCTTCGAATCCTACTAACAGTGGCCTAACGGAGAAGCAAGGAGACGCAAAAGGAAACCTTGTGTCTGCTTGCGCCTCCGTTTTTCCAGGCCTTTAGGCACTTTAATGAGTAATACACTTAAAACTGTTTTTATTTCTCTACCGATTATCGCACATTTGCTTACCAAAAAGGGAGGAATTCATTCAGTTCTCTACAGGAAAATCTCTAAGGTATTTAGCAACGTGTACGTTAAAACAGAATAGTTAATAACGCAACCAAACCAAGGCGGTTCAAAACTACAGTGTAAGCTCATTTGATAGCGAGCACCACTTCCTAAATCACAAACTGCTACAACTCTTACACAAAACAACTACTTCAAAATGAATTTATACAACCGGCTACCTTAAAATTGAGCCCCCCTTCCACTTGCTTCGGAAATAAACCCCTGAACTTAACTCGAAGACGCACAAACGTCAATAATACCTTTCCTCTCCTTCCCCGAAAATAAATGAGTAAATAAATAAATAAATAAATAAATAAATAAATAAATAAATAAATAAATAATACATAAGTCGGCATGTTAGACTGGAAAGGGACACGAAATTTGTCCGTCAATCAAGCAAGGCTATCTAGACTAAACCGAGTGTACCGCAGACCTGTAATTATTTTAGGAATGATTTTAATTATTGAGTTCTTGTTATTAAGGAAAATATAAAACGACCTGGCAAGGTATACCCCTTTGGAAAGACTGCCTTGACCTGATAATTGTGCAACAACTTCTATGGGAAGTGAAACCTCAAACTGTCATCGAGATTGGAGCGTACATGGGAGGCTCAGCTCTGTGGACAGCGGACATGCTTAAAATGTTCGGGATTAAGTCACGTGTCCTATCTATGGACATTGATCTCTCGTTGCTTGATCCAGTCGCCAAAGAATACCCGGATGTCACTTTTATTGAAGGAGATTCGGATGATATTGAAAAATACTTCCCTGAGAAACTGCTTAAGGTAAGAGCCGTGTATTCTGAGCCATGTGTTATGACCTTATTAACCGTTCGTCAGAAATTTTGAGAGGTCTTGGGCGTGGCTCAATTTCATTTCAATTGAATTTAATATAGGCACATGGCCCCGTGATCAACGCGCTGGTCCTTTAATCCAAAGGTGCAAGATTCAAGAGTTGTTTACCATTTAGAAAAAAAATTCGAAAACTTCGCTTGGAAATTTCTGTTCGGGAATAATGTGTTCGATTTAAAGTTTTCCCAAAGAAACCGCCGTTTTGGTTGAACCGTGATGTAAATTTGGCATGGCTGTAAATAGCCGAAGCTCATTTCCCGATGCCATTATTGGTAACCAATCTTTTCGGGATGGACGGTGCCATATCTGCTCTAGTTCAGGCCTGGATAAGGTCGAAACTGTGCTTTCATTATTAGATGAAATTAGGCTTAGATAAGACGATTACTAAATCTAAGTTAGATTCACGCTTAGGTTAGGGATAGGGATAGGGTCATCTATTATAGATGTAATAGTAAGAAAGTCACCTTATATAATTATTTTTTTTTTCTTTTGGGTGGGGGGGGGGGGGGGGGGGTTGGCTGATTAACGTGGTGGTGTAGTGGTGAGAGAGGGCTGCTAGCATGCCAGAGGTTTCAGTTTCGATTCTGGGTGGTGACGTACAATTTTCATTTTTCTCTTTAGCAAAAGAAAAAATTCGATGATTGTAAAAAAATTTCTAAGGGTCGCTAGAATTTTTTTTTTTGTATTTTAATAGTTTTTATTGTTTTTTGCAACATGGACATAATTACAACTCTAATATTACAATGCCTTCTAACAAGATCCACATTCGCTAGAATGGCAGCGACCGTTTACGGAACGGAAATTTGCATAGCCGAAAGCCCTGGAGCTGGTGCTAAAGATAATATAACATAAATTTCTATTTGGAACGTCCCATCAGGACAAC
>OY855906.1:26786288-26791288 GCA_963693305.1 Meandrina meandrites
AGAGTATCGAAGTGCTTAAAAGGAAATTTGCTGAAATCTGCGACCCTCGTGGAAACGTCATTATGGAAAGGCACAAATTCAACACACGAGTACAGAAAGTGGGTGAACCGTTTCAGTCTTTTGTGGCCGATCTAAGAATCCTAGCAAACACATGCGAGTATGGCACTTTGAAGGACGAGCTTATTCGTGATAAAATAGTATGCGGTGTCGCCTCTCCGCTTATCAGAAAGCAGCTTTTGAAAGAAAGAGGGCTCACACTCGACCGCGCCATCGACATTGGTATAGCCAACGAATTATCCGACAGAAACAACAGCGAACTCTCGAGCAATGTCAGCGATTCAAAGGAAGAAGTTTATGGCGTTGGCAAAGGGAGAAAATTTCCGAAGAAAGATTCGAAACCTGACATCCAAAATGGCAAGAATTGTGGTGGTAACCATGCACCTAAGCAGAAATCCTGTCCAGCGTTTGGCAAGAAGTGCCTTTATTGTGGAAAGCTCAATCATTTTGAAAAAGTTTGCCTTTTAAAACGCGCTGGCGGGCTTCCAAGTACGCGTCGAGGTTTCAATGGTCAACGGTGGAGTCGGGATTCAAATGTTCAACGGTCCAATCGCAGGCGTCCTGTTGACGAAGTCTCTCCCGAGTTTCCTACCTCACAAGATGAGGATTTATTTGTCATTGATGCGATTACTTCAACTCTAGGGCACAAGCGTGAAATCTATTGCACAATGGAAATTAATGGCAAACAAGTTGAAATCAAAATTGACACTGGCGCTAAATGCAATGTCATCACGCTCGACTTGTTCAAACGGATCAGCCGTAATGAGGAGATTGATCAGACGAAAGCGGTGCAATTAGTTGCCTATAGCGGAGACACATTGACTACACTGGGAACTGTGAAGTTCGAGGTTCACACAAAGTCGATATCCCGTAGGCTGGAATTTCACGTGGTTGATAAACCAGTAACATCATTGCTTGGCCTTGCAGATTCACTGAGCTTGAATCTCATTCAGTTGCACAGTGAGGTTCACGAAGTTGAAGCTGCTGATGCCTTCCGTGCAGCAATACTTGAAGACTACAAAGATTTATTTGAAGGCGATCTTGGCAATCTACCTGTCGTTTACAAGATGAGGCTTGATCCCGATGCAACTCCTGTTGTCAGACCATCTCGCAAAATACCCCTTGCAATGGAAGAGAGTGTGAAAGAAGAGCTTGATAGGATGGTCAAGATTGGAGCAATCGTACCTGTGTCCGAGCCGACTGAATGGGTCTCACAAATGGTAGCGGCAAAGAAGAAAGACGGCAGTGTCCGCATCTGCATCGATCCGAGGGATCTCAACAAAGCCCTTAAAAGACCCCACCATCCTATGAGAACGGTTGAAGATGTTGTATCGCGCATGCCCAATGCCACAGTATTCTCCACACTTGACGCGAGAAGTGGTTTCTGGCAAATCAAACTTGACTACGAATCTTCATTGCTCACGACTTTCAGTACCCCCTTTGGAAGGTACCGATTTCTTCGCATGCCGTTTGGCCTCACGTCTGCCTCAGAGGTCTTCCAGCGTGCCATGGAAGAGCTGTTTACTGGATATCCCTGTGCCATTATCGTTGATGACCTGTTAGTATGGGGCGAGGGAACAGCGGATCATGATGCCAACCTTAAGAAAATTTTACAAAGGGCACGAGAGATCGACATGAAACTTTCCCCAAAGAAATGCAAGTTCCGGCTTGATCAAGTGTCTTACGTTGGCCATCAGTTCACAAAGGGTGGTCTCAAGCCTGATGAAGCCAAAGTTAAAGCTATCAGAGAGATGCCAACTCCTAATGACCCAGAGGCACTCCGGCGATTTCTTGGCATGGCCAATTATCTTCACAAGTTCATTAACAACTTCAGTGAGAAAACAGCGCCACTACGCGAATTGCTGCGGAATGACACACATTGGAGCTGGGAGCAAGTACAGCAACGAGCCTTCGAAGCCCTCAAGGCAGATATCTCTCAGCCACCTGTTCTGAGGTACTTCGACCCCTCAAAGTCTGTCACACTGTCTGTTGATGCCTCAAAGAGTGGTCTTGGTGCTGCATGCTTGCAAGATGGTTGCCCTGTGGCCTATGCTTCACGTGCCTTAACGGAAGCCGAAACACGATATGCCCAAATCGAGAAGGAGCTTCTCGCAGCTACATTTGCATGCAAGAAATTTCACGATTTCATCTATGGTCGACAAGCTACCATCGAGACGGATCACAAGCCTCTTACAGCAATCGTGAACAAGCCTCTTCACTCAGCTCCTGCCCGTCTTCAACGTATGCTCTTGTTGCTTCAGAAGTACAACTTGAAGTTCGTCTTCAAAAAGGGAACTGAGCTTTATGTAGCGGACACATTGTCACGCGCCTACACTGATGAGGAGCCAGTTTTTGAGGCTGATGAGCAGATGGACATCCTGTCTCTCACGTCAATTTCCCCTGCACGTATGGCCGAACTTCAGAGACATACTCTTGCAGATCCTGTTATGCAGAAAGTTGCTCATTTTATCTGTAATGGCAGAACCGCTTCTTATGCACCCGGTCCCAGACCTCCCTTGGTCCCTTGTAAGCGCGGACATATTTGATTGGAATGGTTTGCAGTACCTGATACTCGTTGACTCCTACTCTGGTTGGTTCGAAATGAACACCCTCAGTGATTTGTCGTCCAGAACCGTGATCCAGAAGATGAAGCGACACTTCGCTGTCCACGGCATTCCAACCAGGCTGCTAACGGATAATGGTCCTCAATTTTCAAGCAGAGAATTTGAGAAGTTCGCCAGTGAATGGAGCTTCGAACATGTTACCAGCAGCCCTTATTTTCCTCAGTCCAATGGTCTGGTTGAAAATTCAGTTAAGCAAGCCAAGAACCTGCTTGACAAATGCAAGAAGGATGGCTCTGACCCGTTGCTTGGCCTTCTCAACCTCAGGAACGTTCCAAGAGATCAAATCCTAGGTTCTCCTGCTCAGCGATTGATGTCCAGGCGCACAAGGTGCGTTCTTCCAGTTGCTAAAAAACTTCTCACTCCCAAAACACTCAACAGCAGGGACGTGTCCTCGCGTTTGAAGTTGAAACGTCAACAGCAGAAGTATTATTACGATCAGCATGCCAAACCTCTCCCACCTCTCAGTCCACAGCAGGTTGTGCGACTTCAGACCAATAAAGGATACCAGAAATTGGGCGTCGTTAAGCAACCCGCCGCACAGCCACGGTCGTACATTGTACAAGCTGAAGGAAAGGAGTACCGCCGAAACCGAAGACATCTACTGTCTGTTCCGGAACCAGTGACAGACCACGATGTACCTCCTCCTTCCTCACCTGTTGTATCATCCGACCATAATGTACCTCCTTCCCCGACTGTTGCGTTTCCAACACCCGAGACGCCTGCCAAATCTGCAGTCACACAGCAGTCTTCGGCAAATACACCCGTCAGACCCCAGGTCCCAGCTCGTGGCCCAGAAGGTTATGCTACCAGATCCGGGAGGATTTCAAGACCGAATCCGAAGTTTCAGGACTATGTTACTTGACTGGAAACATTGAACTTCTATGAGCTTGCTCAGTCACTAGGATTGTTAATGACACTGTTTTGACTGTTTTGCCTTCTGATTTATTCCGCCTGTTATTTTGTTTTCATAAGCTTTGCTATAATGTGCTTATTTGCAAAGGGGGATGTAGAATGAGCGTGTGAATGCGTGCGTGTGGAATGTGTGTGGAATGTGAGTGTCATTATGTAATAGACTTAATATATGCTTGTAACGTTCATTCAAGGCAGTTCGAATAAATTGTACACGTTGGTTGGAGCTCGGCTCTCGAAATCGTCATAGACTACAAGTTAAACTTAGTACTCAGATTTTTCAAATGAGATTATCGAAGTCTTAAAAGGCTGAAGAGATTGCATACTATTAAACAAAATGCCTGTTTGTGCAGCTCCATTTTTCTCAAACAGAGCTCCAAGAGATACAAAAAAACCTTTCACCTTTTCTTTCCTTTCAGACAGGCATTTTGACAAACAAAAGCCACTTCAAAGAAACAAGGAGTGTGAAGTATTTAAATTTTCCGCTAAACTTCAGGCTGAGCTCTTTGACGTCACGCATACATTACTAGCTCCAAGATGGCGGCGTTCAGTTGTCGAATTTTGGGCTACTTTAGAGAAAGATTTCGTAGGGATTTAGCGCTCGTTGGAAGCTGAAATTTTGGTGAATAACATATTTTTGTATAAACTTTTTATTGGCGTAAAGAAAATAAATGGCCGTTCTGGAGTGAACTTCTCCTTTAAACCAGAACCACATTCCTTTCCTTCTATTTCGACTGTAGTTGCTCTGACACCTATCGGCAAAAATGTGACAGTTGCTGTTAGCCGAAAAGCTATTCTATTGCTTCAAATATTGATCTCAGATTCCAGTTGTACTTGGAGTTACATTTTTGAACATAAGGATTCATATCAGACGCGTTTTACTTAGGTAGATCTCTGTTTTATTTCGATGTCTGATGTGCGTCAAATTCAAAAGGCGGCGAACTGCCGTCCGTTTGACGTTTCCGAGACTAGGGTCACAATAAGACGCAACTTGTGATTGGTTTAGTCGGCGAATTTTGGCACGACCAACTCAAAAAAATGTGACGGAAGCTGTGCTTTAAGCAACATGAGCCAGGACAATGCCTTATATTCTAATCGGCTTTTCTTTATTTACTTTTCATCCTCTGTTCATGCGTCTGTTCCGTCCGTCCGTTCGCCCGTTCGCCCGTTCGCCCGTTCGCCCGTTCGCCCGTTCGCCCGTTCGCCCGTTCGCCCGTTCGCCCGTTCGCCCGTTCGCCCGTTCGCCCGTTCGCCCGTTCGCCCGTTCGCCCGTTCGCCCGTTCGCCCGTTCGCCCGTTCGCCCGTTCGCCCGTTCGCCTGTTCGTCCGTTTGTCCGTTCCCCGCTCGCCCGCGCCGTTCGCCCATGCGTCCTTCAGTTGGTTGGTTGGTTTGTTGGTTTGTTGGTTGGTT